>CAHIKZ030000220.1:1020000-1187500 GCA_903632075.3 Acanthosepion pharaonis | reverse complement strand
GTTAATATGATTAAACACTAAGTAACGATGCCAATGTAGTTGAAAACAAATCCCATCAGTGGCTGAATATCGAAAGTTTAAGAGCGTTTATAATGGCTGCACAAAACCAAAACATATTCGCCAGGAATTACCAGTAGACATAATACAAAACTGACACAGACCCAATAAGTAGATTATATGAATAACATGTTAAGACTGTTAACCACTTAGTATAGAAATGTCAAATGTTGAAACCAAAAATAAAATAATAATAAAATACAGAGGCCTCTATGGTAAGACCAATTTGTATAAGTATTTAAAAATAATATAGTCTACCATATGTTGTAAAATGGTATGAAAGTAGAATTCCACCAATGCACTATTCTTTCGGATTTTACAATTCTCACTGACGGACCTTTAAATGCTAATAGACCAGACATAATTATCAAAGACTATAAAAAATGTCTTCTCATAGATATGGCAATGCTGCCAGATAAAAATATATCTATGAAATAATATGATTAAATGAATAAATATAGGGATATTGAAATATAGCACATTAAAACTAGTAGCATACCTTATAATAACTGGAACAAGGTGTACAATCGAGAAAAGGTAGAGACAATAAGATTAAGAAAATCCGGGGCGGCTTAGAAGAGATAAAGAAATGGTAATGAGTGGAAATGTTCATCTACATAAGGTGAGTATGATTGATGTAAAGAAAATATAAACACTACATGGCTAAGTATCACTTAATAAGATCGTTATGCAAATTAAGCTTAGTGAAAGTTTCCGGAAATGAATAGGGATGGAATTGCATTTAGGTTAGGAGATTAGATATGGCCGTCATCACCCGGCCAACACTTCTAAGAGTTGGAAAAAAAAATCAAAAATACATTAATAATAATAATAATAATAATAATAATAATAATAGATTAACTTCGACCATAAATAACACAGTAAGAGTTGACACGTAAAAATAAAACACACCAAACCTATCTATCTATCTATCTATCTATCTATCTATCTCAATTTGTTCATATCTATTTTGCGCTAATATCTACCAATTCATATCTTTCTTTACTGGCTATCTATATCAGTCTCTACCTATCTATATCTATATTACATGAGTAATACTGCAGCAAATAGTTTTTTCGAAGATATATCACGAAATTCCTAAAATGAAAATGCCAACCAATCAATCCTGGCACTCATAAACCTGATTATATCAATAATATTACAAATTGTTTTATTTTTAAAAATTGAAAGCTTTGTAATCGACTTAGCATGGAAGTTGAAATAATTAAAATATTCGTTGGAACTTTTTCAATAGGTGTTAGATCAATCGATAAGTTATTGATCTGTGTTTGACAAAGGCCCGGTTGATTTTGAATAATCGATTACGGGCGGAGGCTTCTTACTGATATCAATTACATTTAAAAAAGATTAATTATCGAGGTGTCGCGACCTGGGCGGCTTATTGATAGAAAAACATCCGTGTAATATTTTAAATTATTCACCCTTCATTGAATATTTATTATTTGCTCCGAACAACGTAAACTTTTAAATATTTTTTTCCGTAAAAATCATTAATTTGTTAAATAGCATAAAAATCTCAAAGTAAAAGAGCTATTTTCTTCATCATCTTCACAAAATAATAGATTTTATGTCTGTTTTCTCTTTGCCATCTTTATTTCTTTCTTTCCTTTTACAAATGATGGCATTTGCTGTGCTATATATGCTAAAAAGGAAGAGCAGATTTTTTAAAATTATTTCACCCCAAGCAAGACAAAAAGACACTAAGAGGCAATTGATTTTTGATGGCAATGGTTTTATTATATTAGCACATGAAGTTTTAAGATTTACATATTTAATTCTTAGTTAGATTTATAAATATTTAAGCCCGTTTAAACATATTCGGAAATATTCAAAGTAATATTTTCTTTAGCTGTGTATATGCGTGATCTAGATTCTTTGTGTTACCTTAAAAAATCCTTGTGTCTCCATTTGCCTGATACGACGTTTTGGCCGGCTTTCCTGTACAACTGCCAAAACGTCCTGTCAAGAAAGCGACGAAAGTCTAGAGAATACGTAAAAAACTTCAATGTATAGAAAACTTTGTTTAAAAAAAACAGTTATTCAGACAAAAATAACGGAGTATATCGCCATAAAGTTTATTAAACTATTGGCTGGTATAAAGAATTTTTCGCATAAATTTCTTTTTCAGTCTATCCCTTTTTCTCTTATTATTTGATGCGAAACGAATATCAGCACAATCAAAGTAAATCTCCACATTTGTTTTGTTCTCGTTATCTTATAAAAGTTTCATCTGATGGTTTATCCTTGAAAGAATGAGAAATAAATGAATATTCACCCCGTTCGCATTTATTTCAATAAACCGATAGTTTCTTCCACCATTTTGTTTTTGTTTGAACATGAGCGTAGCCATTTTGTTTCTTGTCAATAATTTCCTGCTTTTAAACTTTCCACTTTTCGGAATATACAAAAAATATTTACACGCTGTTTGTGCACTGAAAACCCTCTTAACGCACTGGTAGGCCATTGTAACTGAGAAAAATCGAGAAATACCGGAAGCCTTCTGAAGGTTTTATACTATAGAGAATAATCAATATTGGTAAATGATAAGGATTTACTCCAAATAAATACATTCGCGCTTTTCTTTTCTGAGAACGACCGTTGATAATCGGAATGAAACTAGTCTGTGAAAAAGCGTCAAGATAAAATGAAGATTCCAATATTGTCTTTACGACTGGAATTATCGGAGAAAATAAAAGGTATCCTTAAGATGAAAAAAGATGCAACCAGCTGAAAAATCCTGATATTTAGAACATCAAAAGCACTGAAATTAGTTTTAGGAAAGAAGACCTTTAAATTATGCCACTTTTAGACATTCTCTTCTTTTGTGTTTTTTTTTCCTTTTTTCTTCGTTTTTAAAAGATAAAAAAATAACGAAGTAAGACAAAGCATTCATCTTAAGTAGTTCGAAATCAAAATAAAGAAATCGCTTCAAAAAAAAAAAAAAAGACTCAAACTAGCATTCCTTTACTTCAGTAACTCGGGTAAAACTTTCAGAATTTTTCGTTTTCCGATTTGAAACTGTTAACTTTAACGAAGGAAAAACGGAACTGAGATTTGCGATTTAGGATTAGAAATTAGAAAATCTCGTTATCACTGATTAAAAGATTTGTAATATCGATAAAACGATTTGATCTGAAAATCTCGAGAAAAATGTTAATCGTTGCATTTACCCAAATTCGAGAAAAATGATAAGCATACTAAAACATCATGTTTATATTCATTTCTAAAAAGAGTCATTCGAGAAACTTATAAAATAATTATATTTTTATGCGAAGTAACAAGAGGGAATTTGTTCGGACATGATGAAACTTTTCCATAAGCCAAATGATTTACCAGAAGAAGAAAGAAGGGAACCAATTTTCAAGTTTCTGAGAACGTGTATCGCATGGCGGCGGTCGCGTTTGAAAGTCATTTGAGGGACAATCAGAAATTTGACATCTATAAATAATGGAGACTAATTCTGTGTGAGCAAAGAAAAATGTCTGCTGTGTTTATTTTCGTGCTGTTCTGGCCGGCCATATTCGCTTGGACGTAGGCCGCCCAAAATACATTCTATAAAAATGTAGATAAATAAATAGGTAAAGCATCGGGTGGCTCAGTCTTCCGGGTAGATTTGCAAAAGTTAAAAGCAAAATTACAACCTTGAAACAAAAAAAAAAAAAAAAACGCAAGCAAGCACACACAGATACAAAGATAGGTAGATAGATTTTTAGATAGAGAGAGAGAGACCCCCCCACACACATATATATATGACTTCAAACGTTATTTTTATCAAATGCCCGTGTTTATGCAGACACTTTGCTTTTTACACAATGTATTACGTCCACCGCCAATGCACATTGGACAAAACAAAGAAAATCCGTCGCCGTTCGTAGGAAAAAAAAACACTATCTGATCCTGCTGAATTCATTTTGTCATGGTGCACTTTTTCTCATAAATGGTATCCAACTTATTATGTTGTGCAGTCGACAAAACCAAAAACGAACAACGCACATGCACAAAATTAATAATATAAAATGTATGTATATAGATAGAACGAACGAGATAGATTCATATGATTAACTTGTAATAGAATACAAATAGATATATGGATTGTTAGATAAATATGAACAGAATATAATATATAGAGAGATAAATAGATAAAAATGTGGATATATAAAAGGTATCGTGTGAAATAAACTAGAAAATGATTTTATTAATAATTCAGAATAAAACCAAACGTCGATATAAATTTGTTGACAACTTGTGAATGTGTCTAGAATCGAATAAACAAGAAAGAATTACAATGAAACTTTCTCAGCAACGTTTTACTATCAACAATGCCTTATAAAGCCAGCAATTCGTGTAGCTATATATTTGGCACTAAAATCAGCTGCTTGAGGCATCGTACGCGTAGCCTTAATTTCCGGAACTATGAATATGGTCGGTGGTTAGAAAATTCCTCTGACATCACTCCTGTTAAGAATTTGGAGACATTGTAAAGCAGTCCTAAAAACTGGACTCGTTAGAATCTGACATTGTGATTGGCAAGTGTTGGGATGAACTAAATAGTAAACAAGAAATGTTCAGAAATTTCTTTCGCTAGGATGAATTTCTTGAAAGATCCCGGTGACGGACAGATGGTTCGAATAACGGAAATCACAGAATGTTATATATAGATAGATGTAATGCATAAGAGAAATATTCAGAAAGAATTCATTCATTTTTGATATCTTAAAACGCAGTAACTCGGCCCTGGTGTAACTGAACAAAGAATCAGAGGAGATTTTATTGTGCATGTATGAATAAACGCTCATCTGAGAGTATGGTGTCATTGAAGTTCTTTGTATTGGACAAACCTTACATTCACAGTTTATCTGTATTAATTTGGGGCTATTTGCGCTGATTCGATGACAAATGTTAGATAAAAACTTTCACTTAAGTTTAAAAGTTGCGAGACAGGCAAGTGCAGTCGTTTTGATAAAACATTTCGTCGTCTAAGTTGTGTTAGTAGTCCGATAAACCAAATTTAATTCACTTCGACTTCAATATTTTACAAAGATAACTGCGCCGTTAAAATGGATGAGATATTAGACCATGGACGAATTTAAAGAGAATTTTATGAGGAAGCTGATGACAATCCAGAAAGTTAATTTTGTAGCATGTTTTTGAAAGTACAAGCGATACTAGTTTACATTAGCGTTCATAATTGTCTACAACCAGAAAAGATTTTCATAGAATATTAATTTTCCCTGAAACTCATCATAGCCGGAAGTTAATATTTCTAACGATAACGATTGCACAAAGAAAACTGATATTATCAAGTATTATTTATGACTACATTGAAACTCGTTTGTTTCCGTCCAATAATAAATTCCCTTAGGAAAAAATAATACTAGAATTCACGTAATGCAATACTTGAGAACCACTCAAGTTAGAGGGTTACTGGTGTGTGATATGAATTGCAAAAAAGTGATAAGAAGTGAATATTAGAAAGATAAAGAATATTCATTTCAATATAATGCGAGATTTTATTATCAGGTTTTGTTTTTTTTAAATAAGAAATAGGGAACCGTATTATACATAGTTAATCTTTCTGAAGCGGTTAAAAATCATGCCAGCTTACGGCCACATCAGGTTGAATGTCAGGTTCGCGTATGGTCGCCGAAGTTAAGCAACATCGAGTCTGGTTAATACCTAAATTGGTGACCGCATGGGAATACCAGATGCTATAAACTTGGATGTGCGCGTGGTGCAATGGATAATGGCTTGGAACTAATAGACACAATTGCAGTTTCCGTTAGGTTCATTATATTCACTTCTGAGCAAGTACCCTTGGGAAAGGTCTGAATCCACCTATTCTGCCCCAGCTATGGATTAATTAGTAAAATATAAATCAATAAAAATCATAAAAAAATATAACAAAATATAACCTGCAAAGAGTTGATAAACCGTAGAAAACTGATGAAACAATAAAAAATCATGCGTTTTTGGAGACAGGTTTCACTACACCCGGGTAATGTTTTGTGGATAGGTTAGCATTCATTCATTTTCAGTGACTGTAACCTGCCTAGTCAGGTGTAAATGAAGACAAAATACGGTATCTAAAGTCTAAAGAGGTCGGTTAGGCTGTTCATCACATGGATGGCAGAGTAAGGTTTAGAAGAGAGGACAAAAAGACAATTTATTAAGATCTACAAAGGACAAGAAATTGTAGAGAACAATGAGCGACAATGTAATGAAGGGACACAGCATATAAAAGAAGAAGATATTAAAACAAGGAATGAGATGAATTCAAAGACAAGAAAAATTCAAAAATATTAATCACTGTAAAGTACTGAATCGGAAAATAAGATGACAAAAACACTTTACAGCGAGTATCAGTCTTATTTTTTTTCATCCTTAAACCTGATTCTCTTGTTTTAACAGAATTGTATATATTATAGGAATACATATTCTTTTACAATGTCTTGTCCTGAATGACGTAAACTTTTTCTTTCTAGGTTTGAATTCATTTTTGAACAGTAAAATATTAATTTCATAAGCAACCGAGTTTCAGTAGAATTTTCTTCAGAAGAAATATTTTTAAATGTTATAAAAATAATAACTCAATTTTATGGAAATCGTTCTTCTTTCAGTTCTTCACTCACCTCTTGGAGTATTGTAAACAGTTTTCATTATGCTGTAGATATTTATATACAAAAAGTTAATATGATTTTATTGTGCTGGGTCCACGATGACATGGGCTGATTCTGGTGATAGGTAGTAGAGATTGAACATAAGTTTTTGCGGTAGTTAGGCAAAATTGCGTCTGCTATGAAAATTCGTACGAAGAAGAGATATTTCCCCATTGACATTTATCAACTCTTCTTAATCTTATCAAACGGTAGATGTTAGCAGAAATAGGCAGTGGGGAGTGCGTTTTCGTAGTAGTAAGAATGTTGTATATGTTAATCCATATATTTCTGGCGCTCCATTAGAAGCCCTTGTTCATCACCGGTAAAAAGGTATAGCCAATGATGCTGGTATGCGAAAAAAATTATGCTTTCTTGGTGAAAACCAGTTCTATTTCTACGACGTTGTGTTTTTTTTTGTATATGTTGTTAATAACGAGGAAATAAATGGATGACATTACATTCGAAGCTTCCATTATAAATGGGAATCTCATGGATACATTGAAAATATGTTTTGTTTGAGAAGTGTTGAATCCTCATCAATATCTCGTTTAAAAATCGACTCCAGTCTTTAGGTAAAACTCAAACAGGAAATAAATACAAACGTACAGCATAAGTTCAATGATTTAAACTTCGGTGAGGGAAGCCATGCAGATCCCATTTACCGAGTTAATAGCCGTTGAACCACAGTCAATTGCACACGTGTATATATACTTACACAATAATAATAATAATAATAATAATAGTGGGCCAATATCTGCACTGGAAATAAGCAAATTTTACGAGAAGGAAACTGCAAGAAACTGGTAAGAACATCATCTAGACCCGGTTACAGCGATATGATGTGCAGCAATTTTATGGGACTTTACAATACAAAGCTAATCGACCGGATATTGGAGCCAAACACCACAAAATCAGAATGTTTTCTTATTGACATGGCTATCCCTGCAGATTGTAATGTATATTTGAAGATCTTCCAATGCTATCAAAATATAAGGATCTTGAGTGGAAAGCTCAAAAATGTGGCACATGAAGATAACAATAATTCCAATTGTAGTTGGAGCCCTCGGATTGATTGGAAAAGGTTCCGATAGACACATTGGGGGAATTCCTGGTAGCTTATGCTTTAAAGAAATATAAAAAAATCAGTGCAGGTCACACATTATGTGGAGATTTACGTAAAATGTGTGTAATTTTTACAAAAATGATCAATGGAAAATGTCATGAAGACATTTCTGACCTTAGGTCTATGGTTGGGACCCGGAAATGTGTACAACACAAATAAAATGAAATAATAATAATAATAATAATAATAATAATAATAATAATAATAATAACTACAAACGCCGCCGAATATATGCATTACTGGAGGATAGCGTTTTTAAGGCAAGTAGATTTTGTACATAAGAATTGGAACATTAATTGATTTTTTTCATCCATGAAGAGTGGATTTATTCCTGCTAAACACGGAATTGGGAAAAAGTCTTTTAATTTTTGTTTATTTATTTACTACACACACAAACACACACACACAAACACATACACGCGCGAGTACACACATATGCAACACACACATACATACACACACACACACACACATATATATATATATATATATATATATATATAAAGTATTTGAAAAAGTTAAAAATTACAAAACATAAAATATACGTCCGCTATGTAGATGATATTTTTATTGTAGCTGAAGAAAAGAAAAAGAAATCAAAAACCTTAAAACTACATTTGAAAAAACTCCGTTTTCAAATTTACTTATGAAGTTAGTAAAAAATAGACGTCTATTCGTAGATTTTCTCGTAGACTTCAGTAATAATATGGTTATATAAAATAAACCCACAAGTTTAAACACCGGCCATCTTAATTCAATGATGGAATTTTTACTTAGATACAAAATAGGTGTCATAAAAATTCCTCACGAGAGCGTACGAGAATTCATCCTCTTGTCCATTATTCTTTAGAAGAACTTATAAACGTTAAACCGAACCAACTTAAAGATAATCAAATTAGGTTATTTCTCTATAAATTAAGCAATAGTCAGACTGAACATAAAGAAAAAGATTAAAATATTTATATTTTCTATAAAAATCAAATGAATATTACTTATAAACTGGACGAATTTACCTTTAGAGATATTATTAAGGAATATACAATACCAGTCGGCCAGAGGAAGAAGGTTAACTTGATTATCTACTATAAAAAATTAAAACGACAACAGTAACAACATTCCAGGAAGATTCACACTACATAGGGCCAACATTATTTATGAATTTGCATACCGCTTGCGGAACTTCGTTTCTGAGGAAAACAAAGGACTGACTAATAATGTGGCAAACCCTCATCAATACAGATGCAAAAGAGCCCTCAGATCGCGTGTCTACATGTTTGTGAGCACCAGCCGGGTTTTTCCCGTTAGCAGCGGGACAGTTTGGCCTGTCTAGATTGGGGCCTCCGTACAAATGGTCAAGATCCAGGTCTTTGTAAGAGGCATCATGCCAATAAAAGCTGGAGGAAAAGCAAAAGTCGATAAGACACCGGTGTCTTGTGAAGTCGATCCCATGAGCATTTCTTGTTCCTCAAGTTGCTATGGTTTCCGAGGTAGTATTATTTTTGTTATCAGCCTTCTCTTTCCCCTCTATGCCTATTACCCGTCGTAATTTGATGGGAGAGCAATCGGTTAGATGTTTCCCTAAATGTCAACTTGCCGTACATTGCAACAAATAATTTCATCAGACATGCAACTATATTTCTATCAAGAAAACTTACTTTGCATCTCTCGGACCATAGATCCATTAGGATCCATATAAATACATACGGAAACCTACCAACCTCTATCTACAGCATACTTGTAAAATACGCCAACTTAATGCACTCGTCTAAATGCAAAAAACAGTTAAAAATAATGGAAGCGTTAGCAATAAAAGGGAGAAATAAACACAATAATATCAAGCATTAATAATGGCTACAATATGCTGACCGTATTCGGAAATATATACCTACCTATTGCTATAAAAATAATCGACATATTCAGACAAACAATAGAACATCTATGATAATGACAAATAGATTAGCTCGGACTCATCTGGACAATTCTTAATTTGTCTCAAAGAAATCACTTGTACGAAGGCAAGACAAATATAATAAACAGTTTAATTGCCTTGTCAGTCTTCTGCAATGAAACGTAGAATAAAAGTGGTATTGCTGTCCAAGTACACAATTATATATATATATATATATATATATATATTATATTTTATATGCACGGTACTTAGTGGAAAGCGCTCAATATCAGTGACAGAGCTAACATAATAAGTTGTACGGATATGACATTGTGACCCTGAGTTTCACGCTTTTGCGATCATCAGACAAACTGGTTTGTTTTTAAAAATTGGATCTATTTATGCTTGTTTGACCATGTTTGGTGGCGGGGGGAGGAATCTACTTCCGTAACTGCTTGGGTTGGCACTATCATACGCATAGACGCATACATACAGGTATAAGCATTTTAGTTCACGCCAACACTTCCATATAAATAATTCGAGGCTAGACGCAGATACATATCCGTGCGTTCGGGCATACATACATACGCAGTTGTAATTCTGTTTCGGTGTGGGGACCTTAGCTTTTTATGTATAGCGATATTCGTTTTAACAAGGAGCAGGTAGGGGTGTTCTTAACGCTTTTCAGATCTACCACATGGGCCGTCAGAGACACTTACACTTCCTCACACACACACATACACGCATGTATAGACGCGCATATACACTATTATTGGTCTGGGCCTTTTCACCACACTTAAATTAAGCTGGGTTCTGTTGGTGGTTATGATGATGATGATGATGATGATGTTTGTACTTTTAACGCTAACTGATTTTATGTTGTTGACGGTTGTGATAATGCTGGTAGTGATAATAGCTGTGATATTAATAATAGATATTGATGGGTTAACGGTAAATTTAGCCCTAATGACGGAATTATGAAAAATAAAGTCGGGGACAATAATGACAATCGTAGCTATGATAATAATTTTGGTAACCATGATAATGATGATGTTAATAATAAAAATAATATAACAATAATGACGATAATAAAAAGAATGGTGGTGTTAAAAAAAGTACTGATGGCAGAGGAAATAGTTATGTAGTGAAAGATAGGAGTGGTGGTAGTTTAGGCAATAGTATTGATAGTTTTATAGGTCTATGTTGATTGTTAGGGTGGTAGTTGCGTTAGTGGGTGTGGTGGTAGTGTTGGTACCATATTGGTCAAACAAGCATGAATAAATTATGTTTGGGGTGAAACAAGAATAAAAAATACACCAGTTTGTCTGATGATCGCAAAAGCGTGTAATCCAGGGTCACAAACACATATCTATACAATACAACTTATATATATATATATATATATATATATATATATATATATATATATATATATATATATATATATATATATATATATTCGTTATGACTATTTATATTATCCATTATATAAGTTGCAAGAAATTACCTGTAACTCAGAGAGACTATAGAGACAGACACTTCTACAAAATGAATGCCACTTTCGGAATATCATGGTCCACTCACGAGAAGGCTTTTTGTGTCTCGTTACGAGAACTAATAAAAATTGATTTTAAATCAGAGGTTCCTTCTTCTAGATTGGTTGACTTTAGCCCCATATACATACATACATACATATATATATATATATATATATATATATATATATATATATATATATATATATATATATATGGAGTCTGTCCATAACGTTTTAAACTATTTTCTAAGAACGAGTTACGCAGCCTTGATTTAACTTAGTAATAAAACAACAGAGGCTTTGTTGCACAGGTTCTTTGCGATTTCTGGCTCTCAAACGATGAAGAAGCCAATGAACTAAAGAGAAGCTGTTGGAAAACTAGAAAAATAAAATCATAGCCTGTCAAGGAAGAAATCTTCAATAATTTCCTCTGAAAATAGTCATATAACCTAACACAAATATCGATCGTTAAGTGTGAAGGAGGTGGAACGAAGGTAGTGGGCAGAGTTCAAAGTGAGGGAATAAAAAAGGAAGGAAACGTTAAATAAACCGGTTGGTGGGGAGGTTTTGTATGTGTGACGTAGATTTTAAAGAAAAATCTCAGATGTTTCTGTAATAAAAAGATTTTACGTATCGTCATATTTAGAAACCAATTTTACTTATGTTGTTTGGAGGATTAAGAATGAAGAAATAAAAATAAGAAAGAAAAAATAGAAAAAGGGAAGATGGTGAAAGGAGGAGGAGGAAAGAAGCTTGAAGAAGAAAAAGACAAGAAGGAAAAAGAAAGAAGGAAAAAGAAAAAAAGATAAACAAAAGAAAGAGATGCGAAAAAGAATAGTAGAAAATAGAAGAAAGAGAAAAAATAAGAGGAGACAGAAAGAAAGAAAATGAAAGAAAGAAAAGGTAAAAAAATGATAAATAAAAACAACACGAAGTAGAAGAATGAGGGAGAAAGAGAAAAGGAAAGAATGGGAAAAGTGAAAGAAAAGAAAGTTATAAAAGAGAATAAAGAATTAAACGACATAAAGAAAAGGAATATAAAAAAAACTAAAGAATTAAACGACATAAAAGAAAAAAGTAACTAGAAAGAATGAAAAAGAGAACGAATAGAGATATAAAAACGCGAAATATCCTTTACATTCCAAAAAATAAAAAAAATATAAAAACTAACCCTATTTCGAAAGAATGAATGAAAGAGACAACTAGAACAATTTTAAAGAGATTGCATAACTTTAAACGCGAAATAAAGACTATAAAATTATTAAAATGTTTTTCAGCCTTTGCTCAAATTTTTTTTTGTTCGATTGAATTAAAATTGAAAATTTGTATTTATTTCTATGCTTGTTGATTTTTGTGGCCCTTTATATCTGATTTTCTTTCTTGGTTTCCTAGTCTCTGATCTTGATCCCACAGGGGCGGTATTTCAATCAACTGACAAATACTCAAAGAAAATTATGAATAATTATAGCAATCCAATAATAGAAAAAGCTTAAAATTTCTTAGCTAACTAAAAATCAAACAAAATTTACAAAAACATTTCCCCACCTTCTACATAAAGATGAGGACAATAGTCCGACTAAAACAAAATAGAATTAAATACTGTACATAATACCTCATAGAAATATAGAAAACTATGAAAAAGACTATAAAATATTAAAAGCCTTTAAATTTGTTTTTGTTCGATTGAATTAAAAGAAAATTATTAATGTTGATTTTTCCCCCTTTATATCTGATTTTCTTTCTTACTTTCCTAGTATCTGACTTGACGTATTTCAATCAACTGACAAAAGAAGAAAATTATGAATAATTATAGCAACAATAATAGAAAAAGCTTAAAATCTGCTACTAAAAAATTAAAAATTTACAAAAACATTTCCCTTCTACATAATTGAAAGTTAAAACAAAATAGAATTAGGTCGGAGAATCGAAGGAAACGCCTTGTTTTTCTGGGGGGGGCATGGAAAAAAGTGGTTGCGGCGTCATTAAAACTAGCAACAAATCTGGCATAAGGTAATTTTTCTTTTGAGATCTAAAAGAAATTGTATTAGTGAAAAATCTAAACTATAGAGGTATTCCAAATTGGTAAGACTGAAGCAACGACCTGGCACAAATGATAAAAGTTATGCTCTAACTACAGGCTTTTGTTTTTGGCAGTTGATCTTAATTAGATAGAGTTAATTACAATAATTGATTGCTTTAGAATATCTCATACCGGTGAAGAGAAGCGAGTTATGGAATTTATTTTGGCAGCTAATATTTGAGGCGTTCATCTCATTGAAAACAGTTTCACTATTACTTAGGTCACCTTATGTCTTCTGGTTCACACTCCTTCCCACTTTTTTGAACAAGAGTAGATGTTTATTGTTTGTTCTCTGTTGAGGATTGTGTTTCCGTCTCCTTCTAAAATCTTGCATCTTAATCGCATTATCGCCTTACTTGGGATGAATTGATTAATAAAAAGGCGACAAAAGCACGCAAATAAAGTAAAACGTTTGACTATTTAAAAAACTAACTCTTTCAAGAATCCACCCTTTTAAACCTGTAATTAAAGTATACACCTTTCGATACATTTAATAATCGAAAATTTTAAAAATTTAATCTTTTTAAGACGGTAATTCAAATAATTTGTTATTACTATTTTTGAAATAGAATCTTTTAAGTCTGTAACTCGAGGAAAATATTTGACTTTTAAGAATAAGTATTTTAAGAATCGATTTTAAACGCTAATAACCCATGTAAAATGTTTGTTACTTGTACGTATTGCCTCTTGTAAGAATTCATAATTTCAAGAATTGACACTTTTAAGAACTGACGCTTAAATTTGTAAATCAACTAAAAGTTTAACTCTTCAATGATTATTCAGTATCAATTGTCATTGTCTGAAGATGTTGAAAATTAACATGAATAAAAGATGATTGTTTTGAACATAAAAACTCACTGATTTTCTTTTTAAAGATTTTATATTCTACTATTTACAAAGCAAAGCTTAGTCTGGTACTAGTCCTCAATGAGGAGGCACCAGCGTGTATTAAATTCGTCACCTCGACAATTAGGATGCTAACAATGACACTAAGGCAATCGGTCAGATCCAGCTACCCATAATTAACTTAAGCTTGATATGTAAATTACATAGTAAGCTTAAGTTAGTTTTGATCAAATTTACCTGGTGAAGTTCGAATTCATTATAATAATGCTCTGTTAGCCTAGCTTTTTATTTCTCCACAAGTAAAGATGCTACTCAAATCTTTAGGTAGTGGCTCACAAATAGAAATCGCTGGGTCGAGTTCGAATTTCACACAAATTTCCTTTGGAACTACCGTTCATCTCCCCATATAAGCTTTTTTAATCGAGTTTACCTCAAACAGAGCAGTATAATTACTAAGACACATTTATTTACTTGATGTAGAAGAATTAGGATTCGAAATATAATTAATGAGCGAGAGGAAGAAAGAATAAAAAGGATGACAATAGATAACGATTGACATTGCGTTTAAATTTTTGAAGATTAAAGCTGGCTGGAAATTATGGAGCCGGAAGGAAGTTACATAAGCAGAAAGTATGAGAATAAGAAACTGTTAACAGAAATTACGGCTACATTTAGCCAACTCAGCTGTACATTGATGAGATCTCGACGGCAGTCTAATATTGAGCATAAATTCAAAACTCTAGGTACCATAGTGAAGTACTCATCCAAACAATTACCATGAAAGTATTTCTAGAAAAGAGACAGAGAGGCAAGCTTTAGGCGGAGGGAAAATGACTGAAGCTAAGATGCTAGATCAGGACTAATAATATTGCTGATTCTTATTCGGATGTTTTCAAGGAACTGTAAATAAATAGCAGCAGCACTGTGGTAGCAATATTCTACGTTTTGGACGAATGGTAGACTTATAGGTATGTAAGATAGACTCTAGAGAGAAAAATTGTCTCGCACGACATAGCAAACGAAATTTCTTAGCAGCTGACCTAGCAATGGATTCAATATAGTCTTACGACTTCATGTCAGCTGAGAACGTTAGACAGAGAAGACGCAACCAGTTACTGTTCTGGAGGTTAGCATCAGCCATGTTGATGGAAGGCAGCAATGGATCTCTCAGATGATTAATGGAGATGTTAAATTTAATAAGACATCTTTTGCCCCAGTTAACTATGGACTGAAGGTCATTTTGGACATCGGCTGCCATTTTGACCTTATCAAACTGATTAGACTTTCTATTAAGACAGGAGTAAATGTTTGTCATCAGTAGTACCAAGGATAAAACCCTTAATACGAAAGGAGTTAAATAGCAATGAAACGAATCTCTGGCTTTAGTTAGCTTCCAGTCTAGAGATCAACCTAGACTCATCGAGCACAATGATTGAAATTCTTAAGTCATGTGAGCTGCACAAATTTAAAATATCCATATTTTTAGATCTGCTCTTGGTGTTTGTCGAGCAACTGAAGTCATCATAAACTATGGTGAATTTCAGCACTCACCGTAAAATAGTAGTTTTTCATAGTACGTTCGGTGATCGTTAGATCACGTTGTAAAATAATATTACAAGAAAATTTAAGTCATTTCTAAGTTGATTTTCTAAAGGCAGCTATTTTCAACGAGTATCCCCGCGTACTGATTTCTTTCCGCGAAAGATAAAAAAGAAAGAATTGAATAAAGAAACGAGAGAGTACGTAATAAAAAGAAAGATATAAATAAACTAGTTAGAAAAAACAAAAGAAAATAGAAAGATAGAAAAGGAGGAAGGAGAAATAATGAAAGAAAAGAAGTAAGGTAACGAGGTCTCAGTTTCCCAGAAACTTACAATAAAAGACCTAGAACTTTCGCTAATGGCAATACTTGCAGAAATCTCAAAGAAATAGAATTAGCGACTCAAAGATATTTAGTTAAATAATTTACCAGCTCATCTATTCTTCAGCAGAAAAAGAAAAAATGTTTTGCATTGAATTCATTTCAGGTCGATCAGCCGGTCGTCTGATCAGAATCTAAGAAATTCCCGTAGTTCATCGATTGTTACTTAATTTAGCGTTGGCGTCATACGTTCAAAGGCGTCCAAGTGTTTGTATGTTGAATTGCGACGGAGTATGCAAGTTCGGGAGGTAAGCAGCGCCAACTGCCAACATGAAACTAGGTGCCAAGTCTTGGGCCACCACCACCACCACCACCAAGAACAACTACGCGTTACGTCAGATCGACTTGAATTGTCTTGGAACCGTACCAGATGAATCGCATTTACACTCCTGAGAACGGGTCGATTTTATAGGGACGGGGGACAGGTTGACAAAGATACAAGAATAATGACAGGTTGATGAACATAAAAGATAGTCATTTATAGCATGAAGATATGGCAGGTTAAAATGATTTTGTTGCGCCAGTCCTCCAAGCCAGGAGTGCATGTCAATCTTCGAGTTTATATACACATACATAATCTATCTATCAAGTTTGCACACACACACACACATATATATATATATATATATATATATATATATAAAAAAGTATATATCGTTTCCTGATATATATATATATATATATATATATATATATATATATATATATATATATATATATATATATATATATCAGGATACGATATATACTTTTTATATACCAAGAAAGAAATTAGGGAAAATTATGATAATGTGTAAAATTTTTTCGTGTGACGCGTGTATATATATATATATATATACCAAAAATTAATTAAAAAGAAACGATAAGTTCTGTCTGTTTATTTTTTCATTTTATTTTTCCAATTTTCGGATGTGTTGAGTATTGCGCTCGAAGCTGTGGATAAACTGGATTATTAATAAATAAATAAATCACATTCTTTGTGTGCGGCGTTGTTCCCAAAAGCCGGTACACATTACGTCACACTAGACCATTTCAAATCTCCAGCTTCCCAAAGAAGATGCTGACAAAGGAATTATAACTACTGTACAGATACCACATCGGTTTTTGATAATGACTGCGAAAGTCGAAAGTACTTGAACAAAAATAACAAAATATGTACTTCGGACAGTTTCTCGACAGCTTCGAGTACAATAGTCAAGATCTTATCAGGAAATTGGAAAAATACAATAAAAAAATTAAGCACACAGACTTTATCGGTTCTTTATAACCAACCTAGTTTGGATGAACACTTCCTGCTAAATATACCTTATTGGTGTATATATATATATATATATATATATATATATAGAGAGGAGAGAGAGAGAGAGAGAGAGAGATATTAGTCCAATTATTACTAGTGTAATAGAGTAAAATAATTCACTTATATGAATCCGTAACTGAGATTTTCATTTTTTTCCATTTAATTGTCAGTGGATTTCTATGGGTACCAAATTTATTTATATACAGATATTTTCTTCTCCATCTTAAAATGTTAATAGCGTAGAGTGCTTAACGTGTAATTTTTTTCAATCAGACAATAATTTTTATTACTATAAACGTTCTTTTACTGAATACACGTGTTTGAATAGACATCTCTGTTTATTTACAAACAGTGAAATTAATGGCTATCAGCCTTGGTAATCAAAAGTTTTATTAAAGAACTACTTTAAGAATGGGAGAGAGAAAGAAAATGGATTAAAGACGAGATTTAACTTGTGTTTAAAATTTAAAATTGTGTTGCAGCAATCTCCCAGGTTTTTACTACCATGACAATTACCATTAAAAATATTGGTTTTTATCTGGGCTTAAGCATCCGACTCTGATTCTGGTGGGAAATACGTGACTATCTCAACCACCAAGCGGACTGTGTCCACTTCGTACCTGGGCTTGCTTACACTCAATGAATCTGATGTCGCTTAGGTGTAACTGGGTTTAAGGCTGAAATTGGTTCACCGATACTGACATACGGCCTATGAGATATAGTCGTCTTCTTTATTCCTCTTTTTTATTGAAAGGAACAACTGTACGGTTAGTGCCTTTTCATTGGCTGGCTTTATATTCTGGAGGGATTTTCCGTATGCAAATGTCGGGAAGACTTATGTCGGCTAATATATCGTTGCTATGTGGTCAACTGTTGCACGATTTGGCTTGCCTATACGTCGAATCGATTCACTCTCATGGCGCCACAAGTTTCGATTCGTTGCTGCTATTCTAAGGTTCACAGACAACGAATGAGATAAGCGTAAATATATATATATATATATATATATATATATATATATATATATAGAGAGAGAGAGAGAGGAGAGATTTTGATTTGCTATATTTATGTGGGAAGATTGCTGAATATAGGAGAGTGTGTTTGTAGACATAAAAAGTGTGGACAAGAAAATCAACACTACATAGTGGCTGAGAGTTTTGCGCCCTCCTATCGTTAGTCTTCTTTAAATAAACTAGTAAGCAAAATAAATAAAATGAATTAAAAACTAATTATCAAAATACATCTAAAATAAAAAATAAAAACACTCAACACCATTAGAAAGAGGGAAAAATTGTTTGCCACCTGTTTTCGATTTCTGTAAGATCCCAGTGCTATAAAACCTACAAGAATGACCGATAAATTATGAAAGTGACAGTCATCATCTTTTTTTTATGTGCGTGTCCTTTCAGGACGTAGGCGATTATGGCTCTCCACCTCCCTCTATCCCTTGCAGCTCTCAACAAGTTCCTTTCCTCTGCTTCCTCCCCCAGACCACGTTCTGTCATCCTTTTGCTTAAGCCCGCCAGGTATGTCACATGTTGTTTTATCTTGTCTCTCTTTCCCTCTATTTGACCCGTGAGTATCAGATTCTCCAGGTCCACCTTCCTCATTATGTGTCCCAGAAACTTCATCTGCCTCTTCCTGATATTAAGTATAAGCTTCCTCTTTGTTTGCAACCTCTCTAAGACCTCATCGTTGCTCACACGCTTGGTCCATGATATCCTTTCTGTAGAATCACATCTCCATCGTCTCGAGCCTCTTCTTCTTTGACGAAATCGTCCAACATTCACTGCCGTAAAGAAGCACAGATGTCACATATTCTTTTCTTTCTTACCAAAGAAATCTTCCTGTCACGCAATACTCTGCTCAGCTGTTGGAATGTCTCCTTGGCCATCCCAATACGTCTACGGATCTCAGTGTCGCACTTACCGTCCTCTGTCAAAACGCTTTCCAGATATTTAAACTTCCGCGTCTGTTTGATTCTAGTGTTCCCAATCTGAAAATCGCATTTCGGGCTCTTCCTCTTACTGATGACCGTGCATTCTGTCTTCTTGTAGTTTATGCTTAGTCCTTTCTTCTCACTCTCCGTTGTTACGTCCTGTAGGAGATTTTGTAATTTCTTTTCTGTGTCTGCTATCAGTATTATGCTATCTTCACTTCTTATGCTGTTAAGATTGTGACCGCCAATGCTGAATACCGGTAAAGTTTCCAATTCTCTCAGAATTGCCTCGCTGTATAGGTTGGACAGGTCCGGTAAGAAGACGCGTCCTTGCCTTACGCCTCTTTCTATCATACAGAGTTGATTTTTATGATCTCAATTTTTTTATCTATCTATCTATCTATCTATCTATCTATCTATCTATCTATCTATCTATCTATCTATCTATAAAAACCACGCCTTCGCTTAATCGTTTGCGAGCTAGACTAGATGTCTATTGTTACTCTGGGGATCCACACGACTGTGGCCGTATAACAAAATGAGCTTAGCTTAAAACTACCTGTAAACCTATTCATGTTATTCTGATCGTCAGCAATAAAAGAGTTTTATATTTGGTGATTCTATATCAGGTTCGAGGCATATTTCATCAAAATATTCAAAGTTGGAATAAATGTTTATCTTAATAAACAAAAATACTACGTAAATGGATTTAGGAAGATTCGTCTACAGAATATTGTTCTAAGGAGAACCTGTCTAAGGACATTTATCTAAGGATTACTCATCCAATAACATTTGTATAAGGAATATTCGTCTGATCGTCTATAATAATATTTTTTAATAAATTAACACTTTATTAATGTACAAAATACTCAATTTTATTGATATTCACTATATTACAGAATAATATTTAAGACACTTATGGCAACATTAATTACTGATAATACATGTGGTTTATAAGCATTTAATGGCATGCATTCTTTATATATTAATACAACCTACGTTAGACCATCATTCTCTTGACGAGAATTTCTATTTTTTAGACGTTTGTTCTTTAGAGGAGTGTTCCTTAGAACAATATTCCTTAGACCAGTGTTTCTTAGACGAATGTTCCTTAGACGAATGTTCTGGAAGCTTACGTAAAGCTATCTTTCCTTTTACATGAAGTTTTGACGCCATTTTATGCAATTATGGTTAATTGGTTCAATTAATGGCCAGTTTCTGATGTTTATGAAATCTTTGTACAGTTGTGATTTTAATAATTACCTGCTATAGAAAACAGAAACAAGCAAAATTGAAATAAAATATTTAATTTTATGAATGTCAACTTATTATTCGTAATAAGCAAAGCGATTATTTTAATGATAAACATTTGACCTAATATGCGATAAAACTAATTTTGTTTTTTTGACATTTCATTTGGAAATTGTTCGAATATTATTGTCTGTTTATATCGTCACCCAGCAAAATAATTTTCTGCTTGTAGAATAAATAAGATTCGTCTGTGAACTCAAGAATTAACTCAGATTGATTTTCGGGAACTTCAAAAGTCCCTTAACATTTGTAGAAATCTGATCGGTGAAGTGTTGACAATTCACTTTCTTTAGAAATGAATACGTTGTTACTGTGAATCAGTTTCATTTTAATTATTACTCATAATTATAATTTCGAAAGTAGAGAAATTATAAATTCGTGAGTGTTTTTCTTCTTCTTTAATGGCATGTCTGTTGTAAGAAACACACTTCAAAATTGTCTTCAACAGTATTAGTTAACTTCTAACTACAAATCTTATTAAGTATATTAGAGGTGTCTGTTCCATCATGTGCTATGCAGCACTCTCAGATTGTTAAATTACATACACCCCCATATATATATAACTATATAGTTTACTATTAAACAAGAAGATTGCATTTAATATCTCTGTTTCCTCTTTTTTTTTATTTCTATTATATGCCATTTTATTAACGTTAAAACACGCCAAAAGGAAAACAGATCTGGATAGCCTCAATAATAAGCAGCCATCCATTTGTAAATATCGCAAAGCGTAAAAAAAGTCTGTTCATTGATAAATGAAAAAGATTTTTCCGTGTGTTAAGAAGCATTTTCAACATACTTAAAATAGAACACTTTTATATACTTAAAGAATGATAGATAGATAGATAGATAGATAGATAGATAGATAGATGACCGGCCGGGTGAGTGAGATATATTTCCCACTAAAGTCAGTTGTAGATGGACGAATTCCGTTAAAAGTTGGTTTTTAATCAGAAAGATCCTTATCATTTGGAAGATTGGCGCAGCACAGTCTCTCAACTTATCATTTATCACCCACAGTCCTCTGTCAGATGAAAGTTAAATATCTATTTCAGGTCTGCTTGAAAAATGATCACTTACTTATTTTTGACTGAGGCTATTAATCGCTTTCTGAAATTCGGTAAGACATTGACATTTCGAATGCTAATAATTATACCATTCAGCAACTCTTTGGTTTTCCTCTGTGCCAATATATCATAGTAAAATATGATATTTTAAGACATTAAATTTTTATTTTCCCGGTTATTGGCTATTTATTTTCCAACAAGAACATACATTCCTATAAATATCACATAAATGTATTAAATCGTATTGATAAGTTTTTTTTCGAAATGACTGTAACGTTTTGATGGCCAACACTGACTCATTGTCAGGATGAAATATGAAATTCATAAGCATCTCAATAAAGCGTTTATATGTTCAAAGTTCAAAGAAACAAACTGAAGCGATTCCTTTCATTTCAGGTTGTTTTTCCAGAATTTGCTTTATCGTTACAAGAAAGCGACTGCACCAAAAATGGAGTATTGCTGTCATATCTGAGATGGCACGGCTCAGTCGTCATTTGACGGTCTTGATCGTTTCGTGGAACATAGCTTCATTTCCACTGCAACTTCTTTTCCACAGACGCAACTTCGTAAGCCTATCACTACTCTATCGCTATTTCCATGGCAAATTTTCGGATAAAACGCCATTTTTACATTTTGTTACAACTAGGACACACCATGCTACTTTCAAGGAGTCGAATCCACTTCGTTTCTCCCGTAAGAAGAAAGTTCCACTAAGATAGCTTTTTTTTTATCAAGAACCGCTATTTTGGAACAGAATCTTGTGTGGATGATTCTCGGAAAACCACAATCTATATAATATATAATCTATCTTCGTGTCAAGGGACAATAATTATCTATCTTTCCTATCCTCATAACCTTCCTCTCATATTAGCTCCTCCTTCAGTTGTAATTTTTAAATCAATACTACTCTGACTAAGGCAGTAAAGCCACTAAGACACAAGGGACACAAGGGTGTGAAAGAATTAGGAACAGAAACAGTAATGAGGAACAGAAAGAGGAAAGAGTAATCAGGAGGACAGTAGACAGTGATTGACATTGCATTTGAAATTTTGATGATTAAAGATGGCTGGAAATCATGGAACCGGAAGGGAGTTCCACAAGCGAGAAATGCAAGAAAAGAAACCGTTAGCATAGAATTTACGGTTACATCTCGCCAGCTGAACTATATCAGATCTCGACGCCTGTTTAGTACATCGCTTAAATTCAGACATTGTAGTTGCTATAACGAAAAGATCAATTGAACAATTACAATAAAAGTATTTATAAAAAAGACCCAGAGAGGCAACTCAAGTTAAATAGCAGTGGCACCGGACCATATGTAGCAACAATATTTTAAGCATGGACAAATTCTGGAGAGAAAAAATTGTCATCGCATTCGTTTGAGTGCTTATCGAGCCTTGTATTGCGTGAATGTTATCATAACAAAGTTAAAGACACTTCGAAATTCGTGTGCTGATTGTTTTCCAAAGTTAGTTGCACTTGAATAATTAGAATATTTCACGCGTATTTGCGTATTTCAAAACATATAGACGGTAACATAACTATTAGATTTTCTCTGGTTTTCTACGTCTGACCAGAGCAGCATCAAGCAATAAGGGAACATTTCAATTTTCCCATATCCTTTTTAATAATAGAAACAATGGCTAAGATGGCTTCTTCGTGATAACCGGCGGCATATTAACAATGTACTCGCAGGGGTTGGACAAGTGATTTTACTGCCTTGATAGGACAAACATTAGTTAATTAATTTCAGGCATACCTAACATTATCGCTGCACTTGAATGGACGCCAAATCGTAATCTTTGTGAAATAAAAATGAAGCCATTTTTCTTCTGAACCAGGAACCAGAATATTTTGCTTCAATGGAAACTGATGTCTTTTTATTATCTGAGGCTAACATATGCTTTTCAATTTTCAACATTGCGACATTCGTGTCTGTTGCAGGTGTTAGTTTATAAATAGCAAATTCTTTTTCAATTTAACCAACATAAACAAATATATTTAGATGAACACTATTACAAAGAAGGGGTAGGATATTATGGCTTTTTAAACGGACATTTTAAAAGGATATATATATATATATATATATATATATATATATATATATATGAAAACAAATTGGATAAATCAAAAATTTAATAAAAATAAATGAAATGAAATAAAAAATAAAAATATTCATCATAAATTCGTGAATAAAATAATAAAGTCCACAAAAATGGCTAATCACTCCTCGCCCTTCAGAGCTCAATTGTGGACAAATTAAATAAATATGGGCACAACCACTAAAAAAGCGCGAAAGAAAAATATTCTTGCTCTCTCCTTCTTTATTTTAATATGCTTATATATATATATATATATATATATATATATATATATATATATATATATATTACTGGGTGTATTGTTGATATTTTATATCTCGTTGTTTGTTTTTATTTTGTTGACTGCACAGTATAGCACTGCCACCGTCTTTGACAAAAAGACCACCATGACGCAATCAACTCACAGAAATTTGGAAACGGCATGCTGTACTGCTTGGATTCGCCAAGAGTTGGATGAGTCTAATGGTGATTACGAAGGTACGGCATCTCGGAAAACTCACTTTCTGATTAGAAAAGATCTCCTGAATTTTTTGGTGAGGGCCTCAGTCTCAACACGGTGGTCTATATCAATTGCATTGAGGAGTCATTGAGTCATGAGAATGGCTGTTGGAAGACACTATGTCTGGCAACAGGACACTGCTCCATGCCTCACAAACAGTAGAACCCTGTCATTGCTGTCAAACAATTTCTACAACCCCTTACATCTGGCCACCTTACTTCCCAGACTGCAACCCGCTTGATTATTATGTGAGGGGCGCAAATGATAGAGTGACCAACAAAGCTCCTTTTAACACCATAGATGAACTGAGGGTAATAATTATGGCAACATTCACCAATTTAAACAAGGAGACCGTCCAAATGAATTGAAGGAGATTTTGAAGTCGTCTAGAGGCTGTGATTAAAGCCAATGGTGATTTTATTGAATAAATTTGCTCTTTAGTATTTCATTTTTTTAAATTTTGGTAAATATATCTGTTAAAATGAGATGTCAGTGTTATTTTTACTGTTGCGCAATTCGGGCGGCAATTTAACCATCGCACACTGTATAAACTTTGGCGTGAGATGATGATACGAAGTAAACTTACTATACAATAACACTTCTGGATTAACATTTATATCTAGGTTGTTGCTTTAATCACATTGTTTCAGCTGATATCCACCTGTGTTTTCCATAAATCGAATCTGTTAATCAGCAAGGAATTTTAAATACGACCGAAAAAATATGGGTGGTGGACTTGAATGAGAATGCTGATCCGAAAAAAATATAAAAGTCTATAGAATCAATCGCATCAGGTAATCAAATATAATTACCTAAGACCATGTTTGTCCGAATTACTTTTATCTTTCATTAATGAATTGATTTTAATGAATATTGAGTAGAGTTTTGATTTGGCAATGTGATAATATTTTGGGAGGTGAATAGACCGAGAAATTTTGGATGCTCCTTCAGAATTATAAATAAAAAGAGTACATACACAAACACACACATACATACATACCTATTTTTTCTCTCTCTCTCTCTCTCTCTCTCTCTCTCTCTCTCTATATATATATATATATATATATATATATATATATATATGTATGTATATATATGTGTGTGTGTGAGTGCGTGTGTATGTCAAGGCAAAGCTAAGGGCTTCCAGTTCGCTATTGGATGCCTTTATGGCCGCTACATTTTCTTGTATTCAATATATTTCACTACCGGGATTAACAAAGGAGATCTAGTTGATACAATAGTTAAAAATCATAGACAAAACAACACAAAATGCACACACAGACACACACACACACACACACACACGCACGCACATATATATATATATTAGCATATCTGGAATACATACATACATACATACATACATATATATATATATATATATATATATATATATATATATATATATTTATCTGGAAATAAAATATGAAAATAATCTATTTTCTATAATATTTCAATACTGTAAATATTTTCATTGTGAAAGCTATTTTGGGACTTTCTGTTTGTGTTATTTATTAAATACACAACTTTAGACATCCAATGCTTATGTTGCTTGACTTTTCCTGGTGATTGGTAATTTTCCATGTTCTTTTAATTTTGTTTATTCGAATTCCTGATAGATACAGCGAAAATGTCAGGGCTATATATGTTCCGACGTAGAGGTCCGGGCGTTGGTATGCTTAGTGACGGCCTTGGATATTCCATCGGTCAGGTGATGATCCATGGCAAACACGGGGCTGAGGAATGTTCCACGGTTAACAAGGATAACAAACGGGTTTAGGCGCAGAAATCTTCAGGCATAGATCCCGTTTTATATCCTCGTTAATCACGACTTGTCAACTGTGTCTGCCTTGAAAACACGACGCCATCTCTGATCTCGTCCGAATTCTCGGGAGAAATTATTTTGCAGTTAACTGATTGTGTCGAGCAGATGCTTCTAGTTCCAGGATCGAGTTCATCTGAACTTATCTCTCCACAGACATGTCTTTGAATGTGTGCGTAGATACGTGTGAGTGTGCGTACGTGGATCTGTATGAATGTGGGTACGTGTGTATATATTTGTGAGTGCGTGTTTATTTGTTCCTATATATGTATAAGTTTTCAAATTAATGCTTTTATACTTATTAACAAAATATGCAATTATTTGCGCAAGAACAGAGTCTATGCGAGTCTCTCTCTATATAAATATATATATGTGTGTGTCTGTGTCTGAGTCGCGAGCTCTTATCATCCGCGGAAAGACTGCTAGCCCAATAAATAAAAAGTACTCTGAACTTTTATTAAACAAAAACTAATTTACAAAATATATTTCTGTAAAAAACAAATACAAAAAGAAAACAAAAGTAGACACCCTAATAATAATAATAATAATATAAAAAATATAAAACGTTAATCAATTCAAATTCTTCAAAGCATTAACATTCTGAGCCATCGGATTCACAGGGCAAAACCTGAAATTGAAAAAGTTTCGTTCATCGACTTTTGGTTGAATGCATTTGAATTTTAAAGTTTATTTACCGTTCAAGTTAGATATATATTACCTACTGTGAAAGTTGCCTCTTCTCTCTATACATATGCACTTAAGCCTATTAACAAATCGGCTTAATCTCTCAATTCAAGATATTGTTATCGGTATCGTTCAACTCCCGGGGATCCCCAGCCATCATCAAATCAGATGTAAAGGTTCTATTGCCAATTAAATAAATATTGACTTTATATCAAGCTTATTTTAGAGTTACATTACAATAAACATTCGTTAATATTATTTACCGAGTTTTGTAATATAAGTTAAATATAGTTAGAATTTGTTTTATATTTGCTGAAAATCAAAACTATAAAAATAAATTTAATGTATATGAAATTTAAAAATAAATAAATAATCGATATGTTTATTAGGAATTCTATGATGATTAGGATTTTGCAACAATGACGAATATATATTATATATATATATATATATATATATATATATATATATATATATATATATATATATATATATATATATAATTACATGTAGCAATTTCAATTTTAAAATGATGAGATCTAGACGCCAATCAAGTAATGCGCATAAATTCTTAAAGTCGACGTAAAAATAAACTAATCAGAAAAAATATTATGAAAATATTTATAGAAAAGATTCAGGGAATGGAAAAATAACTGTAGCCAAGATGCCAGGTCAGAGCCGATATCATTGCAGATTCTTCTTTTGATTTTATCAAAAGAATATCTAAATACATAGCAAAGAATTTTGTGAATCTAAATACATATAAGAAGCAACATACCAAATATGGCAGCAATATTCATTGTATAGAGGAATGACAGACTTATAACTATGCAATTGTTTTCCTTCAAGCCAGTCGGAAACGTTAGCCCGAGATGGTACAATGAATTAATCTCCAGGAGAGTAGCATTAGCTAGACTGATGGAAGGCATAAAAGATACTTTATGACGATTTAATGAGAGCAGTACAATTTTAGAGGTGGTAAAGTTAACAAGCCATTTCTCGCCCCAAAAACAACAAATTGAGTGGGATTTTTCATATCAGTTTTCAATTATATCTTATCAAAGATACAAATTTGAGAGCCAATGACATCAGGATGGTCATTGATGAAAATTATGAACCAAGTAGGTTCAATGATAGAGCTGTAGTGGGGTGCTGTAGTGGGGTGCTGTAGTGGGGTGCTGTCGTGGGGTGCTGTAGTGGGGCGCTGTAGTGGGGTGCACCAGAATTATTGTAAAAAGATCTAGAAAACTGATCATTCAAGACGACTAACATTTTGCGATTTGAAAAGATGAAATCTGATCAAAATTTCGTCCATAAATACCAGAACCTTTCAACTTGTGAACAAGACCAATTTGCCAAACCGTTGCAAACGCCTTCAAGATATTCAAATCAACAGATCGAGCTTCACCATTCTCATTTTATTGATAGACTTTTTCAGCAATAATCATTAACACATCATCAATTAAAATAGAGAAGCAAAAGCCATATTGTCCGGAAGATCCTGCTAGGGGAGATGCTTAACCAAGTCAGGGTTGATTAGAGCGTCTAGAACAAAAAGATTTAGAAGACTAATAGGTCGATAGTTAGAAGATTCAGACGGTTCGTAGAATCAGAAGGAGCATCAGAGTTTTTAAAGACAAACTACAGAAGTAGATTTTTTAACACGATATAAAGCAAGAAGCAGCAAGTCATTTGAGACGACGGGAAGGTGGTTATCAGGAAGTACATGCAGGGACACATATCCATGGGATGTCAACTCAAATACCCCAGCATTCGGTGACGTTGGCCAGAGCAGCCTATCTATCTATCTATCTATCTATCTATCTATCTATCTATCTATCGCATTTAAATTCGCTTCATGTTTTGCTTAATATTGACGAATTGGTTTTGCTTCCCAGTTTGTTTGATAAAGAACATTTTTGTTAGTATTTTTAATATTTATATTCTTATGTTACTTTTCTTCAATGTTAATAGTTCTACAATCGGATTTGATCCTTAATCACTTGAAATGATGACCTGAGAAGATAAGAGTTTGGTTATCCTGGGTCATCTCGTAATTGATCTCACCCACTTAATTTATCATTCATGAAACAATTTTCTATACGTTGGGAAAAACCCGTGGATAAAATGCATGTATACTGAGGTATCATTTTAAGAGTGATACAATGCCAGTTCCTAAAAACAAACGTTGTGCTGCTTATCAAATATGACCAAATTATTTAATGGTATTTTTATTATTATTTTCTGATATGAGTCAGTAACTACTTTCCCCTTTATTACTCACACATATCTTTATTTTTTGATTTGAATGGTTTACTCAAATTATTTTCAATTCTCCAGTAAATGTCAAGTTTTTAGACTGACGATAGCGATCTGTGTGTTTGAGAATTATAAAACCGTTTGCATGTGAAAACATTCATCAAATGAAGAAAAAATTTAGCTACTCACCATTCTTTGAAATCACTTTCAAAAATCATCATAAACGATTCCAACCTTAACAAATTCTTTGATATTAGCGTTTCTTTCATGGCATAAATCAATCCTCACATTCCTGAACATTGGTCTTCATCTGACTTGGAAATTGTTCTATTTCTGTTAAAAATAACTTAAATTGTATCTATTGTTTCATATATATATATATATATATATATATATATATATATATAGAGAGAGAGAGAGAGAGAGAGAGAGAGAGAGACAAACAGAGAGAGAGAGACAGAGAGAAGGTGTATCAAAATACTTTTTACAAACGTTGGGGGCGGGTTCCCGACGTCAAAACTACACAAAAATATTCATGTTTCGGTAATAAGATGGTACCTCATCAGGTGATAGTAGATAACTAATGATAAAAATGATTTCTTTGGGAAATTTAAGAAACAAATCATTACCTCTTTTCGTAAGTTAAATGGGGGCATAAGGTCAGGTTTAGAAATATACTTATTGGTATGTCTAGGTTAATGAATGAACATCACGTCTAAATAAAAAATAAGGTTAGAGGGTGGAGATGGGTGGTATATTTATTACATGTCATGAAGACCGATGCTTAGACATGTAATTCAACGATGCTAGGGAACAATTAGCGTGACAACTGTAATATTGATGTATCCAAGTATGATTTGGCAATTTGTTGAAGTAGACATAAATTTATCAGAAATGGATTTTGAAAAAATTATTTAAGAATTTAAAAAAAAAATACTCAAGAAGATTCTTAAAGGGGCGTTTGGATAAAATTAAACAACTATAACAACTATTAAACAACTATATAAATTCTTAATTAGTAGAATAGATCAAATAAATGTTGGGTGGACCATTATATACTAATAAAATAATGGCTAAACAGATATAATATGTAATTATTAATTTTTTTCCTTAAATATATTTTATGTTGAAGTGTATACAATGACGGCATAGGACCGTTAATTAATGTCTTTGGTTTAACAGGTTTTTATTTTTGGGAAACTTGAAATATGGAATTTTTCTTCTAAATATAGGTGACATGGGTCGTATAAGGATTTACAAGTTCTAGTTATTTTTAATATTTTCCGTTTTAACGTAGGAGTTTTGTTAACTTCTTTTAAGTACCAAAAATATTTCGACGTTCTGTTACGATATGCATTGTTGTTAAAAGATGATAGGTGTTGATACCAACGAGGGTTAAAGTTCTCTCTCTCTCTCTATCTCTCTCTCTCTCTCTCTCTCTCTCTCTATATATATATATATATATATACCTTGGTTTTAACCTTACGATATCCTCAGGCCATTTTTATCAAATGATCTCTTAACGACTTTTTATTTTTTTTAAACTAATAAACGCTATATTAATTTTTTACAAATTTAATGCAAATGGAGGAGGAGGAGGATGTGAAAAAGAGGAAGAAGAAAAGCAAAGTTTATTATGAAAGGATCGGTGTGGATTAATTGAAATGTACATTTTTTTATCCAGCCTCATGTGTGCTTCAGAGGAATTTCTTAATATGTTTGCAAGGACTCAAGACTTCGGAATTTCTGATTCGAAAGATGTTTGGATTCGGAAATGTCATTATTGCTAATTTTTCCTGTTACCAGATTTGCAAATATTGTTGTGGTTGTTATCAGGCTTCGCGTTTTTTAAAAGTTTTCCAGAGTAAAAAATTCAAAACTTTTCTTTAGAAATATATATATATATATATATATATATATATATATATATAGTTAATATGGATTTCTCTTTTTTCCTTTAACGCATGTTTACTTTAGAGTTTCGGAGATAGGTATAATCACTGCAGGTATAATCACTCGTCGAAACAGAATTAATAATGAGCGGGAAGAGGAAAAATTAATTAGGAGACATTGCATTTAAATTTTTGCAGTTTAAAATTGTCGGGCAAACATGGAACCGGAAGGGAGTTACATAAGTGAGAAGTGCGAGAGAAGAATTTACGGCTACATCTAGCTAGCTCAACTGTAAATTGATGAGATCTCGACGTTAGTCTAGTACTGCGCTTAAATTAAAAAAAAAAAACTCTAGGTACCATAGCGAAGAGATCATTCGAACAATTACCATGAAAGTATTTATAGAAAAGTCATAGAAAGGCAAACTTAAGGCGGTGGGAAAGTGTCTGGAGGTGAGCTGCCAGATCAGGACCAATAATATTGCAGATTCTTCTTTGGATCTTATCAAGGAACTCAAGGTAAATAGCAGGGGCATCGGACCATATGTGGTAGCAATATTCTAAGCATGGAAGAATGGTAGACCTATAGATATGAAAGATAGATTCTGGAGAGAGAAATTGTCTCGCCCAACATAGTGAACCAACTTTCTTAGTAGCTGACTTAGCAATGGATTCAATAGAGTCTTTCCACTTCATGTCAGTAGAGAACGTGATGAGATTAAAAAAAAGAAAAGAAAAAAGGGAGATATGGCTCACGCACAACTTTCCATCAGTTGCAATTATCAAAAGACCGATACATTGGGTTCATAATGCTCGATGCTGGATGAGAAGTGATACAGTTAACTATAACGGCATCAGATAACCAATTCTACTTCGCTGGATAGAGCGGTTGCGAGTCGGAATTACAACCACTAATACTAAATCTTATCTATTATTTAAGTGTGGAAACATTTGAAAAACAGCGTGACGAGTAATTTCAATTCTTCATACTTCAGAGAACAATGGGAAAATCTTGTTAATGCTCGAGTTCACTGGAATTAAAGAAGAAAAATGCATTTAGCTTATATTAATTTGATTAAATAACTAAAATGCAGGAATATTTATGTATACTTTTTAAAAAGCTTCAAAAAATTTGGCTTTTAACAAAAAATAGTCTGAGAGTGTTCGTTCTATGGGGCCCATCGCTTATTGATTTTCTTCGAACGCTACAGGAACTTTTCTGCTGAAGCAAAGAAAGAATGCAAAGAATTTATAAAATGATCAACCATTAAGGAAATTTTAAAGATTTTTCTTTTCGAGTCGAAAAAATTTGGATCAATATTTGATATTGTTTGACTATTTTATCTTCATTAAGAGGAAAACCTGATTGCAACTCTACATGAGACATGTGTGTCAGTGTCTGCGTGTGAAACTGGCAAGTGATCAAACCCACGTAGACACATACGTGTAATTTGATTGATTCTAAACAATCTTTCATCTGTACAGATGCAAATGGAAATTGAAATTCTAATATGAAGATTGATATGATATTTTAAACATTACATATATATATATATATATATATATATATATATATATATATATATATTTGTTCGCCATGAAGATCATATTCATTAATATATAAATTTGGGATATGCTATAGACATGACTTAGAGTCTACAGTTTATAAAATAGACAACAACAACAACAATAATAATAATAATAATATAACACTTAGAAAAAAAGCATGATTTAAGAAACGAAATAAAAATCACAGTGGTTAACAATATTCAACAATATTTCGACAGTATGTCAGTCTTCAAGTTTTGATTAAAAATTGCATACAATTATAAAAATATAAATCAAGTCTACGGAAAATTACAAGTCATTTTACAAAAGTCACTTGTCTTGAGAAAAACGGTTTACTGTTAGTCAACGTGAGAAAAAGAAATGCAGCCATTGTGAATGGGATGCAAGTGAAACGTAATATGATGGTGATCGTTCCTATCTCGCAATTTTCCGTTGGTTGATTAGTTACTGTGAAAATTTAATCAAACAATCCTATCGAACTCTTCCGCCATTCTGTTCAATAATAATAATAATAATAATAATAATGATAATAATAATAATAATCTGATGAGACAGTTAACCTCAATTAACACACTTAGGGAAAGTCATAATTTTTCACAAAAAAGTTTAAGCGACAAGATGAAGGGATTGGGAAGTGAATCCATTGGGAAGTATGGCGTAAATTTGAGAAATGAGAGAAAAATGTCAGACTGAGGCAGCAATAGAAAATGACAGTCACAAGGCATTATGGGATTTCCCTCTCCAGACCGATCATGTCACATATATACGGAGACCCTAGTTCATTGGAATAGATAAAGAAAGTAGCTAGTATCAAATTATTGATGTTGCCGTTCCATTCATTACAAAAGTGGGCGCCAAAGTAACTTAAGAGATTTAAAGATAGCAGCACCTGGCTATGGACTTGAAGATGCTATGGAACATGACGGTTGAAGTAAGTTCCTATAGTAGTGCGTACAATTGGGAAAGCACATAAAAAATTGAAAGAGCGTTTAAGGAAAATTGGAATTGAAAACATGATTGTAGATCTCCAGAAAACTGCCACAACTTTCTCTTTGAGGATTCGCCGAAAATTTCCTCAGCTGTGAAGAATCTTGTTGACATGTTAAAAGAGCAAATTTCCATTGACAACATAATGCGTGATACGACCACAATAATAATCTAAAATATAATAATAATAATAATATTTAGGCATCTAGATGTGCATGTTAATTTGGTTATGGACATATGTATATAATTATAATTTTATATTCATAGATACTCATATTTGAAATACACGTTTCATTCTATATATATATATATATATATATATATATATATATATATATATATATATTCTTCCAGAGAATGAGCATCTTCTCGTTCAGATCTCGAAAGGCTAGGCTGTCTCTGCTCGATATTTTATCCAAAACGTAAACAAAGTAATTTCTAAATTTCCATATTTCTGATATTTTTTATTATTTCAAACAATTTATTTTGTGGAATTCCGTGTTTGAATAGACATCCCGTTTTTAAACTATGTGTATTACGTTTATTTAAAACAGTGTGTATTACATCTACAGACCTTCCTTGGAATGGTAAATAGAAACATGTTGTGATCTGATGTTTTCCGTGCCCCGAACGTTTTGAAGCACACCGGAGGATCAACACCTCGCTGTCGATTATGAATATCGCAAGACATTATAAAATTCAATTGTGCCTTGAACGGATATGGCTCTTTAAACAGGTTAAACATTTAATGTTTGTGGCACAAATATAAGAAAGAACAGTACAACTGCAGAAGGACGTATGCCTGTGTTTTATAGATAAGGCAAAAGCGTTTGATCAAGTATGTCACAAAGAACTGTTGGGACATTTAGGTAACCTTCACATATTTGGGGAGGACATTAGAATAATCCAGAACCTATACTGTCAGTGAACCGCCTGCATACGGATAAAAAAATGAATTCAGTAAATATACGAAAATACAAACAAGTGTAAGACAAGGTTGTGCCTTCTCACCGGACTTATTCAGCCTATACAATGAAGCGATTTTAAAAGAATTACATGTTCTACCAGGATTCATTATTAGTGGTCATAATCTTGCTGATGATATAGGGCTGATAGCAGATACAGAAAAGAAACTATAAACTACAGAAGGTAGTGAAGGAAAACAAGCAGAAGGGGAAATCTTCAATTCCAATAAGAGAAAAAGCATGGTTGTTAGAAAAAGGAACAGCCCAATATGTGAATTTCAAATATCAAAATCAAACAAGGACAACATTTTAAACATCTGGGCAGATAATAGAAATACGACACTGAAATCAGAATGCGTATTGGGATAGAAAAAGTGCCTTCCAAAAGCTAAGCAAAGTATTAAGAAACATAAAAAATAATTAGAAACAAAGAAAAGAGTACTGTTATATACTATCAGTCCTCCTATATTGCAGTGAATGTTAGACAATCTGCTCACGGATAAAAGAGCGACGCAAAAGAAATGTAGTTCGACCAAGTTTGAGAGAAAAGAGAAAAAAAGACATCTATTTAACACCAGAAAGAGACAGTTAAAGTTCTAGTGAACATTATAAGGAAAGAGGATTTAGAAATTTTGATACTCATGTGACGGATTGAAGAAAGAAAGCAACGCATAATTTACCTGGCAAATAAGAGTAATTGGATGCCGGAAGAAGGTTTAGGGGTGAAAATAAGAAGACAAAAATTATGAAGAGCTATAAAGAAGAAATTGTAGAGAACTATGATTGCGAATGTGCTGAAATGATATGGTACAGAGAAGAAGAAGAAAGAGAAGAAGAAGAAGAAGAAGAAGAAGAAAAAGAAGACACAAAGGTGACATACATAATATACAAATGTTGTTGTCATTAGATTTATTTTTGTTACTGCTTGTGTTTTCAGATCAACCAGCTGGCTTTCAGACTTTTCTACAAATGTCATATTGTTAGAATTTAATGCCATGTCTGAGTTAGTCGGTACACCGTCACGATAAATATGTATAAGACTCAATTTTCCAGCTTTACTTTACACACAAACAAACACATCATTTCTTAGATCCAACAGCTAGACGACACTCACATATCATTTTATTATAGTGATGAAGGCTTGTGCAGAATCAACCAAATATTTTTGGAAGAGCCGAATACAAATAACTGGTGCAGAGTATACGACAAGGTCCCCTCAAACGACCCTCGGCGGGTTTTGCATTCAGACTTGTCCTTATCATATATATATATATATATATATATATATATATATATATATATATATATATATATATTTATATATAGATAGATATGGATATATATGGAAAAATATCGATATTCTAAGGCTATTAAATTTAACTGTCGTCTTCTCTGAATTGCGAATAATTTAGAGAAGACAATGGTTAAATTTAATAGACACAGAATGGCTATACTTATCAATAAAATATGTTTCCAAGTCGAATTGCTTCCTAATTGTACCATATCTATCTATCTATCTATCTATATATATATATATATATATATATAATTGAAGAAAATGTTATATGCATTTTTACATATTAAAACTATATTATGACAATTCATGACAAAAGGAAAAATAATTCGTAGCGTCTTTCCTCCACTTGGTTAACATCTAAAGCGATGTCTACATTTAAATACTTAAATTAATTATTTTCTTTTTAATCTGTATTTGTATATATAGTCTGGAAAATTTTCCTTTACTTTCTTTTATTTTAAAAAATATAAAACAGAAAGAAAATAAATCAAATTGGCTGGACTGTATATCCAAACACATAATTGAAAAAATGTAAAATTTAACATTTCGTATGTTTAGTTATGACAATTTTTACTACTTTGTTATTAATTTGTTCTAACATTTCCGAGGGGAGCGTGACTTTAGATTGTTCCTATGAATTTCATTGCTTATTGTCCATTTAGTGACACAAATTCCTGATGAGAGCAAATCATCCTGCAACTCTTGACGAGTAACCATTGGATTTTGTTTAATTTGACACATTAATTTCCTCGAAGATCTTGAAGGAATCTGTCGTTGACCATCTGTTCTTCTTTGATTTTCAACAGTTTTGAGTTTTTTATAATTTGCAATGAATGATCTAATGGTAGTTGACGGAATATTTAGGTTGTTTGAAATTTTCCTGTAACTTTTACCTTTCTTCCAGAGCTTAACAATCAGTTCTCTTTGCGAATTGTCAATTCTTTACCTCTTGCCATGATGATAACCTCCTTACACGAATATCAATTACACGAATATTCTGTTTGTATTTTGAGGCTTAATAATAACTACTGATAACATTATTGGAACATTCTAGAATATTCCACTTGAATAATCTAGAGTATTAAAACAATTTTAAAATTTTAAGATCGGAAATTTGCATTGTACGAATACCCCCCCCATTAAAATGGATAAATGGGATTTATTTCTATTAAATTAAAATTTTATCTGATTTCTATGTATATTTAGTTATTATGTATCTGCGCACAGTTAATTATGTGAAAAATATGTTTATTCATTAGTTGTAAATACAATAAATTAAAAAATTGTACGTTCAATATATTTGTTTTCCCCCACTATATATATATATATATATATAGATAGATAGATAGATGACGGGTGGATGGTATAATTCTCTGTAGTCCTGTCTACGAATCTTTGGAGTCGAGATGCTGACGGTAACATCAATCAGCTAAGAGACAAACGTTTTATTGTATTAATCATGTATATATATATATATATATATATATATATATATATATATATATATATATATATATATGTATGTATATATGTATATGCGTATAAGTAGGACGTAGAAACAAAATTGGAGATAATAGGACAAAGCGGAAAAGATTTTTAAGATGTGAGTAATTACTTCGGTTTCTTCCGGATTAAATGAAAGTCAATAAAGTGTAAGAAAATAGGTTGTAAGTCGAGAACTGTGAAATTGAAACACTTTCAATGCATTTTCTTCTTAATAAATCTTTTCTCGCCTGATCAAACTGGCAAAAGTACTCATTTTTAAATTGTGGTCAGATGAATTACTGTGTTTAAAATGCTGTTATGCATCATATTTCTCCATTGTTCATCTATCTATCTATCTATCTATCTATCTATCTATCTATATATATATATATATATATAGGTGCTGAATATATATACAGTGTGGTGTAGATGTCCGAAAAAATTACTGAATAATACAAACAGCGTTTTTTAAATGAAGAATTAATATATTTCAATAAGATTTTATACACATTTAGGCACAGATATACGGTACAAAAATCACTTGATGTATTCGCAACAGAACCCGCCACATTCTCCAGGTGTGATCGGAAGCTGAATCACGTCTGGGTGACGACGTCTCTGTCCATAGCGTCTCTGATGGTTGCCTTGAGAGCCTCCTTGGTGATGTAGGATCTGCTGTTCACCTCCCTCTCCAAGGCGACCCACAAAAAATAATCAAGAATATTGCAGTCTGGCAGTGGGAAGGTGTATATTTGGGCGACCAGTGGTACGGTGAGCAAGTGTGACATCTTGAGCATAATTCAAGTCCTCCTTCACAATAGGCTCGATTGTTCGTTTACCAGCAGCCATTTCCTTGGAGATTTTCATCGTGCTTTTGTTGGTCTTCTCTTTGACAACATCAGCAGCATCAGTGACGAACTCACGTGTTATGATGGCGACAATCTGATAGATTTTATTTAATCCGGCTTTAAATGTTATTTTTAGGGGATTTGAGTAGACGCACAGTTTATTTATTAAACAGTATATTTATTTATTTTAGTTAACCAGCCTGAATATTTGAGAAATCTTGCTGGAGAGGACGTATTTTTCTTTAATAGGGTTTCTCAAATATTCAAGCCGGTAGAGTATGGCTATCCACTAAAAATAACCTTTAAAGTGATAAGAATATAAATCTTTAGCAAATAATCTATTCCGTTAATAATTGATCCAGATATACATCTACGGCTCGTTACTTGGCATTCTATGAATAATTAGTAACGAATAAAGAAAAGAATAAGGAAAAGAACACGGCAATTGAGAAGAAAGAAAGAAGGCAATTAAATGTCGTATTGACATTTAAAACCACAAATGCTTTTAACTTCTTTAAACTGAAGTCAAACTGTGATTGATGGATTAGATTTCAAAAATGTTGCCTTTGGACAAAATGCTTGGGGTGAGCGAAGAACTTTTATGACTCTTCCTACATATAATCTGGCCGTCTGTGTTTGCATTGAGAAATGTCATTGGCTAAATTGGAAAGAGATCTATATCGATGGATATGATCGACTTCACTATTAATAATCTATCCGAGTCTACTCATATCTATCTATCTATCTATCTATCTATCTATCTATCTATCTATCTATCTATCTATCTAATTCACTAATATGTGATTTATGAACATTTTTTTTCAAAATGACAACGACCACCCACAAAAACACCCGCCTCCGGAGTTATCACAAAGCAATTATCTACTCGTCAACATTGACACCAAAGGGTTAAATGCCATGATTGGCCAAGAAAAAAATGTGCAGTTTGGCTGCGAGCAAATTTTTTACTTCTTCGTAAAAGTGATCTTTGCATTTCTATCAACTTATCATTCGTCTTTTACATTTTCACCCGAGACTGAAAGAAAGATGCACAAAACGAAAACACAACCACGTATCTATCAACTTCGTGCTTCGAATGTGCCTCCAGCATCTGTAGTCAGTGTTCAAATCGAAGAAAAAGCGCGGATTACGAATGATAACTTTCTAGACGTGAAGGCGACACAAACTTCCGATTGTCCTTTCCTCTCATCTTCTAGCTGAAATGGATAAAGCTAATTTTATCCAGTCTTTTTCTCTCTTCATATATATATACAGCAAATTTTAGTGCATTTTTCTACAATGACAGACATTAATTTGGAAAATCTTGCAAAAATAAAAAAATGTAGGATTTTAATGAAATTATTCAAAAATGATTGAAATTATTTTAAATGTTTTTTTTTGAACGTCATAGTAAAAATATTTTTTACATCTGTTATCCCGACATTAACTAATTTTATGAAAGTTATAGAAACGCTGATCATTTTAGTGATTCTATTAATTAAAAACAGAAGTCTTTGAAGAATTTAAATCATGCCTTTTTTTTTAAAAAATCGAAATAATGTTACAGAAAACCAGCTCTGAACTGGAACAGACAAGAACCAACAAAACAAAGATATTATTTAACTTCAAAAGCTTTTACTTGCTTTTATGAATAAGGACAATATTGTCTGAAGGCTAAAATGTTTTCGATTTACAACAATTGTTTGCTATTTCTGTTTTTTACAATTTTACATTAAAGTTGTTAAATATTTTAAAATGAATTATCATGACTGAGCCTTTTGGACAATGGTGTTATTACGTAGATCTATCTTTACAGATCATAAATTTTAAAACTTATTACAATCTGTAAACCACCAATATTCAAAACAGAATTTTACAATGTTTTTTTTTGTGTCCATAAAAACAGTTTAATTATAAATGTACGGATGACTGTAGAAAGCATGAATACATAATGAATTTTGTAATATTTTATAGCCAGAGTTATCAATACTTTTTAGTTTCATGTAACTTACTTGATTGTAAAAAAAGTAATTAACTGAAATAAATTGTTTATTTTCAAAACTGTAATTAAAATAAAATTAACAGATTAAAAAATGTATAATATTTCAAATATGAGAAGGGTACCTACAATTATTAGGTACCAATCTCATGAAATGCATACGGTCTTATTTTTGTATTATCTCGGTTATGACATGTTTTCATAAAAGGGATAATTAATAATAAAAATAACGGAGATAAAATAAAAATAATACCCTACAATTTCAGGATGTGTACATAAAAATGATAAATACCTCTCTTATGAAATTTTATCCCACTCTCAGCAGTTACGAAATTTTACATTTTTAAAGATTTTTAAATTTTTCCAGAAAGCATCTTCAACAAACGTAAGGTTTACTTAAAAATTAATAAAATATACTGCTGAGAGTATTTGTTACTTATTAAAAATTTCGAGCTAAATAAGTTGGTTCAGTTAAAATTAAAAACAAACTTAAACTAGAAAAATTACGCCACTTTTGCTCTTCTGCACGATAACTTCTCCATACGTTAGCCGTGAATACGTCGATGAAACAGTCACTCATCACTTGTCAATAGTCAACGTTGGTAAGAAATGTTTTCTCTTATTTTAAACTACATTTTTTGCGAAGAAAGTAAGTAATTTTTGCTTTCAAATATATTTATTTCTTTAAAGACATGAAATTTGATTAATTTTTTTAAGTTTAGAGAGAAAGTCAGTGTGGTTCCAAACCTTTGGTCGGTAGTATATATATATATATATATATATATATATATATATATATATATATATATATTATTCCGAGGCATTTTCCCAGTTGGTAAGTGATATGATCTGAAGATATATTTTCGCATTCTAATTTCAAATATTAGTTATTTCCGGTTAATTATTCGAATCAACTTGAAAGACGAAGTTTCATAATGATTGAGGATTATGAACCTCTTTTTATATTAGAATTCACGCAATACAAGGCTCGCGAGGCATTCAAATTAGAGTCTTACTCTTAAAATGATAATGATGAATGATGTGAGTGATATGAATGAAAGAAGTTAAGATTATGAAGAAGATAGACACTTGACTTCAAGAGGTTGAGATCGTAGTTTTCTTGGAAGTGCAAAAGCGGAAGTGATGGTTTTTGGTAAAAAGCTGCCTGAGTAGAAAATTATTTGGTATACGGAGAAAATGAGTTGTATGAGAATCCGTGGCGTGTCTTTGACGTACAATTATGAAATGGTGGAACTAAAGAATGGAACTCAGAATATTTGACATGGAAATAGCGATAGGTTAGCAGTGCTACTAACGAGGTTTCCATTCATCCTAAATTTACAGAGTCTTGTTAAAACAAAACAAAAAACTTTGCTAAAACACACCGGAATTAATGATGAATTGTCCTATTTTTTGATTAGTTAGGCATTCGTTATTTTCATCAGCGTCTATCGAACATGAACAGAGATCGAATTAATAATGCAAGAATTTCGAATCATTTTAAAAATTTCAAGTGGTAGATAAGAGAGTGTGATTACATAAAAGGAAATATTTCCGTTAATTCATTTACAAGAGAAAATTAATAAATTCCTTCATCGATGAAATAAGTGCAAAACTTTTATTAAATTTCAATAATTCGTTAAATTCCCGGATATTTTTGAATTACCATACTGCCAGGTGTTCAAATTTGATTTTTATTGATTCTGCTTTTCATCCAAAGCAGAGCTGAAATCAAGAATCGATCTCTCTACTCGCCTAGAAATATCCGATATTTAGCCATTCTGTCAGATTTTGGGTAGTGAGGAAGAGCAAGAACTCCCCCAACAACTAATGCATTTAAATCTGAAGCAGGGATTTATAGAATATCTTGTAAACAATGCTCCCAAAATACAACGATGAAAGAGTCCGAGAATTGAAAGAAAAACAAACAGAATATATGAACATAAAAGAGAGCTAAAATAAAATACAGGAGAAAAATCATTGGAAATGCAATAATCTATGACTATTCTAAGATTAATATGCGACGGAAGTATTTCAGTATATATCCTCCTTTAATTAATAAATAGGCGCTAAATTAGTCATAAAAATCTGAGTTGAAATTTGTTAAAACTTAATTTAGATAAAGATAAATTAAAGAAATTAAAAAAAAGTCAAGCTTTCAGATGTTTTACGTGATTCATATTGGGTCTGGATAATGTAAATTCTTACCTTATGAAATAAAATCCTCTTCTGATGAGGCCAGATAATTGGCTGTCATGTCGAAGTAAAAATTATTAAAATGGTCTTACACAAAACATACATATATATATATATATATATATATATATATATATATATATATATATATATATATATATACTGAGTAGGAAATAATAAGAAAAAAGGGAAACATTACTAAGGCGCGATAAGAATAAAAGAGTAATCAAGAAGACAGATAACCATTGACATTGCATTTAAATTTTTGAAGATCAAAGTTGGCTGGAAATCATGGAGCCGGAAGAGAGGAGTTCGTGAAAAGAAACTGTTTCTATAGATTAAATTACGGTTACATCACGCCAATTAAACTGGAAATTGATGAGAACTCGTACTTCATTTAAATTCATGAAGTTTAGATAACATATCGGAGAATTCATCTGAACAAAGTATTTATAGAAAAGGCATAGGAAAGTCACATTATGGTGGTGAGAAAGTGAAAGTCGAGATGTCAATTCAGGACCAGTAATATTTCTGATTCTTCAATGGATTTTAGCAAAAATCGCACCATATATGGAAGCAATATTCAAAGCATGGACGAATGGCTGACTTATAAATATGCAAGATAGATAGCGGAGAGGAAAGTTCTGTAGTGAATAAACCTTCTTAGCGGCTGACCTAGCAATGGAACCAATATAGTCTTTCCATTTCACGTTTGCAGAGAATGTTAGTCCGAGAAGCCGCAACGACATAATTAAGTTTCGTTTTGGAAGCGTTAAAATCAACAAGCCATTCCTTGCTCCATTTTACAGTAGAATGTAGGTCAGATTTTAAATAAGCTATATATATATATATATATATATATATATATATATATGTCACAGAACACATAACGCTGAAAAGAATATATCAAAATAATGATTTTTATATATTTACCATTCCGTTGTATTTTCATCCAGGCCGGTTACACATATTCAACCATATCAACTTTTTCATGGGCAGCTAGCTAACCGCTGTTACAGATGTCTATTCAACACCCACGGAATCCATTTTTGATTTATACTGCATCTGTCATGAACAGACATTAGTTTCAGTTTCTGGGAAAGAGCACATTATCTTTTTTTTAAATTTTTAATCATTTCACCCCAAGCAAGGCGGTAATGCTACTTCTACGCAGAGTGTTACAGAGAGTGATCATGAAAGAAAAGACTGAGAAAAGGAAGGGTTGTAGAAAGGACAAAATATGAACGTGATAGCGATTAATGTTGCATTTAAATTTTTGAAGGTTGTAGTTATCAGGGAAGTAGGTAAATGGGAGAGAGTTCAACAGGTGGGAAGTGCGAGAAATGAAACTGTTGGAGTGGAAGTGGCGGTTACATTAAACTATTTCAACGGTAAAAGGGAGGGACCTAGACGCCAATCTAGTAGCATTCGGGCCACCAGGATAAAAAAAAAAAACTCGTCAGCGCAGTTGCCATGAAAATAATGATTATGCTCAAACTCTCGGTCACGAAGACTTGTACCTTCGTGCCTGCACAACCATCCGAATTTGTTTACCCAATTGAACTCAAAAGATTTAGAATAACCGACAGTATAGTTTTCAGACACTTTCCAAATGTGCTGTGCTCTGGGATCGTCTCCGTAACACAATAAATATCGCGATATCACCTTTCTGCCAAATCGACTATGATCAGATTTGAACCCGGATGTCATCGTCGTCAAAAAAAAAAAAAAAAAAAAAAAAAATAGTAAATGAGAAAAAAATCAATCATATATATATATATATATATATATATATATATATATAGTATTTCATGTATTTTATCTACAATTCCATCGATAAAATCATTATGAGTCTGAAGCTGTTTTTTGAAGGACGAAATCGTCATATGCTTTTCATTTTTATTTCAGTCACCAACTATTATATATATATATATATATATATATATACGAGAGAGTCATTAACAAAATTGTCCTGTCTTACATCCCTTCAGCGTAGGGAGATGAATTTGTCCATGTAGAAACATGTACCCATATATGTGATGCACCTTAATTTACAGGCTCGTTCTATTAAATGTTTCTGTGCTTCCGGCGAGAATGTGCAGCAAGGTGTGACCATGAAGCCAGTGGAGTACAAAGATGTAATCAAATTCGTGCAGCTAAAAAGAAACACATTGCAATCAATTTCAGGGATGACAACAGTGTATGGATCACATGTCCCAACTTATAGTAAAGTACTGGCATTAACATTTCAAATGTGTTCGGTCTTTTGTGGAAACACTCTCTATTTCCGACTGCCACCAACTATTGATAAAAGCATCCAACAAGTGGAGACTGGCATCTTGTGAAGTTACTGCAAAACCATTGGTGACTTAGTGGACCGTGTTAATATTAATGTGGGGATGTGGAAAAATCATCCATGAATATGCGCAAAGTATCTTTTCTGTGAGTTCCAGCTTCGTTTTCATCTTTCTATCAGAAAACCACGAAAAACTGTTCTTGGTAATTTTTGCTCATAAATAGTATATATTAATGGTCTGTGTATATTATATATTAATGGTCTGTATTTCCTGGTCAAAAATGTATTACAATAGGCAGAATTTTCTTTTTGTTAAAATGAAAGGAAGCATTCGAAAGATGCGTTATACTCAACAAAGCTGTCCAGATCATACAAGGAAAATTGAGCGCTTACACATATCTCATGTGATTGCAATAGAGGAAAACACATCAACACTATTATTCTGACTTGGCAACATATCATACCCATCTTTTTCTCTTCATGTAGTTATATCTGAATCGAGAGAACATTCAGGATGATGACACACTTATTGGCATATGACAGCAATTCCGAATTCTGTGAGTAACATCTCTACAAGAGCATCAAATGATGGCCGAAATTGGGAAATATGGCTGGAAGCTATGTCAAGGAAAATTAATGAATGAAAAAAATCTATTGAACGTGGATCAGGATAAATATTAATATATATATATATATATATATATATATATTAATATTTTTCATATATATATATATATATATGTGTGTGTGTGTGTGTGTGTAATAGTCCGATGAAATCCTAATGGATGTCATGCGTCAAAAAACTTTTTCCATTTTGTCATAAAACTTTTCTTTCGAAACTGTTCTTGATATGTAAAAATGTATATAAAATTTATATGTCGTCATCCCATATATATATATATATATATATATATATATATATATATATATATAGATAGATAGATAGATAGATAGATAGATAGATAGAGAGAAAATAGAGAGTAAGGGAGGGGGATGAGCGAAGTATATAGACTCTCCTATCGTCAGATTCACACAACTCCCTTTTCTTTTGAACAAGAGAAAAAGTTTATTTTTTGTTTCCTGTTTAGAATTGCGTTTCCGGTTCCTTGTAAAGTCTTCTAATTCTCTTTAATTGCACAACCCCTTGTGTTTTAGTAGTGTTACCGCCTTGCTTGGAGTGAATTTATTAATATATATTAATATATATCTATATATCTATATCTATCTCTCTCTCTCTCTATATATATATATATATATATATATATATATATATATATATATAGAGAGAGAGAGAGAGAGATATTCAGTTAAACAAAAACAAAATATCTTTGATAATGGCTAATACGCTCGAATCTATTTTCTTTCTTTCTTTCTTTCTGGGATAAAGAGTTATCATTATTTATATTATTTGCATTCGGACTAATCATTACAACGTTTCGGTTGTTTATTATTTGCTGTCTTTAGCCTGACCACCATTTCTCGTGCAGCGGCTAAATCTACCTCCTTAGCAGCTTACGGGTCCATTTCAGTGTTGTTTCCATTTGGGAATATATCTTTCTCAGATATAGAATGAAACTCCAACTTGAAACTCCAATTTGGGAAAACGTCAGACTCGCTGTTTTCCGTACGTGGAATATGTTCTCGCCTGCGCCATAGATGAATGCGGCCCGTTTGAATCTGGAGTGTTAAACAGGGTCTCTCCAGAGACAGGAGTATCGTCAAACACTCCCTTTATGCTTCTACTTACACTCTGCTTTCCTGTATATATATATATATATATATATATATATATATATATATATATATATATATATATATTCTCCGCCTAGGGATTCTTGTATATATGTATATATAGTTTTGTGTATGTCTTAGTAGTGTATATCTTAGTAATATAAAAGTCTCTCTGAGAACAAAGCATGTTTGTCATTCCTGTTCCTTTCAGCCATTCCGATCTGTGAATTATGGTGTTATTATATCAGAGATATAATAATGCCCATAACGGGGGAGAATGAATCTTTTTTTCCCATTACAGCTGTTTTACCCTCCGGTCTTGAGGTGTTTGTCGATCTAGGTATCCTTAGTGAATCTCGAACTGAAACGTTTGGTCAATTTACAGGGTTAGATAGGTCTCATTTTGACGTCAATGTCTAGGATTATTTCGTCTTTTAAATACTGCTTAGTTATTGATCATTTTTTCTTTCATTCACTGTCTCTCTAGGTTTGAATAAATTACTCTATTCTAGACAAATATAACCTTCATTCTCTCATATTAAGAAGAATTTATTTTTCCATGTGGAAAATACGTTATTTTAATCGTAAACAACACACACATTTGAGCACAATAAAAATAACATATCGTGTCGTTTCTCTCAACATATATGCATAAAAAATAAACACAAGTTGTATGCACCATCAAGCATTTTCAGATATTTCCGAACAAACGTAATTAAAGGCATAAAAGTCATGCAAAAATTCCGTTCTTAAAAAAAGAGAGATTAAAAAAGAAAGAAAAAAAAGAGGGAAATATTTTCGAAAATAACAAAAACGTTTTTGATTTGTGCCTTTCTGTTTTACAGTTTTCAAGCTTCCGGTAAGGTATCATGGGAAGTCAAAAAAAAAAATCAGAGGAATCCAGGTTTATCCATTTGATATTTTGCAACCTACTTCCGGTTCACCGCAATAAAAATTGATTTTTTGCAGCTTCCATCAAGTGGCATACAGATATGCACATTCAGACGAGCAGAAGTGCACAGACACTCTCACAAATACACACACTCACCCATATATATATATATATATATATATATATATATATATATATAGAGAGAGAGAGAGAGAGAGAAAGAGATAAATGTGTGTGTAATTATATCGCATGGATATTACATATGCATGTAAATATGTATAAAACTTGTAATGCAGAAAGGGAGTGCATGTAATCTGTATTTGTTTTTATAAGTATTAACTAAAGGAGAACATGTATAATTTAAAATGATTATAAATCAATTCACGTAGCTTTAGAGAGTTTATGCGTACACACAGACACACACTGGCATAACTTGAATTGATTATTACAGGCACGCAAACACGCATATGCACATATATAATTTGAATCGGACAACAATCAATTCACGCACACACACGCACACATACGCACACACACACATGTGTACACATGAACGCACCCCCCACACACATATACAGTGACTTTTGGATGACATTTTAACCTTTTGAATATTCTAAAATATGCGCACTGAATATAAACATTAATTACATTTTTTCATGTTTTTGTTATTTTTGAATATTTTTCTCTTAACATTTTTAAAGTAGACTACATCAGATGTTTAGAAAAAGTTTGAATACACACACAAACACACATATATGAATAAATATTTACCATACTTATGGAGGAAAATTACTCAATATCATCAATAATGTCTGTCATTTTAAACACTTTGGACATAGAAATCAACTTGGCGATTGGTAGTTTCACTCTGATGATTCGATTATCACTAAAGATGTGAAAATACTAGTCATCATGCATAGTTGATTTCTATTTCCTCTCATAGTTTTATACACTGAAACGCACCTGATCAATAATTTGGAAACCCTTGGTAACATACTTGAGTGATACACCGAAAACACAAAACTAATCGATAAACTGGAGAAAAAGCGTCAGTATTGGATAATAATAATAATAATTGACATGATCGACCGCATCGTTATGAACCCTATGATACTGTCAATGGTTCTTTATTGTGTGATTCAGGAGCTTTTGAATTCAGAGCTCTCTTCCTCCAAGAGCGATATGGAATCACGAATTAGTTTAAGTTCATATTTAACCCATAGCTGTGGAGAAAGATAGATTCATACTTTTCCAAAGAGTGCTTTAGCGAAAGATAATGTTGACCAACTGTTGTAATTTGATACACTTACATGTCTTTTAGTCCACCAACTGGCCCTTATCTTTATTATTTATATTTTGGTCAGCCTATGAACATTCAAGACGACCATCATGCTTCAAGATCTTTGCAAATTGGATCTTTATATGTTCTAGAGGGCAAATATCGTTTGAAAAAATTTTGACATATATATTTTTCTGTTTATATGTTCTAGAGGGCAAGAAATACATCGTTTGAAAAAATTTTGACATATATATTTTTAACGTACATTTTGGTTTTTTATTCCATGATTTAAGCTTCAACATGCTTGATTTTTTAGTCATATTAAACCAGAAGGCACTCTCTAAGTGATGATGTTTTTATTTTGCGCGGCTGAAATCAAAGACTTGCCTGTTCAAAGGACTTACAGTCGGACAGATTTAAACGAAAAATTTGTATTATCCTCTCTCTCTCTCATATATATATATATATATATATATATATATATATATATATATATATATATATACTCATTTGATAGTTATATATAAAAACAATATAAAATTTAAATATAGACGCCCAAGGAAAATAAGGCATATTTTTTATTTAAATGGAGACAGAAAAGAAAATATAAAAAGCACGTAAAAATCACACGAGCTAATACATATGCTTACAATCTATCTTTACGTCGATGTTTGTATGTATACGAGTGCGCTGTGCGTAATATATATATATATAAGACCAGAATAGTTATCTTAGCCGATCCATTTCGTATTCTGCCTTTATAAAGTTTCTTAGTGGACGTAACGCGTCGGCTAAGATAAATTTTCATTTTCTTTTTCTATATATATATATATATATATATATATATATATATATATATATATATATATTCATTTCTACGTTCGTGTGTACGCATGATATGTTATTTTATAATAGCTGGGACTGCACCTCGACATTAATATACCAAATTTCTGAAAAACAAACTTAATATCGATAACTTTCGATTTTTATCTAATTCTAAGTATTTACTTATCCCCGGGAGAATGTAATTCTCTACGTTGCATCTTTATTTTTATATACATATGGTGAACTAATTTTTTGCTGCGGAAGAAATAGTTCCAGACAGAATGACTTAGTGCAGTGATCCGAGCCTTTGAATTTATAATATCTTAAAGTTAATTGGCGAATTTTAACATAAAACATTGTTTATTTATGGATTTAATAAATATTGAATTTATTTATCAACAAAGAATGATTAATAAGGTCAACTATGAGACTGGTTTTTTTCTGTTGACTTTGAAAGGAAAGAATCTTAGTAACATTAATTTGATCTATACATCTAAAAAAAAGTCTTCATGTGATCCACTGCGATTCTGAAGTTGTTAACATTGTTGAATTAGACGGATGAGTTAAGATATGGCAAGTTGACGTTTTGTATTTTATTTTATTAGATATTTAATATGAATTATTATCTTACTTATTATAAAACGCAGATTGTGTGTGTGAGTGTGTGTGTGTGTGTGTGTGTGTGTGTGTGTCTGTAACGTTTATATATTGGATCGAATTTCCTACATTTTTTAGCCGATTTCAACAAAACTTCACAGGACGACATGAAATTATCTTGTGGTGGTTCTAACGGCGCCGAAAATGGGAAAAACATAATTGTTTTTTTAAGAAAATCAATTTGAAAACATGATTAAGACACATCGTGAGAATGAAAGGGGGACAACTCACCCACGAAAATGTAAATAAATGAGCATAGCATGATGAAAAAAAAGCCGAACTTGACGAAAACAAAATTTTATCGTCTAATGTTCATATTATTATTAAAGAGGAAAGATCAAAGTATTTTGGGGGTATTTTTTTTACATTTTTTAATCGTTCTTAGCACGTCTGAAATTTTCGTTAAAAATATTGTTTTTTTTTGGTCAAAAAAAAGGACAGATAATCAATCATTTTCAATCATTTTTTTCGATTTGATAAAAAAGGTTAAAAATCTGATTTGATATTCTTTTAAAAATCAATTATCATTTTTTCAAAACTGATTTTAATAAAAACAGAAATTATACTGTTTATTTTAAATATTTTGAACCAAGCTTAACTTAGCTTCTGCGCCGAAAAAATGTAATTTGAAAATAAAACAAAGCAGGTCATAACCTTTTACATCGCTTGACGATTGACGAAAGGCACATTCATGACGTTTAGATAACTTACGGGAGGATAATTCTTTCTACGGATGGAAGGAAGTGAAATTATTTAAGTGAACAAATTATTTACCTCGTTACTTTTAAGGAAAACTTTCAGCGCTCTAATTTTTTATTTTTTTTTTTTGTACTTAGCTTTCATTTTTACGTTTACGATGCTTTATGGAAAATATAAAGAAATTAAAAAATAAGACTGTTAATAGTGAGATTAAATTTCATAAGAAAAAGGTATCTAATTAATTTAGGTAACTTTCTTATGAAATTTTATCAGAAGGGTACATAAAATACTATAATTTTATGTACATTTATTACATTTTACTGTGTTATTTGTATTTCCATTCATTTTATTATTAATTTTGATATTTCATTTATGGAAAAATGTCATAACTGAGATTAATACAAAAATAAGATCATATAAATTAAAGTTTAGCAGTAGTTAAATTTCATAAGATGATACTGTTACTTGTAGGTACCCTTCTCAGTTGAAATTGAAAACTCAAATTAACTTCTCCAAACGTGTTTCGCAAAAGTAAAGGGCTTAACAGCGGAGAACAATGCTGAACTCAAATAATGCAACTAAATTGTATTCTGGTTGGTCTTCCGTACTAATTACTGTCCGACTATAAACACAAAAATTACATTTCTTAATTACCATGGCTAATCTGATTGGTCCAAATTATATAATTTTCAAAGCGCTAGACAATGACAATCTCACACGGACATTTTGAAAGGTTGATGTTGCTTTTAACTAATGTTAAAATATTTTTAAAAATTCAATTAAAAATTTTTAAAAAATCTTTTTAAAATTAAAGAAATAAGAAATAATTCAATTCATTGAAAAAATTTTTTGCTTTCAGAAAATATTGTCCATATTCATAAAAACAAATAAAAGCATTTGAAACTAAATAATATATTTGTTTTATTGAGTTTTGTATGTTACAATTCACAGCTGATTTTCAGGTACGTTGGCCAAAAAAAAAAAAAAAAAAAAAAAAAAATGATTCGCATTCTTCAAAGCCTTGTGCTTTTAACTATTGTAATCACTAAAACCGATTGTCTCAATTTCTAGAATTTTTCATAAAAATTAGTTATGGGGGTGTTAATAAATATAAAAAAAATATTTCTGCCATGACTTTAATAAAAAAAAAAACATATTTATAATAATTTCGATCATCTGTGAATAGTTTCTGAAAGTTTCATTAACATCTGACAATTATTTTTTTTTTGCAAGATTTTCCAAATTAATGTGTAAATACAAAAAAAAAGCGCCAAAATTTATCTATGTTATTTACTACCCCTTGTTGCGACAAAGCGAAACAAAGTTTTTTAAATCAAAATTTAGAATATTCTAAAAAGATGGAAAAATTTAAAAAAATAATTAAAAAAAATTTAGTCTATCCTCTTCATAAAAACATAAGCATTTTGACGATAAAATTTTGTTTTCATAAACTTTGGCGTCTTTTTCATCAGACTATGCTCTATGTTTTAGCGATTCCGTGGAGTGACTTAGGTTAAAAAACCCAGGTTGTTTGTGTGTGTGTTCCTTTATATATGGGATCGGATTCCTTACATTTTTCAGCCGATAAAACAAACATCCACTTTTTTTTTTGGTAGGTAGTATTGTCTTGCATACTTTTTTCTTTATTTATACATTCAGAATGCTTTAAAAATTCCATTTACAAGACAATTGTTTATAATAAAATTCTAATTCTATTCACTCAGGGGACTCATCATAATGATTGAAAACAATGTTTTTGTTTGAGTTTGACCAATTCGTAAAAAAAAACAACAAAAAAAAAAAAACTCAGACATGCGTGTCCGTCAACCTAAACAATAATCTAACGATCTCTACTGATTGTACCTTTCGAAAAATCGGATAATTTCTTTATCTTTAGGGAAAGATAATTCCACGTACTTTAGGGCCGTTTTTACAATTCCCTTTGCAATTCGTTACAAGGCAGATCATTAAGGCATTGGTTCTATTTGAAATTAATTCAATATTTAAAAGAAAGTATTAAGAAATAATTTAAAAATGCCGACGTAAGAAATCTGACAAAAAACAACAATATTTCGAAGATGATAATTATTAAGGAAAGAACACAGTACTTGTAATAAATTAATAAACCCAAATAAAGTTAATATTTTTGTATTAGAAACAACGAGTGGAAAATATATTCAAATCAGAATTCTAATTATGAATCACCACAAGCAAAAATATGCAATTTTTTTACTGTATTCAATAAGTAAAAATCATAAATTGTAAAAAGATTAGTGAAAGGCTACCTACATTTTCAACCGATTTCAACAAAACTTCACTTTTTTTTTTTTTTGGTAGTGTTTCTTATTGTCTTGCACATTTTTTTCTTTATTTTTTACATTCAGAATGCTTTAAAATTCCATTTACAAGACAATTGTTTATAATAAAATTCTATTCATCAATCGATAGACTCATAACGATTGTAAACAATGTTTCTGTTTGAGATTGGGTTTGACCAATTCGTGAAAAAAACAAAACAAAAAAAAACTAATTAAGACATGCGTGTACGTCAACCTTAAACAATAATCTTTGTCAATTTTATTTTTCAGTCTTTATGATGGTCGATACTTGATCTATCTCTTACTGTTACATCCCCGGGCAACGCCGGGCTCTGCTGCTAGTATATTATAAACGTTATATCTAACGGATACAAGTGTTGACATCCCATTTTTAAACAGTCTATTTAACGTTCACGAAGATAATGTACCGCTAGGCAGTGATCAAACATATGCTTTTGTTCGCTCGTACATGAAAACTTTGACAGCAATACCCTTCAAAATGCATACCACACGTTAAAAGTTTCGAACCATATTCTGCTAAGTTTATTTTCGAGCACTGAACCTAAACAAATTAATTTCTAAAGAATTAATTGATATTATTATTAAGTTCTATAAACGTTTTATTTAGTGTGTACACGTGTTCGAGTAGACATCACTGTTTTTAGAAACAGTGCGTGGCTTGAGTTCCAAAAGATATAATAAAGAAAATAACGCCCATATATATATATATATTGGGGGAAATAAAAGAAATGAAAACTACAGCGCCTTCTTTAATCAGTTTAATAACAACATTAACAATTTGAAAGTGAATTTGAAAGGATTAAAAGAAAAATAAATACACATAGTATGTCTAGATTATTAAACCAAACATCCCTAAATGAACATCGGCTGCCTATCTATATATGTGTTTGTGTGTGTGTGTGTGTGTGTGTGTGTGTGTGTGTGTGTGTGTGTGTGTGTACAGAGTACGATAAAAATATATACACATTTCAGAAAAGGAAAAATTTGTTTTTCGTGGTTTTATAATATTGTGATAAGCCTGTTTACTGTAGGGGTCCCTAAAGGATGTGTATCGCAGAAAAACGACTACATTGGCAGCCCTTAGACAAGACATTGAAAATGAATGTGTAGCAATCCCACTGTACACTTTGGCCGACGTTGCCCAAGTAGTAGTTAGTCGTACTAATAAATTCCTGGGAGCTAAAGGCTACCATTTTCAGAATCTCTTGTGAACCCAAAGGTAACTTGTATTAATCTAGTGACGCTTGAAGAAATTTATTATTCCAATATACAAGTTTTTCTGATCTTGAAGTGTGTATACATTTTTGTCGAACTCTCTTTCTCTCTCTCTCTCTCTCTCTACTCTCACACACACACACACACACACACACACACATATATATATATATATATATATATATATATATATATATATATATATATATATATATACGTTCTGTACGACTATCAACAGCCCCTAAGTGAGTATTGTTTTAAATTTATTTTCAATGTCAGTCCTCCTCTGGTAGATGCCTTGTTAATGAGAATAGGTTTCTGTTAGCGATTGGTGGGGGCGTTAGCTATCTTATCCCTGGGGAAGTGGTATGGGGTTGGTATTTATTTATAGCCAAGACCTTTCTTTGTTTGAATTTTAATATCAGTTCCTACAATGTGGCGTTTCTTATACGAGACACAATTGTATATTTCTGGGATTCACAGTAAATAGTTTTTGTACTACAAGTGTCCAGTATTATTAATAAGCGATGGAGATTTAAAATTAAACCCTTTAAGATTAATGTAAATTAGTTGAAGAGGACTGATATTGAAAATAAATTTTAAACAATGCTCCGAGACAGAAACTTAGGGGCTGATGATAGCTGCGTATAGAACGGTTTGAAATAGATTATCCTCTATGTTGAGGTAATTTTTGTTTTCTTGCTATAAGCAATACATATGCTCTGTTACAATAAACACATCGAGCTCTCTGTGGATCAGTTTTGATAATTAATATTACTAGGATCCACCCGGGTTATATTTCAACAGATCTATTCCCTATATATATATATATATATATATATATATATATATATATATATATATATATAAGGGTTCATTTCTTAGGATAATTGTTACAAGCAATATTATTTCGGGAGTGAAAGTAGAGAAAAGGCTTGTTTTTAGTGAGAAAAAAGAAGCAAGTAAAAACAATGAATTTACTAGTGTTTTTGTAGGGAGCATGACAGACAGATAGTGAGTGGGTGAAAGTGAGTCACCAAAATGCAAAAATATCTTTTACCTGTGTTAGAAAAAGCCGTGGCTTTAGCCTTCCCTGTCTTATTATTTTATTATTTACGCTGGGTGCCAGAAAAAGAGAGACAGTATAATAAAGTGTGGAGGTTACAGAAGGAAAGCCACCGAAAAGCAGAAATACTTTTGCTTGCTTTCCAGCCGTACTAAGTGATGATGTTTTTATTGCGTGCGGTTGAAATAAAATTCATCCCTGTTCGGAAATAATCCTTCCCTGTTATAGTCGGACAGATTTAGACGAGAATTTCGTATTATTTTGTTCTGAAGAGTATATAGGGAAAGGCTGACGACTTTAATGTCGCATCAAAATTTGTTTTTTTACTGACTTTTTAAAAGTTTTAACTTATGGTAAATATTCTTGGAGTGAAAAGGAGCAACAAGCGAAGCGTATTTTTGTGATTAAAAGCTAATTTCACCAATTTCAATGCCTTAAAATTTATTTGTAATGTTCAAAATTATTTTTTTAAAGTTATGTAAAAATATTTCTTGATAATATTGTATATTATTTCATTAAATATGTTAAATTTTGTTAAAGGACATTTTTAAAAAAATCATTACAATATCTAATTTTAAAATTAAATGAAAATTATTTAAATTCAAATTTCATGTATTAATGTTAGTGTTGTTTTAAAGGAGAAATGTTGAACTATACCTTAAAAGAACATTTTCCTGTCATCAATCAACACCATTTTCTGACACCTGTGGTCAAGCGATAAAAAACTTATTTAAACACTTTTTAAAAATTAAAATAAAAATATCTACGTCGCCTTAAAACAGAAACTGTTAATGTGATGAATTCGGAATAAGATTAAACCGAAATTACTTAGTTTTTTTTTGTGAAGGGGGGGGGCTCATTTTCTTACGCAGCCATTGAAGTAGCAATTAGCTTGTAGAGTTTTTGACAAACAGTAATTCACGAAATAGTACCGTAGGCCGTATATAACAAAGTATTCGTTACAAAGTTTCGTCAGATAATAAAAATGTAAACCAATTAACTATTAATTATTAAAATTTAAATAAAATTTTCGTGGCTTTCTTTCTCATTAAAGCTTCTTATGAAAAGAAAATGACAAATGTTGTTAAACAAGGTGCATAATCAACCGAATTTGTCATTTCATATTTCCATACCTTAAAACATACCTTTTACAACAAAGTGATCAATGAATTTACAAAAAAGAAAAGAAGAACGGAATTGATTTACAAATAAATTTTAATGACACATTATTTTTAGATTTTATTTTCTTTCGTAACCAGTAGCGGTTACCATCGTCACCAGGGTATTACTAATTGGGTGGTGGTGGCATAAATCCACTGGAAAAGTTATCAAGTCTCTAGCTGACCCTGTTGTTAGAAGTATATTTTCTCACATTAAATTCAGTTCACATCACATCCACAGATGGTTGCTGGGGAGGCAAATAATTAGAGGGGGCGCAGAGTGAGGTTCTCCTTTTACCTCTCCACCTTGGTGATTAGCGATTAGCCTACATAATGGACTGCATGCCTTGGGTTAAAATCATCCTTTGCCATTGATATATATATATATATATATATATATATATATATATATATATATATATATATATATATATATATCAGAAAGGTAGTTTTCCCAATCAATATAAAAGGTAATGTGACGCCATTTACACTGTTTAAAAAATGGGACATCTACTTAAACACACGTATCCAGTAAGTATAAGCTTTATAGTAATAAGAATATATATATATACATATATATATATATATTTATATATGGGTGTGTGTGTGTTTGTGTGTGTTTGTGTGTGTATGCTTATACGCCTGTATGTGTTATTCTGTTGGTCGATATTTTGGTTTTGTATCTCTGTGTAGCAGTTGCTTCATGACTAAGGTTTATGGTTGGTGCACTATGTAGCAAGTCATGGTGCAAGTCTTGTTCGAGAGTATTTCTTCATTCTGTCATTCTGTTAATTGAGGTTAAAAACATATCTAAAAATGATTAAAAAACGAAAACAAATGATGAGCATGCTTAAAGAAAGTGGTGAACAATGAATATATTACGTTTCAAACTTTATAACAAAATACTTTTCTGGGACATTTAAATGCCCCCCCCCCAATGTAATATAAATTTCATTTAACCGCTTCACTGTAAAGATAAGTAAAAACTGAATTCTTTATGATCTGCTAGGGCCAAAGGTACAGGAAATTAAAAGAAGACAATGTGTAGTACTCATGGTGTGAAGAGCATAACTAAATCTGAAAGGGTCCTAAACTGATAGAGAGAACCTAACGGCAGATCGAGGATGATGCGCTGAGAGACAAGTTAAGATTAATGAGTCCTGGGGCAGAAGGTACCAGCTCTTCTTAACACTTGAAATGTATAGAATACTGGTTCAATTGATGGCCTGCTGGGTGCGTTGATGAAAACTGAATCAATCGAAAAGCTTCTTTAGACACCTTACGCTTGGCAGGAAATGATCTCAATACAATAGGCTCAGCTTTTTTTCTGTCTGACACGTATTCATATCTATCTATCTATCTATCTATCTATCTATCTATCTATCTATCTATCTATCTATCTATCTATTACAGTACATCATTCATACACCTCTATCTCAGCCTCTCACACACACACGTACACGCGCACATACACACACACACTTGTGTGTGTGTCTGCTATTCATTTTATTCTGTTCAAGTATTTTTATTCGTCTATTTCTTTCCCGCTCTCGGGTTGTTCAACCATTTCTTTCTTTCTCTCTGTCTCTCTGTCTCTGTCTGTTTGTCTGTCTGTCTGTCTGTCTCTCTATATATATATATGTGTGTGTGTGTGTGAATATGTGTGAATAAACGAAGAATTAAATGAATCTTCAAACACAGATTTACATATTTTAATAATTTTTATTTATTGGAGTATTATTTTTCTTTGAAATTGTAAGAAATGAATTACAAATATACTTTGTGAACAACTTCACACAAAATGTTTTGTGTGTCCTTTTTTCAGTAGTTGTCTCAATCATTGCGAGATTAGCTCCAGCTTCAGCTCCAGTTCCAGCTCCAGCTCTATTGGTAATAAAAGAAATCCGATGAATTGCGGATTCTTGCACCAATTATAGAATTAGAATTATTATTGTATTTTTTAGTAAAAATTCATCTTTTTTACGTTGAGTTTTGGTGTAAATTGGTTCGAGCCTGTCTGTAGAATGTCTCTTTTGATGTCTTGTCGATAATGAAGATTGTTTTTTCTGCTGATTTAAAAAAAAAAATGTAAGGTTCGTCGAAGATTCATTGAAGTGATTTTTTTTATTGTGACGACCGAAAGTAAATTTTTGCTGCTGTTCGGGAGTCAAATATATTTAGGATAATAGTAGTGTACAGTTGTTGTGTGAATGAAATTTTCGTCACTGTTGCTTTTGAGAAGAAATAAAATTTAATGTTGAGGAATTTTTGTTGTATGCCGCTGGGAAAAATTCTACAATAAGCGTAATGATGGGGTATACGTTACTTTTGTAATTGTCTTCAGTAAATATTGGAATTTTTTAAAGTAGTTACTGCGTTTGTTTCTCTCCATTAGTGTGGCACGATGCGCCTTTGAAGAAATCTTTTTCGAAAACTCCATTAGTACATAATATGGGATTTTCCCGAAGTTTGCATTGAGCTCCCGAGAAAAAGCGATGTCCAACTACGAAAAGTTTTGTAGTAAAATCTGTTTGTTTTTAGAAATGGACATTTTCCAGGTTGCGAAATGATTTTTTAATACTGGAATTTTTTCTTGCGGTTTGAATGTGGCTCAGAAGTGAAAGAACGGCTTTCAATGAAACATAACTATTGTTAGAAAATTATTTCATTGTTGTGTCCTTAAACTGTTTTTGCAAAATGCACGAAAATTAGTAGTTTAACGTTTTGAATAGGTAACTGGTAAAAATGTGTCAGCAATAATGTTCTCGTAACGATGTCATTCGAAAACTGTGCAATAAATAAATATAGTATTTTTTACTTTTTGTATTAAAGGCAAAAGTTAGATGTGATCGGAGAATGTGATGAAGTCTGTATGTCGTAGATGACGAAAATGTCGGGTAATGAAGATAAGCGAAAAGTTAATGACTGAAAATATGTTTCTTTTTGTGAATCTTGAAAGTTTGCTGAGAAAAATGAATGACTTTACCTTTTGTTTTGATAAACGATATCTGTTGAAACAATAGTTGCGAGTATGCTTCGTTTTTTATTTAGTTCGGTTTGGTAAAGACTGCAGTTACCGAAGACTCGTCCTAGCTGTCACAAAGAGTTTTTTGTTTTTAGATTGCTTCTACATTTTAGAAGTAATGTTTTCGAAAGTTGACCAGGTTTGTGTACGAAAGTTGAACAGGAATTGTTCGAATTTTGGATTGGAAAATGTTCGAAAATTAACCAGGACTTCGATCGGATGAATACATGACTGAATTCCTGATTATCAATAGATTTTGAAATGTAATTGCTCAAACAAAATACGAAAAGTCTGTAAGTAATTCCGAAAGTTGTGTATGCGACTTCTAGAATAAAATTGTAGATTCATTTTTAGGGAGCGTAGGGTTAAACATCACGAGATTAACTTCAGTTTGCTCGTTGACAATCAAAAGATCCTACGAATTGTGGATTCTTGCACCAAATCGAGTGGAATGAAAGATCTACACAATATAAAGGAGAAAATCAGTATTTTGTAGTCTGAATTAAAGAAAGACGGTAAAAGCTAGTCCATACTGTTGTAGCATATAAACAAGTCGGTGGTAAGTCGTCGCTATAGCTAAGCCGCATTTTGTAATGTAGTTTACTCGAAATAAATAAATGAAAGATTTCAGTAATTGATTGTGCGAATTTCAGTTTCGTTTGTAGGACAAACGATCAAACACCCTGGTCAAAGTTAACTGAAAGTGGACAAGAATTGTTCATATTTATAATAACTAGGTAGGCTCCAAGAAAATATTGTTGAATCTCTAAAATTTCATTTTAAGATATTTTACTATCTGCCAATTCAAAGAATACTGCGCGTCTCATGATACTTGCTTACTTTATATATGTGAATACAAAGATTCAAATAATCGGAGCCTGTCAATGCATAAAAATTGGCTTACTTTCTCTGTGATGAGTTTTCAGTACTTAAATCTATTAGCATTTTTTTACACTTCTGAAACGGAGCCACACACACACACACACACACACACACACACACACACACACACACACACATATATATAAGTCTATTCATATCTATCTATCATTGTAGTCTATTCATATCTATTTTTCTCCGTTTATTCATATCTATCTATCTATCTATCTATCTATCTATCTATCTATTCTAGCTCAATCTGTTCATATCGCTTTATCTGATTTTATTTCCCATCGTTACTAATGGTCGGTATTCCAGCCAATGTAAAAACCATGTTTTCAATAACCGATATTCAAAACTGGCTGTTAGTTCATCACAGTCATTCTGACAGCCATTTTACTTCAACTTGGTCGTCTGTTAAATTCAGCTCTACTCAGTGAATTAAATTGGACATTTTAAAGGTTGTGTGAAGAACAAAGGAACACCTTTGAAACATTAAAAGCCAACTCAAGGACATGGCGGAAGATTTGAAGATTCACAAGGGATAATAAAAAAAAGAATCGAAGGTAAAGACTGAATTGAAAAAGAACGAGAGAAATATTAAAAAAAAAGTTGCTAAAAATCAGAGACATAAAAGCATTTAAAAAGAAAAAAATAGTTCTCAACAGCAAATGGCTCTAAAACGCCATAGAAAAAGACAGGCTAACTGCTTGCCATTGTCACGTCCTAACGACGTCATCTTTATTTTATACGACATGACGCCACAGACTTCAAATTAAAGTTGACAATCTACCCCACCTTTGGATAAATAATTGAACAAGGGATTTTATGTACTGCCCCCCCCCCCGGCGGACATTTATTGTTCCTTGACAAAAAGAACAAAGACATTTTATTCGGTTTCATTTTCTTAATGTAGGGTCAACTTTAATGTATTTGACATTATTTTTCTTTTTAAGAATCGACAATGTAAATTTTTTGCCAGTGTAAAAAATTCATTTGCTAACATCTGAGAATATGTGATTGCATAGAATGTTTGTACGTTAAAGGAGTAATATTGATTATCGATAATCATATATCGATAATTTCTTAACTACGAAGCCGAGATGTGAATTAGAAAGATCGCACTGTGTTAGTCATTCAAATAGAAATTCTCTGCTTCATTATTCAAAATACTAGCTTTTTAAATCTGAAAGAAAGTGTGGGCGGTGTAACAGCACGGAAAATGGAATAGGCTAACGGGGTTCAAATTCTGGATTAGACATTTTTCTTTATACTTTGTACTCTTGCCCTAGAGAAACCGACGCCTTTTCCCTCTCAGCTATGGAGAAAATAACAGGATAAACTGGGTTCTTCCTTCCGACAGCTCTTGTATCTGCAAAATATGTCAATATGTATTGGTTCCTGAAATATACACCGAAAGGTGTTCTGGTGACGCTTCGATAGGCAGAGTAAGCCAGGTGTAGATGAAGTAAATTGTTTAACTGAAGATAAAAAAAAAAAAAAACGAGAATCTTCCTATATGAGCTTGTAGTAAAAGTGAATAAAGAAAAATTATATACTAAGGGTGATGAAAAATTCCCAAACTGAGAAAAATATTCCAGAATATTTTTCTGTTTGCTCATTAGGTCAGACTTTGGGAAGTGGGTCGGGATGTGGGTCTGGATGTGGGTCGGAATGCTTTATTTTTTCATCTCTACCAATGAATATAAAGAATATTTAATATTTTCATTGTCCCACATTCTTCAGAAACTCTACAGCCATATGATTTATTAATACTCACAAATTCATTAATCATTCAACAGTAGTACATGATGTATTTGATATGTTTAAATAATATTGCTGCAATCAATATTAACCACATATATTATACTACTATTTAATGAGCTTAACTTTGTCTAAAATAAAAACCACGAGCGTGATAAGCACACGACAGTAGTGATAATCCACGAAGTCACTTTACTAATAACCACACAACGACGAAACACAATGGACATCTTTGTGTCTGTGTACGAGTGGAGAAAATATTTTTCACCAATAACTTTACAGTTCATACTTTCACATTTATATACAACACGTTCTATAGAATCAATCGGCATTTTATCTTTATTTTTTTTTAAAAAGAACCAAATTAAGAACAATACTTAACAAGCTTTTATAGATAGATTTTTGTTATTAAATCATTAATTTTAAATTTCATAGTTCCAAGTAACTACAATGATTTTCTAGTTTTAGTGATAATATTTGTTTGATTTTTTTTCGGTGTGCGGTCGCATCCCTTAATTGAGTGTTTTTTTTAGTTTTTCAGATTCTGAAATATGTCTTTTAAATTAGTTTAATTATACAATAATAATAACAAATATAGTTTTAAGTAATTAATCTTGTAAAGAACTTGTAATTTTTCATTAATATAGCTTATCTTGCCTTTAGGACAACTTATTATAAACAACAAGAAACATTATTTTTTATTGACCTTTCACTTCAAGTTTCCTATTTAAAACTAAAAACAACACAGATGACAATTACATTGAAATTTAAGAACGAGAATTTAAAAATTGAAAATTAAAAATTAAATGATATATCTGTAATATTTTAAGTGGGATTGTGGAAAAACCACACAGTACTTAAGTTGTGATAATGCCGCACACAACTAACAGAGGGGTAAATGAAAACAAAACCGAAATGATTGGATTATTTTCCTGTGAATTATTGCTCTTTTTCTGACTAATGTCGATTAATATTTAAACAACTATTATTTAAAACTATTAATTGTTTATTTTTATATTACAGAGGCACACTTCTTTGTCACAGTGTTGACACATTAATCCATGCCTTTTTAGATCGGGTGGCGCTTTTACAAATGGCGGTGTTTTAAATAGTACTTGACAGACCAACATAAATGCCACTTATAATCAGCAGGTTGCAACGCCATCATATTTTCGTTTGCGACGTTGGTGACTAAAGTTTCAATATTGCATGAAAATGCTTAATGTTGTCATATTTCGTCTGTCCTTCACCGTCTTTTCTTTCTTTTCGTTGTCCGCTTGGTATGCACTCAGCTTGTCACGTCCTTTTATTTATTGTACCATTTAACTTGAGATTTTATAGATTATAACTTGCGAATTCATAGATTATAACTTGCGAATTCACGGGAGAAAACTCGGTGTTGATGTAGCAGGACCTGTTTTGTTAATTTCATAAATTTGCATCAGGTATATTTACCATCATTTATAATGCAAAAAACGCGATAGTTTTCCTGAAATCAAGCTAGATTACATTTATGCAAGAATCTTAAAGTTCATGATGTTTTATCACTTATATAACTATCAATAGTTTTAAAGGATTGATAAGTGTCGCTAAAACGATATCATTTGCTAATTGGTTACCACCTTGAGATAAAATAAATTTGCCACTGTAGATTGTGTTCGCCGATAAAGTATTAACCAATAGATTATCTAAATTCACCAAAGGCGAACAAAATATCAAAATAAAGAACTATATTTGTTCTTGAAAATGATTGAAATGGTCGAAAATACTTGAACAACGATAGAATATGATCTTCGAACAGTTTATATGCATTTTCGATTACAATGCTTAATATTTTCACACAATAAAAAAATAAACAAATTTTGTTCGTTCTTTTTAATCAAAGAACACACATATCTATCTATCTATCTATCTATCTATCTATCTATCTATCTATCTATCTATCTATCTATCTATCTATCTATCTTACATTTGGGATTCCTCAGCAACTTAAGAGTGAGGAACAATCAGGTTTTTAGAAAAATATTTTTCTTATTCTTTTTTCTATTTATCTCTTTACAGTAATTATAGTTTTTATTTCTGCTTGCTCTTCATTTTCCTATTACATATTGAATACATCTGTTTTTACTGCACTTGTAAAATTTTGTACCCAGGAGAAAAAAAAAAGTTTATAATTACTATCTCTCTAGGAATATAAGAATAATGAAAATTATGGCTAGAAAGTGATAATCATGGTAAAACAGGAACTTTTGAAGAAAATATAGCAATTACAGGCCAATAACATGTTTACCTATGATGCAGCTAAATTTAAAGAGATAATTGCGGAAACAGAGCATATAAATGAAGTCGATATAAAAAATGAATTTAAAATGTAGGTTGTTTTAGCAAATTCCTTATAAAATCTGTAATATAAATATATCAGTCAGTTATGTGTCATGCGTGATACACGTTTAGGCGATCATGCATCTTTCGATACATAACTGACAAGGAAGATTTTTCTCGTAGTTGGTTGCTATTTCTTTCTGCGGTAAATCAGTTACCATCCAAGGCTATAGAAGCCGGTATGTCCTGCTATTTACATATAGCTGGCGGGGGGGGGGAGGAGAAGAAGAGGATTCATACCTTTCCAAGGCTATTAGCACGTAAGTGAATGTAATGGATTCGACTGGAATTCGAACTCGGCTCTTTAATTCCTCAATCCGAGAAATCTATACAACGTTAATAATGTAATAAAAGTACAACAGGAATCAACAGAAGAAATTTAACTACGATTAGTGAACTCATAAAAAATGATCTAGTTTCATATCCAATAAAGTAGGATGAAATTATACATAAGTGACAGAATAATAAATTACGCAAAACAAGCAAAAGTTTGAAAAGTTAACAGCAGAAATCTTATAAAATGTTATAAGATCATTGAAACAATGATAATTCTGAGAACTTCCAATAAAAATCGAAATGGGAAATGACGGCAAAACACTTGCTGCTCTCCTTTTTACAGGCAAAAGCACACAAATGCATGGTGGGATTTGTTCCTAACCAACAAAATAGGCCGTTTGCAGTTTCACATGATTCAGTCCCATTCTGTCTTGTCTTGAAGACAGAATGCTACGTTCTCTTGTCCGAAGTTGGTTTTGTATGTCAACATCAATTCTTAGTTTATGAACTTGTTGCCATATTACTGTTGATTTATCTCGCATATATTGTTTGCTTACTTTATATTCTTTTTAACCTGTTTCTTTCTTTTCTTTTTCTTGTTATTGCTTATTGCAAACTTTGTCAATTCTGTTTGTTGGGCAATTCTATTATTTGTTTTGCATTTGACCATGTTCACTCACTTCACATATCTGTTTATTCATACATAGACGATGCAGAACATGCAGAAGATTGTTTTGATTCGGCCTACGCCAATGAGAGGAAAAAGAGAATAGTCATATCAGGTAGAGATTGTAAGAAACAAAATAGAAAAAATAGAAAAATATATAAGGAAACAAAAATAAAAAAGAATCGAAGCCTTAAAATGGGAAGGCAATCTCTCATAATAGCAGTTCAGAATAAGCGTATTTAAATAAAATCCGTTTAATCAAAAATTAACATCATACAATTTGATTGTAAATGTTTCTCCCGTGGTAGGAGATGAAGTTAAAAATCATGAAGTTATATAAACACAGAACAGTATATAAAATAGAACGAAAATAAATATGAATGGTTAGGAACGGGGTTTTACTCACAACTGTGTAAACAACTTAGATTTAACTAAACTGACAAATGATATATGTACAAATCAGAAACTGATTTGGAAAAGAAAAAAATCAAACAAACATTTTAGATTTTGAAATTTAGATTTCACTGATATGACTATTCTTATTATAAATAGCCGATTACTATCTTCACCACTTCAACTCAGCATCGAAATTTGTATCTTTATGAATAATAATAGTAATAATAATAATATGGGTGAAGAAATACAAGTAAAGAAAAATACAAAAAAAAAGAAAGTAAATGCAACCGAACAGACACAAAAACGATGCCAATATTCTTCCTGTACCAAAGAATCTGATGTAGACAAACCTCGTACACATCAGTGACTACGTAGTGCAGGGCTAAAAGCTGAAACGGAAGGCTTTATTCTTGCTGCACAGGATCAATGCTTGCTAACTAGAAATTATCAAGCACACATACCAAGAAATTGTGTTAGCCCAAAATACAGATTCTGTGATAAAAATGTAGAAAAAATTGACCATCTTGTATCAGGTTGCACGGTATTGACACCCACTGAATATAAAACCCGGCACGACAGAGTGGGCCAATCATTTGCAACATCAAAAAAAATAATGGGACTTCACAAAATACACAGATAGAACAATCAAAGCTAATCGCCCAAACATCGTGATTTGAGACACCAAACACAAAAGTGCTTCCTTATTAATATGGCAATCCCTGCAGACTTCAAAAAGCTGTCAAAATACAATGACCTTGAAATCGAAATCTAAAAAATGTGGCACATACGAACATCAACAATTCCAGTTGTAGTTGGAGCCCTCGGGTTGATTGGAAGAGATTCTAATTGGCCCGGTAGGCTATGTCATAAAGAAATACAAAAAAATTATTCTCACGAGTACAGCCCACATCTTACGAGGGGCTTTATCTATGCAAAATATGTGTGATTTTTTAAAAAATTGCTCAGTCGAAAATGTGATGATGCCATTTCTGATCTTAGGGACACGAAAAGAAATAAGTACACCAGAAATCAAATTAAATACTAATAATAATCATAATAATTAAGATAAAAAAAACAGTGACGTATTTAGTGACTGTTAAACGACAAAAAGTAATGTTACGAACGAGCAATTACCAAAAATGATCTTGTTTAATCCAAAGTGAGAACTCACAAAACAGGCAATTTTCAGTGAGATACGCATTAACTTCTAGCAATTGACTAAACTATTCAAGCTTAATACATTCTGACATAAGGTAATATTATAACGCAGCCAGTGACATTATACATTAATTGATATAAAAATGAATACATACATATATATATATATATATATATATATATATATATAATATAAAAAAATTCGCTTGAGGATGAAATAGAACTAATGTCTTTAATTTAATTACAAAATTAAATTCGTAGCTTTTAGCTTCCATTTTTGAAACATGGTTAGAACTGTGTAGCGAAAAAACCATATTTTAAATAAATCAATTTATAATATATATATATATATATATATATATATATATATATATATATATATATATATAAGGAAGAAGTATCTAATTTAACACACACATTTAAATCAACACACACAAACACACACACTATATATATATATATATATATATATATACATACAGGGTGATTGAAAATAACACCCTATTTCATGTATGAGTGGCCAGCCAGGAGTCCTGCCCTAAAACCTTGTGATTTTTTTCTTTGCGCTAGGTCAAACCATGATTTGGAAGAACTTGAAGGGTGAAGTTATGTCTTCCATACCACAAAAGTTCCTCGTGAAATCAGTTGACGCGATTCCCGGGCGACTCGAGAAGTTGGTAGCGAAATCTGTTGCCCATATCGAATTTTAAATAAAACCTCACGCTAAACACTTTCCTCTCATATCTATTTATTGCAAAAATTATAGTTAATAAATAATTTATAGGTATTTTAAAATGCGGGGTGGGTTACTTTTCTTTTCAATCATATATATATATATATATATATATATATATATATATATATATATATATTGTTTATTTAACGGTGAAGTTGAGGCTGACCAGTTTCTTTCGTTTTTAAATGGTATCCATCCGGCACTGAGGTTCACTATCGAAAAAGAGTCTAATCATCAATTGGATTTTTTGGATGTATTACTACATCGTACATTAACAGGTTTTCCTGCTTCCGTTTATAGAAAACCTACTTTTGCAGGGTTATACACGCGTTGGGACTCTTTTTGTCCCACTAAGCGCAAGATCAACATTATTAAAACCCTCCTCCACAGAGCATTAAAGATTTGCTTTGAGCCTTTCTTGAACGACGAAATTAACTTTATTAGGGATACCCTATGTCATTTGTGTTATCCTCTTGATACTGTTAATTCAGTTATCCGCAGTAAAGTTGAAGAGTTCAGAAGTGCCAATCAAAAAATGCCCTGTTTACCTTAGATTACCCTGGATTGGTACCAAATGTGAAAAAATAGACAGACAAATTTCATCAAAGGTTCGCTGTTGCTTTTTCTCTGGTGAAGTTCGGATTATTTTTCAAACTCGGCCTATGTTTCGATCTGCGTGTAAAGACGTTCTCCCTCACCACCATATTAATTCAATTATTTACAAATACGTTTGTAGTTGCGGAACCGTCTACATAGGGAGAACAACTCAACGCTTAGACATGAGAATAAAACAACACGTTCCTACTGAAATTAGAAACCACACCCTGCCTTTGAATGGACTCGTCCCGAACACCTACAGTTCCGCCATATGCGAACATCTTTTAAATAGCAGAGATTGTGCAGCCAAATTTAGTGTTGACAGGTTCACCGTGTTGTCCCGGTCTCACTCTTTATTTAATCTAAAGGTTCTGGAGGCGCTTTACATCGGGTCCCGCAAGCCTTCTTTGTGCAAACAACGTGAGTGTTTGCTGGGACTCGCTGTCATCTGCCTCTAGTTCCTTCTTGCATAAATACAAATATATATATATATATTTTTTTTCCACCTATTCTTATTGTACATTTTTCTGTTTTAATTTCGAATCTCCCGTGGAAGCCTGAAAAGCGGGAGCGAAGCCGGTTGCTTCCACCACCTTGTTGTTGTGTTTTTTTTATTATTTAATATTGTTTTAATATGTCTTGTAATATTAAATTTTATACTTTTATTTGGAATATATATATATATATATATATATATATATATATATATATATATATATATATATATATATCAAGTATAGATTAAATATGGATTGGAATCCGACAGAATGATAGTATATAGGACAGATAAGAAACGTCTATAAATCTAACATGTTTCGCTTTTATTTAAGCGTCATCAGAGAATGAAATATGGAGAAAAAGAAAATTCTGCTATCTTTTCTTGTATGGTTTTCATTAGTTAAGCAGACTGTACGTGCATTTGGCTTGTCAAGCAGCATTTTTGTATATCGTTCATGTGTGTATGTGTATCATAATTCTAGTTGGCTTATGTGGGATTTGGATGATAATGTATATTCGTTTGTTTCCCTCTTTCTCTCTCTGTTAAAATTCTGTTATTTTGAATTTTTTGTCGTGTTAGTTTTTTATTGGTTAAGCAGATCTCACGTGCATAATATGCGCACGAACGCTGCTTGACAAGACACATTCACGTGAGATTTGCTTAACCAATGAAAAACAAACACCACAAAAATTGCAGAATTTTCTTTAAAAATGCCTAATAGACGTACGCATACGCACACGCGCGCGCTCACAGAAACAAACTACTATACATTATCATTCGAATCCCGCATAAACAAGCTAGAATTATGATACTTATACACACATGAATTATACACAGAAGTTCTGCTTGACAAGACATGTACTTGTATATAGTCGCCTATATTTAAATCCATTGGTAGAAAATGTAATGAAAAGATGGAGTTCATTCTGTACGTAATTGGTAAAATTGTAAGTTATTCGCAAATGGATTAAGAATTGTACAAGTTACATCTAAAACTTCTATAAAAGCGTCGAAAAGTTCTGGCTGTGACATATGGTTTGTTTCTAAAAGGTAGATTTATTAGCGAATGAGCCTGCAAATATTTACACATTCAAGGAGGAAGGAACACTAAAAATGTCAACGCCTCGGATTTGCTGATGAGTAAAATGGTGACTTTAAAACTGGAGAGATAGAGTCGTGTAAAACCATTTCGATTGGTTAAAAAATAAGAATAAGAAGAAATATTAAATAACTAGCAACGGGTTGATAAACCGTAGAAAGCGAATCAACTAAACCATATATATATATATATATATATATATATATATATATATATATATATATATTTGGTATGAATCTAAATATCAGACAAGAATATAACATTGACATTTGCATATAAACAACGATAATTACGCTCAGAAACAGACTTATGCACACACAACTTAAATAAATCCTTGATTATCACTAATTATTTTTCCATAAATTTTATTTATTAATCAAGGTCATATCCAATTTAGCAACGCGACAAAATTTGCTAGAGGCGGAAATCATTTGAAAATTAGTCAACGTTAACATTTCTAAATTTGATAAAAACAACTAAATCATAATTTTCAGCACAAATACTCGATCATTCTCTCTTTCCTTTTCACTCTTTTTCTTTTCTTCTGTCGCTTTTTTTCTCTTTTTCTCGGTCTCATTTTCTCTGTCGCCTTTACTCTTTCTTTATCCTTTTCTTCCATCTTTTCCGTCGCTTATCTCTTTTCTTTCTAATAATGTCTCGTTATAATCAAAGGTTTGGTATTTTTTTTTAAAATTTTCGGACTTATTAAACTAATAACTAGTATAACTATACTAATAGCCTCTACTAATTAGTATGAATGACTATATAATATCCCCCTATGAATGACGATATTCGTAATGAATAAGGACGTTATACACATAATGAATGCCGAGTTGATATTTCCGAATGAATGACTAAATTGTGATATAAGAAAAAGGTTATATCTATGAATGACGATAACAGTTGATATTTCCGTATATAATATATAGATATTCTGCATATATATATATATATATATATATATATATATATATATATATATATATATATATTGCGTCAAGTATAAATGTTATCAGAAATGTAATTTGAAAACATTCCGGTTAGAGCTCAGTACTACATTGATCATCTTAGAGGCGAAAAGCAAATATTTTCTTCAAAACAATCGTCTTTGTGCTTAATTTCGCGCTAATACATTTGGAAAACTTAAGACTCTAACATGTCCTTTTGAGCGCTACATTGTATAAGTCCGTAACTTGCAAAAACTATACTATACAGTGTATAGTATAATTTATCCATGGGTAAAATGGCGACTATTTTGTATGACTTTTATGCTTTTCTTTTGTGAATTTGTTTAATAAATACAGGATGAATAAGCAATATCGCTATGTTTGGAAAAAATTATCTGACAACCCTATATTTACAAATTATTTTAAAGCTGATTTTACTTATACTTATAAATGACCATGCCTAGAATAGTGGTATCATAAACTTCATTCACATATCCTCCTTAATTAAATTGATTCTAAAACGCCTGAAGTTTACAACAAACTCAAAATGTAACAATACTAAAAAAGCCTATCTGGTTTCGACTGTGCGCGTATTGCTAAAAAGAACTCGAAATACTGTATTGACTCTTTTAGTGGCTGTAGACAAGATGGAACGCTTACTGTTAATTGCTATGAAAACAATATACTAATAAAAAATTCAGAGCTTACTTGCTTACTTGTCCAACAGCCTTGCACTTCTACTCGCAAAATGTCTCCTGCTTGAAGATTTGTACACGTGACGCCTAACAGCCAATGAGAAAGCCGGAAATCGCAAAATAGATCTAAAATTCAAATCCTTTGGTTCCTTCTCTGCATGAATAGAATCCATTATCTTTTATCAATCTAAGATACAAATTATATTAGTATATCAAATCTATGAAATAATTTATTGAATCAATTTATTTCATGATCGACCTATAAGCGCTTATAAGTTGCACTTCATCCATAAGAAAAGTCTTTGCTGTCCACGGACCCCCTATCTTGTCCTTGTGGACCCTCTGTGGTCCACGGACCACAGATTGAAAACTCTTGCTATACACAATATAAACGGCAGAAATTTCGCAAGAAGAATTTTGAATGTTTTTGTTAAATGAATAAAATATTAAAAATAAGGAAGCACATTATAAAATGATGCAATATTAAAATGACTCGTCGTCATTGGGGTAGAAGCCTCTTTTCAGTACGCCAAATCATAGTATTTTCATGTTTCCTTTTGCAAACTTTTTCTGTTTTTTTTTTTTATTTTTACTCTTTGACGTCGAATACTACAATGCTTTTGAGGGAGAGGAACTTCTATATTAAAAAAAAAATAGCTGCACAGATATGTCTTGGAAAAACTCGCGTTTTTGTTACTGGCAAGTGAAATATGATGTTTTAAGGATTTAGAAACAAATCCTGAAAATAAACGCGCAATGTTTATAGTTTCTTTTCAGAAAACGCGTCTCGCTTAGAATAAACAGATCATTTGGTGTGAAACAAACACGTTTTCAGCAAACGTAGTCAAAGAATAAAGGGAAAGAAATAGGGGAAGGATAGAAGAAAGGAAAAGAAAGAGAAATGGCTAAATGTAACTCACGGTAAATGAAGCCCGGATAAGCATCTTTGCGATGCTTCTCTGCTTCCAAACATTCCAGCCTAAAAAAGAAAAGAAGGAAAAATAAATGAAACTTCAATTCTTATATACGGATTAAAATTATTCTTCAAAAGCGATTTAATAATAATAATAATAATAATAATAATAATAATAATGTTATATCAAGCATGACTCATATGGTTTCCAATTTAATTGGATGTATTAATATCTACATATTTTCATAGTTTTGAATTAAGATTCAGTCGCGCCTTTTTACTTGGCAGTTGCCAAGCATTAAGCAGATGGGTATGCCCTTCCAGGGTCTGACATATGAATCTCTGTTTATGAGCAGGATTTTGTGGAGAGAATAATGAGGCAGTCAAGGTGACTTGAGAGTCACATCTAAATACTTGGTAACATCGTCAATGGGATACAGTATAAGTCATGTGTTCTCAACCTAGCAGGTAGGTATTCATCTCAAGGTTGTTCAAGGTTTCAATGAGGGAAACTATTTTTCTTGTTTTGTTTATAGAGTTTGGAGGCCATCATGGAAGTAAAATCTCCTTTATAAAAATAATCTATGTATACACACTAATACGGAAAAGAATTAAAAATTTCAATGCATATTATTTGAAATGTACGTTTTGAGTCGGTCAATCTTGGACAATCGGGTGACTAGCATTCTGACATTTTGAAAAAGGTGCATTGGGCAAAAATGATTGAGAACCACTCGTCTAAGCGGAATGACTTTACAAGACCGGGAGGTATTTATAACTGGGCCCCACCGGCAAGGTTACGCGCTGCTTTTTGCAAAACCTGTCACATTATGACGTACATTTGGCTGCAATGCTTGGTATAGCCATATCAGACTGTATGTCCTGATAGCTAGATTTGGTTTCGTTTATTTGTGCCTTAGTCACATTTTTGACATCCTTCTCTTCCAATCAATAGTACTGCTACTAGTACTACTAATAATAGATAGATAGCAGTGTTAATATTAAGTACAATCTCTGCTCTTCTCACATTTTTTACCTTTCTTAAAATCAAAAGGAATAATATGTTGAAAATACTGTTTACCTTCAATAGTATTAGTAAAAAAAAAACTATGTTAATGCTAAGAATTGTCTTAAAAAGGTGCATTCCGATATTTCAAAGATTATAAACAAGAGATACTTATTTATACTAATGGTTTTCAATTAGGTTAAAACTAAATACTCCCATTCAATATAAAACATTTTAGGCTAACCAATAATTATTTTTAATATACTTTGGAAAATATTCAGCTAATAGAGAAAATAAAAGAGTAGAGCCATAAAGAAGAGGTGTAGGGAAATGGGATAAATGTAAACTAATTTTGTACAAACAATCTTACGCATACACACACACATATATATATATAGGGTACGGTAGAAACACTTCCAGCCAATACTTCCCAGAAATACCTCTCAGATTTTAAGTTCGACATTAGCTAAATCAAGACACAATTTCCACTAATATTTACTATTGTGTTGAAGGTATATATATATATATATATATATATATATATATATATATATATATATATATATATATATATATATAGTGATGTGCCAAATTCCATGAGCTAACAGCATTATGTCAACCCTATTACTTTACCATATAGGGGACCTGGCTAAAATATCCCCTTTCAGCATGTTTTGAACACTTTAAAACGAAACCAGCAATCAAATGTGACACTGTTTAACGCTAGAAGATGGTTAACGCTGAAAAATAAGGATTAAAAGATAGACTGATCAGCTATAATATTTAACGCTGGAAAATAGGGATTAGAAGATATAATGAAGGATAGACTGATCATCTACAATGAAAAAAACTTAAAGATTTTATTTTTAAAAAGAAATTAAGATTCCTAGATAATGAGAATTGCGGAAAGAATAATGTTTTGATAGAGCAATGTGGCAAGTGTGAGAGTAATTCATTATGAAAGATGCTGGAGATAATCGGGATGGGCTGAACTAGGCAGGAGGGTGATCAAAGTACCCGGAGCTGAGAACAACAGGGTCTTAAGTTTATAAAACAAGAAAGTGCGTATGCCGTAATTTTATAAATAAGCAATCTTGACAATTGATGAATGATGGCCATTAAAAATGCTGGTTATCAAAACACAATAGAAAGCAGACGGGCGTTGAAGAAGTGTTGATTTAGAATATGGAATCTAGAATCAACGCAGAAGTGGAAAAGAGATTCTTCGTAAAGAGGCATAGAATTTAAGGAACGGTCGATCAAGAAAGGTCATCTGTTAAATACCAGAATTTTGTCAAGGCGAGAAAAAAGCTTGCGTAGGTAAATTTCCAAATTATAATTTTAATTCTTATGCTGACGAACCGGAAAACCCTACGTAAGCAAAACGTCGAGGAGGTAAATTCTTCTAATTATGAAGTAGATTGAACCGCGTAATGAAGATCGAAAAGCCATTGGCCGGATTGTAGCCATAGTGGCGGGCACAGCTAAGACAACAGGAAAGATGGAGAAATTATTAACACCCTTCGAAAAGTGTTAGTGTAAGATACCAAGAGATGAAAGAACGAGTACAAGTGGATCGATATCCTGTGACCACACCCTGCAAAAGAGGAGGTCATACCAAAAATTGCAAGGGTAAGCGACTTTAAACAAGGTTTTCCATTTCACTGAAGCGGACGTTAAATGCATGAGAGTGATATTGCACCGTTACATCTTTTCTTTTTTTTCCTCAGTAAAACCAAACAGCATTTCTGATATATAATTTTCTTCCATCTTGCCTTGCAATGAAAACACAACGTCAGGCAACAATGCTATAGAAATGCGATTGTGACAGTGAAGAACTCAATAAATACCATAAATAAATATTTCACTCGCAGTAGCCATGAACATTTCATTGTCTTTCTCTTCGAATTTTTTGATGAATTTCTTAATTTAATAATTGAATAAGTCCCTTGCGAGTTCCACAACTATAGAATATCCATGGAAATTCTCGTTGTATCGTTAAATATTTTAGCATATATTTTTTAATAAAATATTACAATAACATAAGTATGAATGCAGGTCATTATTTAAAGAAGTAAGAGGGTACAAATGAAAAGCTTCAAAATCGCCTATATTTTCCTGAAGTAGACGCTAAATACATCTGAAAATTATCATCATCTTTACCTTCCCTCCTTTTATTTCTTTCTTACGTTCTTTCTTCCTTAGTACTTGGCATGCTTTCAGTTTCTGACTAAAAGTAAACAGCGTCTCTAATAAATATTTTTATTGAGACTTTCGTCGCCGTCGAAATGGAATGGTTCATTAGTTATCTGATGTAATAACAGGGCGTAACGCACGTGTTAACTTACTGACTAACGGAGAAAGAAGTAGAATCTGATTCTTCGAAATACATTTAAAGATGTTTGCACAAGGCGCTGTTAAAAACGCTTGATATGACAATGCACTAAGACAGGCGTTTGTGTCTCAATTGCCAAGACAATTGTTGAGGATTTTTGTAAAAAATACAGTCAATCAATTAACGCATTTCAACAGTGGAAAACTCATGAATATTCAATGATCGAAACTTCAAAGAAGAGACTTGAGAATGAAGACCGTCATGTAATTCGTAATATTATTTTTAAAAAGAGCGGGTTTAAAATTCCTTGTTCTAGAAAGTAACTCACACCTCCTTCCTTCAGAAGAGTTTATGCTCCTCTGTGGACAATGAATTATTGTCAAACTTAGAATCCTTTTTCCAACAGATGAAACATCGCAACAGATTGACTGACTGATTCGTTTTCTACCAATGTTTTTAAGGTTATTTAAAGCCAGAAAACATTTTTAGATCTCAAGAATTTTTTTGTGGTGGAGAGATAATAATGATTTAGTAATAGCTGGGAGAAAAAAACGTGGATTTATACCTTTCCCAAGAATATTTGCGCGTAAGTAAATATAACGAACACGATTGGAAACGGAACTTGACTCTCCGATTAAAAAATCGAAGCCATTATCCATTACACCATCCGCACATCCAAGCTTACAATACCTGGTATTCTTAATCGGTCACCCATCTAAATACTTACCAGGCTCTGTGTTGTTTAACTCCAGTGATCGTACTGGAACCAGAGTTTCAACGTGATGTGGTCGTAAGCAAGCATCGCAAGCCTATCACTACACTAACCCTATTTTCATGGCAAATATTCAGACGAGCTATATTCCTTAGTTCCACTAGTTCAGACCTTTCCACGTATATAGGGTCATCTTCGGATTCCATTGATAGACAGAACATTCTACAGCTTCTTCACGAGAACCGCTTTTTTGCCAAACGAGAAGATGCTTTTCCGATCACTACAATCTTAACCTCTTCAAGTCTAGGGTAAACGGTTATCTATCGTACATATACTCATAATCTTCGCTTACTTCACCCATTAACCCACTAACTTGAGTGGCACTTAGGCCATATCTTGAATTAACATTTATTAAAAGCATCCCAACCACTTGAAAATACAAATGTGAAACCAAATATTGATCAGCTCAAGCAATGCTCAGAAAGAGTGACTGCTATTATAAACGTTGACGTGTGAGTCAACACCGGCATTATTTCACAGGGAAGTTATTTTTATGTTGATCCACATGATGGATTTGGTAAAATCTTTACTTTCAATTTCCTTTGCGTCTATGTAAGAACAGTGCATCATATAGTTTCTTGTACAGATGGTGCTGTCACTCTGGTCTCAGGGAATAAAACTATATCTATTAATGAAACGAGTGCTTGCTATATATTCACTTTGTCTAATCATGCACCCTTCAAGAATCAATTCATTTTCGTTACTGATGAAGCATCGTGTTTTAGTGAAAGCTCTCAGTGCCCTCGATAAATGCCTGAGGGATGTCTCCGGTGTTGAAATTGTATATGAAGCCAAAGTGATTATACTTGGTTTGAGATTTTCGTCAACTCTTACTACTGGTATCATGATGTACTAGCACTGAAATGTTTTTTTTAATCATTTCACCGCAAGCAAACCAGTAAAGCTGCAGGGGGTTAGTGAGCGTGACAGAATAGAAGAAAAAGAGAGAGAAAGAAAACATTGTTAAGGAGAGGGGAGAACAATAGAAGAACAGAGATTAAGAAGACGGAATATAACGATTGAGATTGCATTTAAGTTTTTAAAGATCAAAGTGAGAAGTTCGAGAGAAGAAACTGAGAACTAGTCGAATTATATTTTTAAAACCATCTAACCTCTGGTATCTATTAATTAATGATCATATTCAAATTATGCGCAAAGGAAGATCACCACCGAGAATTGAGCTTTGAGAGATTGAAGAAAAATGTTAGAAATCTACAGTTCTCATTCTGAGATTATGGAAGGCTCAACTCAAACCTTTTCAATAGATGAGCTATTTTCCAATGCGACACTGAATGATTATGCATCAAGAAAAAATGTCAGCACTCCCAAAACAGCGATACATCAAGACAATAACTAACGAGAAGACATAATTAACAATACGCCTGGATATTTTAAGTCACTAAAGCCATTATTTTACCACAATGATGGGGCAACATTTAGACTCCTTTCAAGCATCGATAAAGCAACGGAAGAAGATGGACGATTACTAATCTACCTCATACGTGATACATGAAGCAAAGTTAATTAATAAAGTACAATCAGAATTAAAAGTTGAATTGTTCAGATTATACTCTATTAATGTCATTTCATTTTAGAGATTATATCATTCTACATGACGGTTATGATTAAATAATAAATTAATCCCAAGTTTAAACTTTCGAGAAATTTGAATTCTTTCTTCAGAAACCAGTATTTCCTTATGGACCGTTGTATGTTGTTCTTTCCATAGAGAATTCACATTCATTTCACCCCAAGCAAGGCGATAAAGCCACTAAGACGCAAAGGGTTACTGAGCGTAAGAGATTATGACAAAAATAAACTATTATTAAGGAGAGAGTTCAATAAAAGAACAGGAATTAAGAAGGCATTAATCAGCGATTGACATTGTATTTAAACTCTTAAAAATCAAAGTTGACTGGAAAGAAACAGGCAGGAAGAGAGTTTCACAAAAGAGAAGAAACTATTAGCATAGAACTTACGGTTACATCTAACAATTTCAACTTTAAAATGATGAGACCTAACTGTCGATCTAGTACTGCACTTAAATTCATAGTAAAGTTGAGGTACTAAAGAGGAAAGCTCATCGGAATAATTACCATGAAAAGGTATATAAAATCTACGTTACGTTGGTGGGAAAGTGACTGAATCCGAGATGCCAGAAGGGGAACAATGGCATTGTGGATTCTTCTTTGTGTTCTATCTAGTATCTCCAAATATATAGAAGAAGCTCCAGAGTAAATGTGGCAGCCATATTCAATACATGGACGAATGATAGTCTTAAAAATATGTAAGATAAATTCTGGTGAGCAAAATTGCTCAGGAAAGCTACGATATGGTGGTGAGAATGTGAAAAAATCTGAGATTTCAAGTCATGACCGATAATATTGCAGATTTTTCTTCTGATGTTATCAAGAATTGCAAAAAAAAACTAGATTTATTTAGGAAATGCATTTGGATAATCCTGAATATATGCTAAGAGAAAACTGCCTTCACAGGGATAGAAAACGAACTGAGAAACTAGAAAAAAGTAGAAAACTACTTATCACTAGAGTTATTTAATCTTTAAAGAGAACGAGAAGGCCTACAAAGGATCGATACCACCTAAACAACATAAGGTATGCATATACAGACACAGTGTTGATGGCCGGTGATCTCACTGTCGAAAGTATACTTGAGCCTCTATAGTAATTGTATGCCGACTAATTCACAAGCTTATACATATTATCCCACACAGTTCACACGACTCGGTACGGGATAATATGTATATTCACACACACACACACACACACACACACACACACACACACACACACACACACACATATATATTTATATATATACGTATGTGTGTGTGTGAACAAACAAAGGCACTGACATATATATATATATACAAATGCTTAGATAAACATAGATTGAGATAAATAGACATTTCAATGGATATAACCGTTTATTAAATTGAGAAATTGATCAATAGATTCTTATCCATCTAATCACCCAGTCACCCGTCCATCCAGCAAGGGGTGGGGCGGAGATAAATATAAACTAACTGAGATAGATGCACAGGTAAGAGGAAAATAACATTTAAAAAATCTACATTAATGCTTGAGGAATGGTCTCGAAAAACATAAATCAGTTTACTGCTTTTTTTAAAAAAATGTTTCTTCCCTCATCTTTGAATGTCTGAACCTCTTGTGGCTAATCCGCTCTCCAATTTAATCCGCTAATCCAATATGAATCATTGTGCGTTCCAATGTCTGTTGCTTATCGAATATAGGATAAACTCTTGCCTCATATTTCAAATCGAGAGTGATCCAATGCCGAGAAAAAATATACTTTTTAGTCACAACTACAAATTTAGTTCAATTGTTTATGTTGCATCATGTATGCATATAATATATATATATATATATATTTGATTGTTGTAAATGTTTCCAGAACGTTTTGAGAATCTTTTATTCATAGATATTTATAGAATCATAATTCAGATTACTCAGTCGTCAACGTATTTTCCGTGGTTTCCTCATAGTTAACACCACGTTTTATCTAAATTGTGTTTTCCTTCATCAAAGAACGATTTCAGTTTTGATTCAATTAATACTTTTAAAGTTCGAAATTGTTGCGACCGCTGACACGTCGAACAATGTAGCAAAGAATGAGTCAAATTTGAAGGAGACATATCTATAATATATGTAGAAACATTCGATCCCATTTGTATGATTAATTTTTATATAAATATTTTCATGTCTTTTATTCTGATGGACTTTCCTTTATGAAACCTCGACCTCAGAAATTTAAATGTAGTACTAGGTTGTCTCAATTTTATTGTAGAAATTGTTTGATGTAACCATAATTTCTATTCTAATACTTTCATCTCTCGCACTCATCACCTGTGGAACTCTCTTCCAGGTTCTTGCTTTCCTGTCAACTACGATCTTCCAAAATCCAAATGCAGTGTCAATCGTCATATTCTCTTTGTTAATCACGTTTTTTTGTTTTCTTTTCTTTTGGAAACATTTTATAAATTTTTTCAACGAGTAACCGCTTTCGTTTTAGTGGTTTGCATGAGATGAAATGATTAAAAAAAATATATATATATGATGTCATCATTATTCGACTTTTTTGCTAAAAGAAAGATAAAAGAAAAGAAGTGAACCACTTGATTATCACATTAATGATTGTCTTTGTGGCTGTAATTTGGAATAAAGAATTCTGTTTGAATGAAATGAAATACTGAAAAAAATATTCTTTCCATTTAAGTTGAAATATCAAAACCTATTCCTGATGTTATGATTTTCTTTCTTTTCTATATACGTATTGAATCTATTTTTCTTTGCACCAGCAAAGAAAGCTTATGGAGTAAACAAAGAAAAAAAAGGAGATGTTTCATCGGATTTTCATTGCCAAAAATACATATTATATTAATGTATAAGAATAAGAATATATAAAGCCATATGATTATACGCAGGCATTTGTTTCATTCTATTTATGTAAATCCATTTACTTAGATTTTGGAATTTTCTTTAGGCTTGTGAACGATACACTGCATTTTCTGATTAACCTGATGTTCACATGTTGTTTGCATTTGTTCTTTCTTTAAAGGTCCCTCTTATTTATCACTTTCCAGATTCTTAGATCTTCCAGAATGTTCTTTGTCTTTGACTTCAAAATCCCCATTTTTTAAAGTTTACATAACATTCCTGAAACACCTTTGCGCCTACTGAATCATCACTACAAAAGTTCAGTGAACCGCTGTCGATTACTCATTGCTAAAATCCATTGGCAATATTAACTATGGGAAAATGTTCTGCTGGCAATCCAACCAGACATTTTAGAGACTGTAACACTTCTGATAATAATACATTGTGCTAACAAAAGTATCTTTATGATGCAACTATTAACTACTGATGGGCTTCCAATTATGTAGCTTTAAAACAGGATTACTCTGATCAAAATATTTGGGCATATTATGTAGGTATAAAGGGATAACTGTCAAATAGTGGTTAGTGGATAAGTTTCTCTGAATCTAGGAAAAAAACACAATGGTTAAAATCCTAACCTCTTACCACGAAATGGACAAAATCCAAATCTCATATAAGATTAATAAGATTAGGTGTAAAGGCCATTCGCCTGTTGTTATATTAAGATAACATATTCACATCTAAAAGTGTAAAGGAATTCCTGCTGGGTTTTGGGGTATGCATTCGTTTCATGTGATCATTCATAATGATGTATACATAAATAGAGCATAAATTTAAGAACATGAAATAAGTATATATTGGATATAGCCTTTATTGTCTCAATTTGATATTAGAGTGTATATACCATACACATAAGTATATATATTGGATATTATTATTATTATTGTCCCAATTTGACATTACATTTGCATTAAAAGTTCCTTGAATATTGAACAAAATGCGTTCATACGGTGCAGAGATAGAAACATGTGTAAGAAATATAAAACGTATATGTATTGGCATATTTATATTCATTTAATAACTATATTTTATACAATAGCCGTTCTTACATATACACAATATAGTGTCTTTTTAGAACTTAGACAATCTCAGCTCCTACATAGAATCCTTTTTTTTTATTGTATGTGAATTGCCATTACTTCCTTATAAAGATATTGGAGTGGTTTCTCATCACATTTTCCACTGTTGAATTCTGAGTTCTCTATAGCTTAGACTGGCTACCATTTAAAAAATGTGGAAAAGTGCACGCCAGAAACTAGGCGGAATTTAAACTTGCCTTGCCGATGCCTATTTCTGCACCAGTAATTGATACACAACCCGCACATTTCAATATATATATATATATAATATATATATATATATATATATATATATATATATATATACCTCTTCCTTTTTATGACTGTTTTAAAAAATAAGAATAAAATACATCTTAACCAGGAAAAACACGAAAAAAAAATTTAACAACATTTATAACAAAACCCTATTAAAATGGCTAATGAATTGGCCGAAACCGCTTGGGACAATAGAAATAGGGAAAATTTTTGACTCCCTTAGTCCCAACAAACGGTAAAATGTAAGATTGCTGGAAAATGAAATAAAAAAATTAATTAAGTTTTCCTTGTCTATTATATTTAACGAAAGATGTTGCGAGGGGTAAATTTTCGCTATTTTATATGTTTAATTACGTGCACGTACCTTGATTGTTTTGATTTTGTCGACTGAACAGTATAATAGGGTCAGTTGGTCACCGCCTGTGAGAAATGAATCACCTTGACATAATTCACTCCGCCAGGAATTTGGAAACGGCATGCTGTGTTTGCTTGGCTTTCGCGCCAGAAACTGCAATCTGAACAGATTTGGATGAGTTTAATGGTGAAGTGTAGTGATCACTAGTGATGGCGACGTTATGCCTCAATTGATCTTGCCACAGGGCCAGGCTTACATCAAGTGCCTTGAGGAGGTAGTCCTGCCCTGGGTCAAGAGTGTGGCTGCTGGAAGATCCTATGTCTGGCAAGAGGATTCTGCATCATCCAACACAAATAGGAGAACTCAGTCATGGCTGTCAGACAATTTCTGTGACCATATCATCCCTTACATCAGGCCATCTAACTCCCCAGACTGCAACCCCCTTGATTATTATGTGTGGGGCGCATTTGAGCGAGAGACCAACAAAACTCCTTATAACACCGAAGATTAACTGAATGCAAGGATTATGGCAGCAGTCATCGACAAGGGGACCGTCCAGAAAGTTGCAGGAGATTCCGAAGGTTTCTGGAGGCCGTGAATGAAGCCAGTGGCAATTTTATTGAATAAATTTACATTTTAGTGTATCAAAATATCATTGTTGAATTTTGGTAAATATATCTATTAAAATGAGATGACAGTGACATTTTTGCGTAATTTAGACGACAGTTTACCTATCGTACCTTGTGTATGTGTATATGTATATATATATATATATATATATATATATATATATATAGAGAGAGAGAGAGAGAGAGGAGAGATGTGTATGTTTGTATGTGCGTTTGTGTGTGAGTATAAACAAATTATTGGAAATTTGCACCGAACGAAAAATGACTGAAGATTTAGAAAATTCTTCAAACGGGGAAAATCTTCCTCTACCAAATGTTAAAACATTTCCCTTCAAAAATAATTTTTACAGAATGTTATTGTCCGTTCTTCCATCTAGAATCTGCACGCAATGATTTTTTTTATAAAGATTCATCAATTGTAGTCAGCGTCACATTGTTGCGTGGTCAGAAACCAAAGCATTTCTACTGACCAATTATCATCAATAAATAAATAAATCATCAAAAATAGAAGCAATAAACTAATATCAATTTAGTTTATTTCCTTCTTGATTACTACGTATTCCGTGTTGGATATTAACCAAATCAGCCTCTATCGGTGCGTAAAAAACAAAAACAAAAAAACGTTCAAATTATTTCATAATAAATTTCCGGGATTCCACTGACAACAAAAGAATTGTTGCTGGGTTTCAACACACAGCAACAATTCTTTTAAGCAGAGAAAGATGAGAAATTCGATTCACAAATAGAAAGTTGTATTTGTAAAAGTTTGTTAATAATTTTTCTGTCTATTTTCCAAGCTATGGGACACACATACACGCCATTAATTAACAGAATTCAATGAAATAAAATGGTTTCACTTTCTCATTTTTTTTTATTTATTCACATCATCGAATCAACTTCAGAAGATAATTCTTACGTTTGGAATAAAAACATATGAGTTCGCTAAAAAATAGGGGAAATAGTGCGTAATTTTCTTATTTCGGCATTTCTAATTTAGAACAACTGATATGGAAGTGATAATCGGAACAGTTTATAGAAAACTTGAAATCAGTGACTACATTTCAAGTATTAGTGAGGGAAGCACTTTTACTCATGTAAAGGACCAAATGATATCCCTAGTCGTTACACCATCTCTTCTGGAGCATGACAGAGACAAGCATAAAAAACTGGTGTGGGTGGGGAGATTGAAAAATTCCCGCTATAACCCAATTCGCAAAATCTGTTCAAATAAACAAACATAAGATGATAACGATTTTATATGGGCCGAGAAATTAATTGGAAATACGGATTTCAGTATCATTGGTTTCAACCTAGCAAAAAAAAAAATCAGTTTCAAAAGACAGTTTTTTCTCTGGTGTTTGTGTGTTAACGGTTTGCTAACACACACAGACATATACATACATACACACACACACACACACACACACACACACACACACACACACACACATACATATATATATATATATATATATATATATATATATATATATATATATATATATATAGTAATGATTGGTTATTTGTTTTCGAATACACCCGTCTGCTAGGGTATCTAACAAATCCCTGCTGCAGGTACCTGCAAATGCATTTGTGCTTCTCCTTACCTTTATAATTTAACTTTATAGTTGCTGGGGATAGAGCACACAGATCAACAGTTTTGAACAAAGACATTACGATAAAATCCTCGGGCACGATGATTTGGCATTTCATTCTAGCACAATCATAGATGGCTTCTGGATAGTGTCGTTTGCACAAATTCACTCAAAAGACGTAGTTCAAAACGTGGTGAGACTTTGAGGCACTTCCCAAAATTGTTTCTCACTGAGCTGATATTGTCAAATAGACATGGTGAGATTTTAACACTAAAGGTGCCCCCGCCACACACATATATGTATATTATTTAAAACGTTATTTTAGTAGATAATTGTATTGAAGTAGATACAATTTACTTCGTCTACCGATCTTCATACTCGAGGAAACTTAATAAATATTAAAGAGGGCACATGTACTTTATTAAGTTTTCTCGAGTACTCAAGCAGGAAGTCGAAATAAATACTTTTTAAAATAAATTGAGTGCTGATATGCACTGAAAATATTTTCAAGTAACAAAATATGTCGTATAAAAAAAATTCTATTAATTCCTATATATATATATATATATATATATATATATATAATTAATTAAATTTAACTCAGATGCGTACTGCCTCCTCAACGTTCGCATCACTTGTAATATCGTCTGTCTCGTTTTCATAATTATCATGCATATATGACAGGTAAGCTCGGTATCCTTCATTGGGTTGACTTGATATCCATGCCCTTCATCTTTCCTGTGTAGCATTATAGGACTTCAAGTGATATGCAAACCTTGTTGAAAACAGCACAGGTATTGTTGGCAGGCCGCGATGAGAGGTAGATTGGCGTGCTTCTGCTTGTTATGATGACTTGTATATATATATATATATATATATATATATATATATATATATATATATATATATATATATATATATATATATATATATATATATATATGTGTGTGTGTGTGTGTGTGTGTGTGTGTAGAGATTCAATATGACGGAGAAAAATAATTCGCAACTAAACTAGGGGCCAATGAACCGTTTAATTAATCCATTCCTTTAAATTTTTTTAGATGTTCAATGGTCTCTATGAATCATTGATTACTCCTCGTATTATAGAAATTGCTTTTTGCTCAATATTGTTTCATGTTAAAAATATTATTTGTTTAATATAACAGGGCAATGAAAACATCTTTTGGAACAAAAACATACCAACACAACAACAAACACTATTTCAAAACCAACTTGAACACATTACACACACACACACACACACACACACACACACACACACATATATATATATATATGTATATATGTGTGTGATGTGTGCATGCGTGTGTGTGTGTTTGTATACGAACGCTCTCTCATACATTTACTTCTATTTATATTTATGTGTTTGGTTATATATAATATATATATATATATATATATATATATATATATATATTATATATATATATATATATATATATATATATAAACATACGCACATACAGAATAAGTAATATGTAATATATCTACAATACATACGAGCACACACACACACACACATCCAAATCCACACACACACACACACACACACACACACACATATATATATATATATATATATATTGAACAATAAAAAAATTAAAAAATTAAAATCTTCAGTCACACCGGGTTGTAGATTAATATTCTTTCGTTTTTTTATTATTATTGTTTCATTTAGATTCCTCGACTAGTTTCGGCCCAAAAATGGCCATAATCGAGAGGAGAAATATTTCTGCTTGCTGGTAGCAGTAAACTACAGAAATGGATGTCTTGCTGGAGAAAATGAACTTTTGTCTGTAGTTTTCATTTGTTTTTTTATTGTTTTTATCTTTTTGACATTAATCTTTTAACATTCCTTGTGTTGGTCAAACAGTTTAAGTTGTTATTTGAGATAAGAGCTGGATGGATCTATGCTTCTCTGAATTCCCGTGGTCAGTTTGACAGTTTTATTGTCCTGGAGAGGTGATGTGTCTCTGTTTAGTGTTTGTGTGTGTGTTATTTGGTTCTTAGGGAGTGAGTGAGTATGATAAGTGTAAGCGTGTATATTGCTGTGGGTGTGTGTTATCATTTGGCTCATTAGGGAGTGAGTGAGTATGATGTGTGTAAGTGTGTATATTCGTGTGGGTGTGTATATAAGTATATAAGTCTCAACACCTCCGTAAGCATGTCTATCTTGTGTGGGTGAGAAATGTGGGTAGGTTTTGATTTATTGAGTTATATATTGATACTATCTATATTGTTAAATTTATGGTTTAGCCCGGCTGGATGTTGTGTTTTTAGACGTTGTATCCACTTATTTTCATGGAACTCTAAAATCTTTCTAATGTTATCTGCTCTGAACTTTTGTATTCTCTCAATTATGGTGAATTTGGCATGGGTTTTGAAATTGTGTTTTTCCAGGTGGAAATATTGTTCTACAGGTAATAATTTTTCATGGGGAGTCGACTTAATTCGATTGCGATAATTATTAATTCTGTAGTGAAAGGGCCATTCAGATTTTCCTACATATTGTTTCTGGCATAGTGTGCATTCTAGGAGGTAAATTATGTTTTGACTTCTACAGTTAGAATCGTGATAGATTTTGAAAGTAGATTTAGTGATTGAGCTAGTGAATGAATTCGTGTTTTTAATATGGTTGCAACATAAACTTCTTTTGTTGTTACATGGTTGGGAAAATCGTGTTGTTTTTGTTCTTAGTTTATTACGGATTACCTTGTCCCCTGAAATGTGGTTACTACCTATGATTTCTTTTAGGTTCTTAGGTCTACGATATGCAAGAAGGCCGGGTTACTTAAACAGATTTTTTTAGTTCTGGTTTGAGATGTAGTATTTCCCAGTGACGTTTGATTATTTGGGATAGTGGAGGCAGAGTGGGGTTGAAAGTGGTTACTAGAGGAATGCGGCTAGATTTATTTTTAATCTTGTACATTAGGGTGTCTTCTTTAGGTGTGGAAATTGCTTTATTTATTTGTTCCCTGATTAGGTGTTGTTTATAGCCACGTGTTGTGAATTGATGCTCTAGATTTTCAATGTGTTTATTTAATTCTTCATTGTTAGAACATATCCTTCTGAGTCTAAGTGCTTGTGAATAGGAAAGGTTCTCTTTGAGGTGTTTAGGGCGGGAAGACTTAAAGTGTAGATAGTTGTCGGTGTCGGTGATTTTAGTGTGTAGTGTCGTTTGTAGTTTCCTGTTTTCATCTATGTAAATGCGGGTGTCTAAAAATGTTACTGATGTTGTGGATAGATAAACCTCACATATATCCTTGTTTTGTTGAGATAATGTCTGTGTGTGTGTGCGTTTCGATTCTAGTGGTCATTTTTCTGTCGGTCTGGTTGCATTTGTGTGTATAATTCTTGAAGATGTTGGCGTTTCTATATGTTTGTGTATCATATTTCTAGCTGCTCTTGCGGGATATGGATATGGGTGGGTTACAGTGTGTGTGTGTGTGTGTGTGTGTTACATGACACACATACACACAGCTATATTTATATACACGAGTATGCAATACATAAACATACAAACACTCATAGATATATCACAACTTGTAATTTGGAGTTAAACATTTTAATGCATTTAAAAAACACTGAAAATCATTTATACAGCTATCGATCTTTCTATATCCTTATCATTTCACTGGAATAATTCCTTCTACATTAATCCTAATTAAGATTTTATGAAGTGCAAAATAAAAATTCATATCATAATTCAATTAAGTGTGTCAGGCGATAGACTTATTGATTATCCTTGTACGATAAGGATTTAAAATTTTAAATAGCTTAATTTGAAGAAAAAATGTAGACCAGTTTTCTAAGCAGAACTTCAAGCGTCTCGTTCACTGTGTTTCATAAGTAAGAAAGCAAATTGTAGTCTAGGAACAATTTTTAAGTCCATATTTAGGTACATTGTTTGCCGACATGTCGATACAATCATTTAGTTTTGCTTCTAAAAGATCGTCAACGGCCTATATTGGACGCACTGAAATAAAAATAGTGAAATAAGGTAGATACATGCGGGGATTATTTCGCTTAAATTTTGCAAGGAAAAACATTGAAAAAAATCGTTCAAAGAACTTAATAACATAAGAATTCTTTTCTGTGGAACTGAAAAAAATCCAGAAATAATCGGAAAAAGAGAAAAGTGGGCCACTAGGAAAATATCTCCAATCTGGAAAATATCCATATTTCTCTTTTTTTCAATAAGGAAGATGAAGAAAGAAATGAAGATGAAATTACGACTGGTTTGCGATAAAACAAGGCGAAAAGATAAATAGTAATTCGGTTTTGTGCAAAGAAACAACGTGGCGAACAAAAAGATTCTAAAATCATCATTCTTCAGCTCAAATGTAAAACAGTGGCTGTATATATATATATATATATATATATATATATATATATATATATATATATATATATATATATGGTATATTTAGGCAGTAAGTAGTAATACAATGTACAACTATAAGCATAAGACAAATACTAATAGATAACACCAAGGCATTCTACAGCACCCATTGTAAGGAAAGATTCAAAACTCTAGAAGCTAAATATTATAGAAAATAAACAGCTCACATTAAATAAAATATCATTCACCATAGAATTGCATATGATATAATTAATATGCGCAAATATGTTGTTATAATAATAACAAATAAAATAAAATAAAAATGTACATTAAACTAATAAAAAAATCGCATTCTTTTTGGTTGGTCACGTTCCCAATAGCCACTATACATGACCTCAAGCTAGACGATGTCAAGCTTCCCAAAGAATACCAGGATTCCGACACAGGAATTCTGTTACACAGACACCACCTCGGTTTTTGATAATGACTGCGGAAGTAAAATTGCTTGAACAAGAATAATAAAATATGAACTTTGGACAGTTTGTCCACAGCTTCAAGCACAATACTCAACACTTTTCCTTAAACAGGAAAAATACAATAAAAAATTACACAGACAGAACTTGTTTCTTTTTAACCAAATTGTATATATATATATATATATATATATATATATATATATCCAGGTAAGATGAAAACAAATAGAGTACAATTTCAACGTCCGTAACATTTAATTTAAAAGAGGGTTTAATAAGAGCAATATTAATTATTTTAGGATATTAATTCTAATTTTGGGTTCCAAAATTACTTTGAAGATGAAACAGAACTAATGCTTTTGTTTTAATTATATAATTGAATTTGAAGTTTTTAGCTTCTTCTTTTGAAACATGTTAATTCTTGTGTAGCGATGAAACCATATTTTTAAATCAGTTAATTTATAATATATATATATATATATATATATATAGTAAAGAGAAGAACAATCAAAATCAGAAATAGACCCTTTAAATACAAACAATGAGTATAAGTAAGTTGATCGAATCTCTCTTTCTCTCTCCCTCTACGTCTATCACCCAATCAATCAGTCAATCTATCTATTCTATCTATCTATCTATCTATCTATCTATCTATCTATCTATCTAAAATATGTGTGTGTGTATATACACAAATGAGAGAAAGAAAAAAATCCACTGTTCGTAGCATTCACGTTTTAAAAAATACTCAAGACAACGTAGAGAAATATTTTATATATATATATATATATATATATATTTCTCTGTGTGTGTGTTAGCTTTAGATCATTATCAGCATGATTTAAGATGATATTGTTTCTGCTTCTTAGGTAAATATTATCATATGTTCTGTGTTTAGTTTATTTACAGGATTAAGCAATGTTATTTTGCGAGCTTCTATCAATGAATCATTATATCTGAGATATATTGATTGTTTAATCAAAATATTTTGGAGCGGATCAGAGTGAAAATTGAAAGAACAGAGAAAATTAAACACTGTTAAGAAGAGACAATCACACCGGTTATCCGAAATTTTGCTGATAAAGAATAATTGTCAAAAGTGAAATAGCATTGATTCATAATGGTTTGGCAAATCCTCGTAAAGATTATCTATCGTTAGGGAAAGATTTGTTTTTAATTGCACTAGAGTTCTAAATATTTGCTAACTGGTACTTTTCTGTAAGGGGATTTAATATTGAAACAAATATTACACCGTTGCAAAATGGAAACTATGATCTGTAACTGGAATGAAAGCAAACATGACACATATCCCTAAACCATCATAAATATTTAGAATTTAGATTTAATAAATACTTCAAATACCTCGGTGTGTGGTTCAGTTATAAAAAAAATAGTAGATAAGGGAATTGAACATATAATAGGCTACAATAGAACTAGTTACGCCCAATATCGCAAAATGCTAACAAACCAAAATATTAATCTGAAATCTCTAGTCTTAAATAGCCTCCTCAGATTGAGACTTCCCTATGGATGTCATGTATAGCGCAAACACAATCAGAAATATCTAAAAATATAACCGCTTTCTCTTTTCTGTGGATTAATGACTAAAATGGAAACAACATGAAAAAATAATGACATCATTATGATGATGACATTCCATACAACTTCAAACAAAAACTTAGGAAGAAAACCCCCATCAATACTGGAAAGAGCGATAAAAGCTACTTGACTTGTGAAAGCTATTTTCCTGAAAAAATCTTTTAAAAGAAAGATTTTATAAATTTCAAGTGAGAGTAGTATAAGATGCTCGGGCAATGAATGCTGAATGTTTCCTTATAAGGAAATATCTAATATTACCATTGTCATTTAATCTTTCAGGCCATAAGAGCAAAATAACGTTCAGAATAATTATTATTTCCTACTTAAGGGGGGGCATAGATTTTGTAACTCTCAACATTTTCTTCCGAAAAGAAATAAACTAAATATATTTTAAAATTACTCTAATATCCCATTTCATTTATTATCCACATATCTATCTAGATATTTCAGTGTATATAGCTGCACTGAATTTACTACGCACTGAATGGATGTGCAATTCAAATATACATGCATATGGATATGTGTAGAATCTCTCTATATACACACACACACACACACATATATATATATATATATATATATATATATATATATATATAATAAACAAAACAATAAAATCCCAAATCACCTGATATGGGAAATAGGCTATTTCAGCGGAAGAAGATATCGCTCGTCTGTCTTATCAGCCCCGGAGTTCATTTTAGAAATAGAAATTTAACTCAAAAAGCTAAAAAAAAAAAAAGTTGAAAAACTAATAGAGAATTTATCCATTTTAATATTTCAGTCAGACGAAAGCCACGAGACTGGGATCAGGAGACGGTGGAAGGTATTTGTCGTAAAGCGAAGAAGTTTTATAAAATTAAACCCGAATAGACACTATGACATTAATTTGGGGTTTAAAATATATAGATAAAAAGATGTAAGGGGTTAATGGAAAGAGGTTTGGGGAGATCTTAGAGTAAGGTAAAGTTTCTAAATTATAATTAATATATGTAAAGAGGTTATGGGAGGAACTATAGAAATTAGAATTAGTTATACATTCGACATTTGAAGAGTTAGAGTGGGCAGTGAATATTATGGAAATATAGTAGCTAATTAAGTTAAACCTCAATTATGGAAATTTGAATTGCGATATTTTAACACTAATTCATTCCTCTAATTTAATTGTTGGCTTTGATTATTGTATTTTATTATTCTATTTTTTCTTCTAAATATAAGTCATTCCTATCTCTAAGACTATTAGGCGTACGTGTGGAACCTATAATCTTCTGAACTATCTGTGGGCTCAAACTTGTCTCCTACAATTCCCCAAATTAATATTTTATTCTTTATAGCCTACTATAGTATGCAGTAGACAAAATCAAAAACAAACAGCGTGCATGCGCTAAATTAAAAATATAAAATGGCTACAATTTACCCATCGCACTCTCTCTATACTTTTGTTTCAATAACTCACATAGATTCATAATTTATTTTCTTTCTCCTTCTGTTATTCACTTTCTCTTAAATTTTTTCTCGTTCTCTTTTATCAGTTGCTTTCTGTTTTTTTCTTCTATATGTCAATTGATTTGCGTTATTTGTTTTTGTTTTTTCTTACACACATATATATATATATATATATATATATATATATTTATAATTTAAATTATTATTATTATTATAATATAATTCATAATTATAATATAATTTATTATAATAATATGATATAATTTTTATTATTATTATTATTTAATATTTTAAAAGCTGCCCTGTCGGGCGACATTTAACCTAACTCCTTTGGAGGGCCCTTGATTAGGCCATCACAATAGGCAGGGTGGTGTAGGCGACAATAAACTACAGAAGAACTGCAATTAAGTACAGAATTGATATTTAAGTTTATTTTTAAAAGTTCAACGATAATTCCTCCCTCACGGCTAAATTTAAAAGAGTTTGATGTATGTAGGACCATATTTCCGTACAAATAATTATTTGTATTTAATGGGTGATTTTCGAAATTAATTTTCATGATTTCCAAATCTGTTTCCAAGTTATAAGAAATTGTTATCATTAAAAAAATTCGTCGCAAAAAAAATCGCAGGAATGAAAACTTGAGAATCCAAAATTTCAGGATTGCGTTTCCGGATCCGTTACGGAATGTTTTTAATTTGCTCACGGAATACGGCCTCTTGAAGTAAAGTTGAAAAAGTGTGACACACTGAAATTACATTTACCATATATATATATATATATATATATATATATATATATATATATACACATACACACACAGACACACATGGATTATATGTTCTCCGTATATATATATATATATATATATATATACACACACACACACACAAATCATAAATAACTTAAACGAGTTTTATCCACTTATTATTAATAGGATTCTCCCATATTTATGGACGAATGTCTTAGCATCTTTATTAAATAAAGAAAGAAAATTAACATGTTGATGCATATTATTCCCAAGTACTTTCGTCATTAGCGCAATATCATCTTCAGGGTTTTATTTTTACTAAGAGAAAATAGCTGTGTTCATCTCAGAATTACTTTTTTTTTTACTTAGGAAGTGAAAAGCACTAAACATATGTATTGTAGAAGTTTAAAATTTTATGACGTATACATGCACGATCAGTGACGTCAAGGGAGGTAATTTATTTTATTTAAAAAGCTATTAATTATAATCTAGATATTTTAAACTACTGCAAACATTTTAAAACATTTGTGCAGTATTCATAATTCAATTAATAGTTGGTTTCAATTTTTTAATATAGATAGCTTCAAGAATTTTTAGCTTATGTTTAATAAAAAGTCAAAGTAAGTTTAATGAAAAAGTATAGATGTATTTTTAGCAAGAATTTTTCTAAATTGCGAACGTTGACAGGCAACGTGAAGAGATGTTAGATGCATCATTTAAATAAAAACTCAGCCTTCTAGGCAATGTAGTTGTAGTATGACCAACATATATATATTATTTTTTCTGTTGGATATATAATCACCCAAGGGATGTTTAAATTTATATATAATGTTGGCTTTCTGTAACACGTTAATTGGTGGGGAGAAGTCATTAAGAATTACTGAATTGGATATATTGAATTAAGTATAGTATATAATTAATTTTATTTTTTACTAGGATCTGTAGTGGATATACTAATATTATTAGTTTTTTAGGGCATTTTCGTTCTGTTTTTAATGTATTTGATTGTGATATAAATGTTTAATATGTTTAGGATTAATTGAAGAAGTATTATATTCAATTTGATTTTTATTAATATACACACGTAAAAAATGATAATTAGTCTGGATTTTATTTTACTCTTATTATGTGAATGAAAAAATGACAATGGTAATATTAGCCTTTACTTTACAAGGAAACATTTGTCATTCACTGAGCGAGCAACTTGTACTACTTTTCTATACAGTCAAATATCTATTCATATAGGTGTATATATTTGTATGTGCGGGAATGTATTTACTTGTGTTTGTATATATGTATGTATGTTTGAATGGAACATTATATCTAAATACTTTCACTGAAAATATCTTTGGATCTGGTTGGTGACACTTGTTGCTATATTTAAAAATCAAATGATCTGATTGAACCTAAAAACGAAAACTTTTTCTGTTCGGATTGTAAAAGCCAGCGGCCAGTGAGTTTTTAATCTCAATCAACGTGCACTTTGTCAACATCAAACGCTGATGGATGACCGATCGCCTTTTGTGCGTGTCTATGTAAGCAGGGCTGAAACATATTAGAATGAATTAATTGCGACTAATTCTTTCCTCAAAAACGAAGAAACAGAGAGACAAGTTGAGACAGGCAAGAATAAGAGAGACGAAGAAAGTATCAGGTAATGAGTGAAAGAGCAAAATGAGACAAAAATAGGGAGTAAAAAGAATAAATCCGAAAGTGTAAGGGAGAAAAATTTAGGCGATGGAAAGAGGAGAAAGGAAAGCCTGAAAATTGAGGAAGTAATGAAGAAAAAGAGAAAGGAGAGCAAGAAAAGAGTAGAAAAGTAAGAGTGAAAAAAAGAGAGAGTAAGGAACAATAACTTAGAAGAAAGAAACTGTGAAGCAATAAGAGGAAAAGAAAAATAGAAAGAATAAGTGTAGAACGGGAAAAGGTGGGGAAAAGAATAAGAGTAGAATGGATGTGAGAAAGAAGAAAGAGAGGAGAAAAAAACGAGAGAAGAAAAGAAGAGAAAATAAATGGAGGAAAAGGAAACAAAAAGAATAAGTAGAAAAGAGAAACAACAATAAAAAGATAAAAAAGAGAAGATAAAAAATATAGGAGAAAAAGAAGAGAAAGCAAACAATAAAAGAGAAAGAGAAAAAAAGAAGAGAAATAATGACAAAGAGAGAAAGGAATTAAATTATTTCAAGATAGAATGTGACTTTTGAAAAACAAAAGCATCTGAAAGAAAAATTCAAGAAAAAATCTATTTCGATCTCTTGACTTCCTTTGAAATGTAACTGGGAGCCTGGCTGAATCGGTTTTAATTCCTTTGTCCACTTTGTGTCAGCATAAAATCGATCGAGTGCAAAATGTTTTACAGGAAAAAATAACTGAAAATCAACTAGAAAAAAATAAGCGTAGAACTAATTTCATTGTAAACAAAATCAGTTCTAAAGTTTCGCGATGAAACATGTAAATACAAAATTATGAACGTATCAACATGAATAGAATCTCGATCCACAAAAATGATGTAAGCCATACGATTTAAATTTCCCGCTTATAATACAAAACATTAAAAGATGAATCAGTCCAAAGAAATAGTTTCGAATCGTATCCTTTCAAAACTGGGTTACACGCACTGAGAGTGAAGAGTTTTCATTATTACCCGTATTTTATTTCAATGTATTTGTTGCTTTTAATGTTTATAGAAAGCAATCGATTATTTAACCATTAATCTTAAGGAATTTTGAACAAAGGAATTGTTTTTGACGAAGCATAAAATCAAACTTCTTTCACATTTATTCTTGGAGTTAAATCTAAAAGCTGAAAAGGGAACAGCTATAAATGTTTTGATACAAAACCAAAAAATAAGATATGAGTAATTTTGTCAAAATTAATCATCATATTCATTGTCCTTATTATTACTAAAATAATGAAAACTTTCCACGCTGAATCACAAATGGAATGTAGGAGAATTACCTGACAAAATAATCAACAATGTATCGGGAAATTAATTTCAAGAAAGAAACGCTGATTGATCTTGAAACTTTGGTGGCTTAGTTAAGGTGTCATCTGTTAAAGACCAGGTTCTGAGATATGGAATGAAAAATTCTATCTAGTTCGAAACTAATTCATTATTTCTAATTCTCACAGTATAATATAACAGTTAGAAAATGGGTCAACTTAAATATTGTAGTAAAAACAAAAGGCGAAAACTAGTAAAAAATGTAATAATTAAGTTCATGTGTAGTTGAACTAGTGTTTTAAGCGGTAAAAGCAGACTCTTCTGACAAACTGGTTTATAAAATATTTTGGTTTGGATAACATTTTATTCTACAATATAATTTCATCATCCATCAAGAAAAAAATGTTTGTCATGATAATATTTTATAAAAGCGAACATCTGATAAATCACATGCAAGGATTAAAACGGCTTTTTTTTTCCTTTACGTCATTAAAGTTTATCAAGCCTAGACATAATCAAATTTGTATGAAAGTAAAACTTGATTACTTTCTTTTAATAAACAGTGCGCAAGAAAAAACATTTTCATGCTAGAGAAAAATGATCGATTCATGCTTAGGTGATCATCATCTAAAAATCATTAACAGGAAAAAAATTGCAACAAAACACTTATCTAAATTAATGTTGCTAAACTTCAATATTAATGAAAAAACTCCGGGTAATACAACTTTGATAAAAAAGATAATGTTTTATAAGTAATTATCATTGGACACCCATTTCAAACATAGGCTGTGCAGATGACACTATGGTAATGGCATATTCAGAAAGAACTATTAGATAAAGTAGTTGAGGAAAGTAAGAAGAAACAATGTCTGGTTGACAGCAAAAGAGAGATTCAAAGTTTGAAATTGCATATCGGGGATATGAAAACTAAGCTGCTGGGAAAATGTAACTATCTGTATAGTGTTGTAACAGACAATTTATACGGAAATCCGAAGAATAGAAAAAGAATAGTGTAACGTTTTAATATATAAATATAGAAATGTCTTAAATTATATGTTGATATTATATAAGTTCTTCTTGTCTGCCAAGAACAGCAGTAGTTATATTATTTCGAATATAAATAAGATATGGCACAAATCTTGTGCAATTCTGAAACTAGAATCTATTTTATTTTTTCAAATCATTAATGCTTAATGTGGAAGCATTAATTAGCGATTCGATTGATAATGTACATACAATTCAAATGCAGACTCTTCTAGTTGATACAATGGAGAATCTAGTTTTTTTTCCTGTCGCCTGTGACTTTCATGGATTCATGTGGCATCTTCCTATAAAGTTTCTTCGAATTCAATTCGGCAGTTTAGGCGTGCATCATGTTTTAAAAGTGTAGGGGAGTTATAACTCTGAGTAAATAATTATAAACCTCTTAACATTTATATATACAAAATACTCGTAAAAATGAGAAACAGCAATATATGGAAACAAAACGAATATTATTTATTAACTATTTATTAACGGGAATTATTGTGGTGTTGGGGAAACGAAAGACAGTACTCCTGAGTAAAACTGTGAGTTTGGGGCCAAATGTAAATCAAATATGGATCGGAATCTGACAGATTAATAAGAAAGAATAAGTAAAGTGTATATAGTCTTTCTCGTATGTTGTTTTATAGATGTGTGTAATGATTGTCCAGATAATTTAGAAATTGCAAGAATTGTCTGGTGTTTTCTTACCTCGAGGTTTTGTTGAGTGCTAAAACATAAATGTTACTATTATGGCCTGAAAAAAGAAAAGGAGAAATCTTCGTTGACGCACGAAGGGGAGAAAAGTCGGGTAGATTCTCATTGGCTTAGTATGAGAGAATTTTGAGCACTTTGAAAGAAAGGGTATTTGACGGCTGCTGCTGCTATAATTCTAAGATCTTCGCAATGAATAGAGCACGCCGGTAGCTGATAAAGATAATAACGTATATAATGCTTTGAGAATTCCCTTTTCCATAGTGTGCGACGGTAGCCTCAGGGTAAAAGCCATCGACTGATGTTAAGTTTCGATCCCAGCTCGAAACAATCGCATGAATAGACACATTGAAGTACTGTGATACAGCGAATCAGTTTGTCTGTGGATGACTAGTTATTTTATTATAATTATTTTTGACACTATAGTTAATTTTTATTTATTTGTTATGGAAACAACGCCAGGACAGTATAATTCATTTTTTATTTATATATTTCTTTATAGATACGACAAAAGACATCAAAATTATGCATGAATCTCTCACTGTACAAAAGGTTAGTTCCGTTGATAACACAATCAACTTAGATAAATTATGTGACATGATTTTTTCGTATCCTTTACTTCGTTCCTTGTTTTACATAGCAAAGCAAACATTCATTGAATCAATACATTATTTACATTTAATTGTTCACAGCTTAACTTCGACTAGTGATAACGGGTTAACGGTTTCGAAACCTGGCAAAGGTGGAGTATTTGAAATTCAAAATATAGAGTAAAAATCGTTACAATATATTTTTTAATGCAATTTCCTTTCAGAACGTATGCGATCATGGCTTTCTACAGAGTCCTTTTTCTTTCTTTGAATTGTCTGGAATTCAGAGATTTCTCTCTTATACAGGATGCTAGCCGAGGCTCGAGAGCTCAGTTTTAATTCTCAAATTAATTTTAATGGATTAGGGAAAATGGATAATCCATTGCGATTAATAAGAGACTTAAAACTTTGCAAAAGGAAATTTTAATTGGGAAATTTTAATTGTCAAATAAGTTTTCTGAATTACTTGAAACCAATTGAATAAAATCCTTTCCTGCAGGAATATCTTACGTTAGATTTTAAATTAAAATCGGTCGTTGAATCCAAAACCTTTTTAATTATTTTATACCCAGGAATGAATTGTGTCATCCGCAGAGGAGTAAAATCCATGAACAAAATAGCTGGCAGCAATTGTAGAATTTCTATGATTTTGTTTAATGAACTTATTTCAAAGAATTCATGCATTCTATGAAGGCCAAAAAGCAGTACCAAAAAATCTTTCGAATAAATAACAGAGAGATAAAATTAATTCCATCATGTTTTTCTTTTCGCTTTGTTTCGGTCGCCTCAGTATCGCATTATTAGGCAAAGGAATCGTAAAGTTATTAAAAATCTGTCATAATAGTTAAAATCTCTTACTTATCTGCCACACATTCTAAACTAGAATTCTCTTCATTGAGAAGCTGAGAAAGTAACAGAGATATGTTTCTAAGCCGGTTTCATCTTCCCTTGAAAAATGATCTGCTTAGAATTCCCAGTTCAAAGGATCCCCACACATATGCTCTTATCCTGATGCAATACAGCAGTAGAAACAGACAAAGCCTAATCTCTGATTAGTAAATAGATGCATAAGAATTCTTATTAGGCTCTTCAAAAAGTAGAGGCGAGGATTCATAACGTGTAGGAAATAAGGGAAACAAAGTTATTTTTTCCAATTCGTTGTATCAAAATCTAAAATATCAGCATTGCTTGTTGGTCGAAGCAAATATAATCTCAAAACTGGAAATTGAATAATGAATGAATTATTCGTAAATCTAGAATGCTCACTTTATGCTGTACATATATGTGAGTGTGTAGTAGGCATGGAACCTTAATTAATATTTTCGTGATTAAAGGAAAGAATACTTATATTTCTTTTACTTAATCTTTTTTTTTTTATTTCTGTACGAATGGATGTAGCATAAATACCTTCACTAATTAGCGATACCTAAGGTTTAAAGTGAATTTTATAAAATGAAAATCTTTCTAAAAGCTTTCATTTTAGTTTGAATTGAAAGCTAAAGGATTAAATTTCCTATTTTTAGTAAGCAAAATACTCTGGTGTATTTCAAACAGAAATTATATTGATTGGAATCGACTTTTTTCTAAAATAACTGATTAGTGTCCCTTTTTAATCGTCTTTCATCGCAATGTAATTATCTTTATTAAAAAAAAAAATCTTCCAAAAATAAAATATATTTTTCTGAAAAGTTTTTTTTAGAATTATTTGCTAAATGGAAGCAGAATTAATGTGATTTGAAACAAATATTATTTGATGAGTTTAAAAAACACAGAAATGCATTTTTAATCAAACAATAGCTGTGTTTTTAACCGACAGTAGCCATGTTTACGTGTTTGAGAGATAACCAGTGATTTCAAGGTGATGACAGGTTTATTGTTATTCTACAGAGACTTTATCTGTTAAAAATAATATAAAAACAAGATGTGAGCGCCTTTTTACATAATTTTTAAATACTCAGTAATCTTAAAAATGTTGGAAAATATCCCCGTAATCTAATTTTAGGAATGTTGATTTTAAATTTAGTAAGGTCATCGCTCTTATTTTCTGATAATATCGTGTATGGTCGCCCATACTTTCAAAAATGGGCAGGCTTATATACATAAAAAAATTCAATTATTAAAAAAAATCTTGGTGTTTGATGACTGGTATTAAGCTTTACCTCTTAGCAAATACAATTTTCACTTAATATAATCTAAATGTCTTTCAAACTTTCAAACTTACTTTTTTCTAATTAAAATAAAAAAAAAATGAAAACCATTATTGTAAAAAATCGACAAAAATAGTAATAGTAATGGGAATACCAGCTGTTTCCCTGCATGGAGATATTTGACACTCATTGAACAAGAAGCTAGTACTGCTTTCGGTTGAAATTTATAAAATCATTCCTCTAAATCTATTTTTCAGGAAAATGGCTTTCTCTATTCCAGTAGCCGTCATCGTTCTTTCCAATAGTGATGGGGATTTCCTACCTAACCTTTTCTTTAAAATTGTCTGGCATTTCATTCTGTTGATGATATCATTTTAATTGTTCTTGCTACCGAAATTCCTCAGTTGATATGGCGTCAGCTATTTGGTACAGTTCATTGTGATCATGTAGCCCCAATTAAAAATGTTCAAAGGAGGATGATATTTACTAAGAACCTCAGGCTTCACTCGCTCAAAGTCAAAGCGGTTGTATACAGCTGGCAGTTTATATATTTCTGAACAGGTTTGGTGCCATGTATGACATCCATACGAAAGACTCAATCTGACGAGTTTATTTAAGAACCTGATTCGAATTTCAGATTGATGTTTGATTTTGTAGCAATTTTCGGTGTTCGGTGAAACTAGCTCTGGTGCAGGCTATTCTACTTTCAATTTCCTACACTAAATTCTATTCTACTTTCAATTTCCTTACACTAAATTCTATTCTACTTTCAATTTCATTGTTGTAAATTCTATTCTACTTTCAATTTCCTTACACTAAATTCTATTCTACTTTCAATTTCCTTACACTAAATTCTATTCTACTTTCAATTTCCTACACTAAATTCTATTCTACTTTCAATTTCCTACACTAAATTCTATTCTACTTTCAATTTCCTACACTAAATTCTATTCTACTTTCAATTTCCTTACACTAAATTCTATTCTACTTTCAATTTCCTAAACTAAATTCTATTCTACTTTCAATTTCCTTAAACTAAATTCTATTCTACTTTCAATTTCCTTACACTAAATTCTATTCTACTTTCAATTTCCTTACACTAAATTCTATTCTACTTTCAATTTCCTTACACTAAATTCTATTCTACTTTCAATTTCCTACACTAAATTCTATTCTACTTTCAATTTCCTTACACTAAATTCTATTCTACTTTCAATTTCCTTAAACTAAATTCTATTCTACTTTCAATTTCCTACACTAAATTCTATTCTACTTTCAATTTCCTACACTAAATTCTATTCTACTTTCAATTTCCTATTTCTATTCTACTTTCAATTTCCTTACACTAAATTCTATTCTACTTTCAATTTCTTTATCTCCTACACTAAATTTGTCATAAGTGATCCACATGCTGAAGTATTTAAAGTATTTAATGTTTACTAATCTCACATCCTGAATGTTTATGATAGATTTAAGTTATGCGCCATTCTTGCTCTCATTCAAATTCCACATCATAATTTCTGCTTTGGAAAGGTTTAAGTTCGATTTCTTGTTGATTTTCTGTTCAAGGTCATCCTTATTCCAACTATGAAAACGTATGTCTTCGGCTCACCCACTCGTCATCAGTAAATTGGTTTCGAGATGGAAACCATTAATAGGCTGTGGCTCTCATTTCTTCCTTGTCGTACTCCCAATGAAGTTTGAAATGTTTCCGTTTTGGGGTCCTCTCCATGTAAGATTTTGGGACTCGATAAAATTCCTCTATTAGATCGATGTGGATTTGAAGCTTGAAAGTTTCTAATGGCTGAGAAGATGAACTCTCTATTGATATGGTTATATGTTGCTGTGACATCAACATCAGTTTACAGTTTCCTATTAGATTATATTTCCTGGAGTTGTTTGATGACATATATGCCATCATTACATCCTTTACCAGAACAAAAACCAAACTAAATTGTGAGGAGTTGACTTTCATAAAACGATGAGAGCCTAGTTAATATAATGTTCATTAATACTTTCACAATGGTGGATCAAACTGAGATACTTTTGTATGTCTGGAGGGTCTTGGTAGCTACCTTTCTGTTTCCAAAATGCATTAATGCGTAACAAATCCCACGTTTAGGGGATGCATTACCAATTCGATACTTCTTTCATAAAATAGAGAAACTTGTAATAGAATTCGAGGAGAAAGTAATCTATTTTCAAAAGCTCAATGTCAATATCAATATTCCTTATATTTTTTAATAGCTTTCATCATTTTCTCATCAGTAGGTTCGTTATTGTTTTCTCTTTGGTGACGGACTTTTAATGGTCGGATGTATATTGGTATATGTTATATTTCTGCGAATATTTAAAGTTTAAATCACTCTTATAAAAAAAAATCATTAGAGAATAAGACTGTTGAAAGAAGCATTACATATGCTGTCTCCCAATCAGCAGCACTTTTTATGTGAGAGACGGTAATTAGGCAAAACAGTTTTAAGGTTAAAAAAGGACAAGATTGAGTGACTGGAAATGTAACACTCATACCTTCTATTTTGTGTTGTAGTTGCGTAGGTTAACAAAGTGACACCCGCTTATCAATACAACGACGAGTTCTTTATTTACCGCTATTAAACATTCCGTGGAGGCATATGGGAAACCGAGTCGTCCGTCTGCTTTTGGATGACCCTCCGGTTGTGATTTTTTTTTGTTTCTCTGAAATTATCCCAATTTCTTTCCGTCAATTATAATTCCATGTATTGGTACTAATTTTACTTAAGAGTAACATGATTTTTTGGGTGATGGGCAGTTAGAAATCTTGACTCCGAGACTAAGACTAAGCCTGATGCAGTCAGATGAACGCTTTATTTCTACTTCAGTTTAAGTATATCTAAACAAACTCCGCTTGATATAAAAGTAAAGTAGGTCTGAATCTTCTTGCATCTGGTACTCCCGAAAGTGGATGGAGAACCAACAAAACTCACGAGGTACTGCTTAGGCGCCCTTGCTAATATATATATATATATATATATAATCCGAACAGAGCGAGCTTCAAGGTGGTATGGATAAATTTTCATCTAAATTACGCGAAAATTAAAATTACACTGACATCTCATTTTAACAGATATATTAACCAAAATTTCAGAAAAATATTTTGATATAGTGAAGAGTAAATTTATTCAATAAAATCGTCATTGGCTTCAACCATGGTCTCATTCGGAATCTCCTGCAATTCATCTGGACGGTCCCCTTGGGAAATTTAGTGAATGCTGCCATAATCCTTGCCTTCAGTTCATCTTTGGTGTTACAAGAAGTTTTGTTGGCCTCTCGTTCAACTGCACCCCACACATAATAATCAAGAGGGTTGCAATCTGATGAGTTAGGTGGCCTGATGTGTGGGGTGATCTGGTCGCAGAAATTTTCTGACAGCCATGACCAAGTTCTCCTGTTTGTGTGGCAAAATCCTCAAGGCATTTGATATAGGCCGCCGTGTTTAGTCTGAGGCCCTGTGGGGAGATGAATGGAGGAATAACGTCGCAATCCCTAGTGATGACACCAAACACCATGATGTGGACTGGATATATCCTCCAACTTTCTGACAATCGTCTGTAATCCCAAACACCCTGAAATGATCGTATTTTAGCCTCCGGCGTGAATGCCATGCAATACAGCATGCCATTTCCAAATTTCTGGCGGAGTGAATTGCGTTATGTTGCTCTTTTTCTTCATAGATGATGCCCAACTGATCAGTCGACAAAATCTAAAACAAAGTGCATGCTCGAAATTAAAAATATAAAATGGCGATAATTTACCCATCACACCCTGTCTTTCACTGCTTCTCTCTCCCTCTCTCTCTCTCTCTCTATATATATATATATATATATATATATATATATATATATATATATTTATGTGTGTGTGTGCACGCGTGTAGGAAAGTAACTCTTTTATATTATTTTGTCAAACGTTAGGAGCAATTCTTTGTCAACTAGGAAAGTATTTGCTTCATTAAGTTTATATATATTAGTCATTGTGAAATATATAGATATATACGTTATGCCATTTTTCTCGACCGACATCTCTGTCCCCGTATTACACACTCAAACACATACACATGCAAATGCATACATACAAACACACGCACACACAGAGGCGCATATGCACACACACACACACTCCTCTCCCCCCCTCTCTCTCTCACACACACACATATATATATATATACGTTGAAAATGAACTTTTGTCTATAGTTTTCATTTGTTTTTTTTATTTTTTTTATCTTTTTAACATCTTTTAACATTCCTTGTATTGGTCAAAAAGTTTCTTTTAAGTTGTTATTTGAGATAAGAGCTGGATGGATCTATGCTTCTCTGAATCCCCTTGGTCAGTTTGACAGTTTTGTTGGTCCTGGAGAGGGGATGTGTCTCTGTTTAGTGTTTCTGTGTGTGTTATTTGGTTCTTAGGGAGTGAGTGAGTATGATATGTGTACGCGTGTGTATTGCTGTGGGTGTGTGTTATCATTTGGCTCATTAAGGAGTGAGTGAGTATGATGTGTGTAAGTGTGTATATTCGTGTGGGTGTGTGTATAAGTGTGAGGTCTCAACACCTCTGTAAGCATGTCTGTCTTGTGTGGGTGAGAAATGTGGGTAGGTTTTGATTTGTTGAGTTATATATTGGTGCTATCTATATTGTTAAATTTATGGTTTAGCCCGGCTGGATATTTTGTTTTTAGAGGTTGTATCCACTTATTTTCATGGGACTCTAAAATCTTTCTAATGTTATCTGCTCTGAAATTTTCTATTCTCTCAATTATAGTGAATTTGGCATGGGTTTTGAAATCGTGTTTTTCCAGGCGGAAATGTTGTTGTGCAGGTAATAATTTTTCATGGGGAGTCGACTTAATTCGATTGCGATAATTATTAATTCTGTAGTGAAAGGGCCATTCAGATTTTCCTACATATTGTTTCTGGCATAGTGTGCATTCTAGGAGGTAAATTATGTTATGACTTCTACAGTTAGAATCGTGGTAGATTTTGAAAGTAGATTTAGTGATTGAGCTAGTGAATGAATTCGTGTTTTTAATATGGTTGCAGCATAAACTTCTTTTGTTGTTACATGGTTGGGAAAATCCTGTTGTCTTTGTTCTTAGTTTCTTACGGATTACCTTGTCTCCTGAAATGTGGTTACTACCTATGATTTCTTTTAGGTTCTTAGGTCTACAATATGCAAGATGGCCGGGTTCCTTAAACAATTTTTTTAGGTCTGGTTTGAGATGTAGTATTTCCCAGCGACGTTTGATTATTTGGGATAGTGGAGGCAGAGTGGGGTTGAAAGTGGTTACTAGAGGGATGCGGCTAGATTTATTTTTAATCTTGTACATTAGGGTGTCTTCTTTAGGTGTGGAAATTGCTTTATTTATTTGTTCCCTGATTAGGTGTTGTTTATAGCCAAGTGTTGTGAATTGATGCTCCAGATTTTCAATGTATTTATTTAATTCTTCATTGTTGGAACATATCTTTCTGAGTCTAAGTGCTTGTGAATAGGGAAGGTTCTCTTTGAGATATTTAGGGTGGGAAGACTTAAAGTGTAGATAGTTGTGTGTGTCGGTGATTTTAGTGTGTAGTGTCGTTGTAGTTTCCTGCTTTCATCTATGTAAATGCGGGTGTCTAAAAATGTTACTGATGTTGTGGATTTTTCATAGTCAAACTTAATTGAGTCGTGCACTGTGTTTAGGGTCATAAGGAATTGGGTAAGTTTGTCATCACTACCCGTGTATACAAAGAATATATCATCGATATATCTTGCATAGAATACGCAGTCACTACCAATGATTGATAGATATGAGTCTCTCCTCAAATTTTCCCATGAATATTGTAGCATATGATGGAGCTGCAATGGTGCCCATAGCACAACCTCTTATTTGAAGGTAGTGTGTCCATTGAAGTTGAAAGTATTCAATGTAAGGACATGCTCCATGAGTTTTATGATAACTTCTGTGGGGGGGGGGTCTTGTTTTCTTTTTTAGCAGTGCTTCCTGAAGGGCGGTTAGCCCTTCGATGTGTTTAATGTTTGAATAGAGGACCTAACGTCCATAGTCACTAGAATAGCATTCTCTGGAACTGTTTGTATGTGATTAATTTTGTTCAGTAGATCTGTTGTGTCTCTTATGTAGGATTTTACTTCCTTAGCTAGGGGTTGTATGTAATGGTGTATGTATTTGGAAATTTTTGTCGTGTGGCAGTTGAACGATGAAATAACCGGCCTTCCTGGGTTGTTGCTTTTGTGTATTTTAGGAAGGAGATAGAAACGAGCAGGTGTAATGTTTGTGGGTGTAAGCGCTGTGCATGTTTCCTTGTCGATTAGATTGTTGCGAAGCATTATGTTTAGCGAGCTAGTTAATTCTTTCTGGTATTCGGGAAGGGGATCTGTAGGTAAGCTTTTATAGGTTTCTTTGTCGGCTAGCTGTTTGTTGTAGATATATACTTACGTACATATATACATACACACATGTCAAACTTTATTTAATAAAAATAAAATGTAAACATTATAATAATTTAATTCCTATATAGACATTATCCGTAGGCACAGCAGATATTTCATTGATGGAAGCATTTGCTTAATTTCTAAAAACACTAATTATTTCCAAAAGTGAAGAAAGTATTGCAATTAATATGTAAAACGTTCAGATGCCAGAGGAGAAATATATGTCCTCTTTCTCAGGTAAGGAGAATTAAGTACAAAAGGTCTTTTGACGTAGGTACGTCGAAAATATATTTCTTTTGGCTACGTGAAGATCAGTGGGAAGTATTGTTAAAAGTAGAACATCTAGTGATCAATGAAACTGACCATAAACCTCAAGGTACACAAACACACCTTGTACATAAAATGGTGTTTAATTATTTTAAATTGTAATAATGGAACTTTGCTAGTCAATATAATAAGTTGTTATTTAACATGCCGATTGATAAAGTTATTATAAGACAAGTGATTTCTTCGTTCAATCTAACACGCAGACTGATAGCATTAGGATTTCGAGTGGTAAGAGATCTGTTTTTTTACCACTTATTAATCCTTTGTGGGTTATTTAAAGCCGAAACATATTTGGGATTAATAATTATTTTTGCTAGTGAATATTATATTAACAGTTTCTGAGAATAAAAACGATTTTTCCAGATACAAGTCTTGCTATTTAACCTATAGGTGGGGGAGATGGATTCATAAGATGAATAAAGAACTAAACAAAATAAGAAAAGTTAAATCTCAGTTTCTTTGATAGATTTTTCTTTTTTCCTTGGAGTTTTTCTTTACACCATAGTTTCATAGATGAAATGATTACTTCTTTATTGAACAGAAAATTAGATAGCTATATTAGAATTAACATATATATTTGCGCAAATTTCACGAACTAGTCTATTTTTCTGGAAAAATCAAAGATTTTCCTTAAATCGTGCATAAAAGTCGATCCATTTTTTTCCAAAACGAATCAAGTATTGCATACGAGAACACGGACTTTCTATTATAGTGAAGGTACATTTCTAGAATTGTCCAGAATTGCATGTGATGTTGAAATAGCGAAAATAGTTTTCATGAACAATACAACAACAGCTGAATTAAGGCAGAATAATATTGTGCGGTAAAAGCGAACGGCTTCAATAAACAATGAAAAAAGACGAAATTACAACGGAAGGCAAACCTTTGCTCTTGTTATAAACAGTATTATAGTCTCACAATAGAGAAACATCTACTAAACATTTAATTCACTGTGTTAAGAAATCGAATTTTTGAACTATCGAACAACGGTGATCATATATAAAAATAAAAGTATACTATCTTGAAATGATGAGTCTTATATTTATTTCTGCATGACAAAGGCTATTAATTTATAATGCGGACTTTTGCTAATTCTGTCATAATTTAGATTCATAAATATCTTTATTTCTTTTTCATATATATATCAATCGTTTAATTTCTTAGAGAAATGCATGGATTCATTTATTCTTCTCCACGGGCTATGGGTATAATAGCATGATAGATTAACTCAGTAGACTTAGTAAGCAATCGGTTTATGACAATCGTTGTGAAAGGAACAGGAAATCTTTCCATCTTCTTTCTCAAAATCAGTCATGGCAAATGTACAGTTTGTGGATATGAAAAGAAAAGAAAACTGTGGCGTATCATAAACATCCACATCTTTAATAGATATAGCATTTAAACAGGTAGATAGATAGATATGAACAGACAGAACATATTATATATATATATATATATATATATATATATATATATATATATATATATATATATATATAATCTGTTCTGCCTGTTCATATATATATATATATATATATATACATATATATATGATTGAAAAGTCACTTTGTAATAGATGTCACATAAAATTCTAGGATCTTTCTACGATATTGCTATTTTTCATGGCAGTGAAAAAGTTAATTTTTTTGTGTTCATTTCAGTGTTTGATTTGGAAAAGCAGTTTTCAAATAATTTAGGATCATTTAGGATTTTAGTCAAAAATGTGTAAAGTATGCATTGTATATTTTACAGACTTTCGCCGGCCTAATAAAAAATCGGTTTTATAAATTATCGAGATTGAATGAATATTTTTTATTTAAATCTTCTTTTTTTCTTAACATGCAGCCGGACATGATTCCAAACAAAATAGGAATGAGACAATTCCAAAGAAACTCAGTCTTGCGAGAGGGTGAGTGGCTGTTTGGAAATCTCCTGGTATAGAACATTATTTACATAGATGGTGTATAAATTTTGAATGGAATTCAAATGGAGTGCTCACAGACAAAGAATTAATGTTTTACTATAGGCAATGACTGAGACTGAAATTTATCGTTGCAAGGAGATTTTGCTCTTTGTTTTTCTGCATTCAACATTTTCAGAATCGCAAATCGGATTTGATTTATCTCATTTGAATAATTTTAAGGGATGATAACAACAGCAGCAGCAGCAGCAACAACAACACACGCAGACACGCACACACATACATATGTATAAACAGAGAGCCACACACATATAAATACACAGCAATACATAGACACACAATCGCACACACACACGAACCACACAAACACTGTCACGCACTCAAACACATAGCACCACACACAAAACACACGTACACATCCGCATACATTTAAACACACTTCCACACACATACGAACATACACCCACATACCACAGAAACGCACACACACACAAACACAACTACACACACAAGCATTCAGCCATATTCAGCCAATAACACACATACAGCCCCTCATGCACATACAACACACACACACACACACATTTTAAGTTTAATCTATTTTTCAGCAAAGTCAAAAACCACAGGGAAATCAGCAATTCTGTTGTTTCTTTAAAAGAAAGTAATAAATTTACATACTTTTCAAGAAAAGCAGCAGGCTTTCTAAACTCTTCCGAAATATGCGACCGTTTCTCTTCTGTGGCTATTCATTAAATTAAAAAAAAATGGGAAACTAAATTCAGCAAAGCGAAACTAACGGTGGCCATTTTGTAGATTTTAATGAAGCCGTTGATATGAGCTTAGAAAGCAAGCAATAAATTGTCTTCATTTGACTTGAATGACGCAAAGAAGTAAGGTACCTGGAGAGATAATAGTTATGGCCACGCCATTTGATGTGAATTTCTGCTTTCATCAATCTAGTACAGAGCAAAATTGGTAGAATGAAAGAGAAAATGAACGACCACAAAGAAAATGAATTCTTAGTTGGGTGTCGCGTATTGATAGAGATTTGCTCGGGATTATGTAATAAAATAAACGTTTAGGTTTTTAGATTTGTACATTCATAGTAAGACATATTCTCGTCCTCCTCCTCATCATCATCATCATCATCATCATGATCATAATCATCATGATCATAATCTTCTTCTTCTTCTTCTTCTTCTTCCATGCACCGTGTCCCATCAGGACGTTAGTGATCATGATTCTAAACAATTTCTCGTTCCATGTAGCTGTTATTCTTAATAATGTTTGTCTTTTATAAAGAAGGCTCAGGCATGAAACAGCCGAAACCACATACCACACAAACAATCTAGATCAGTACACTTGTCCGAATATAATGACATACAAATGTAATTTTCATCTACCAAATTCTGGCAGAAATTTCCATAATTATTCAATGTTTCTTATAGCAAGGTTTCTATAACTAAATTATTTCACGTGTTGGGTTGATTGGCTCCCCGTCCAACCTCTGTACTCAGAGAAAGTATTGGTTTTCTTTCCCTTAGAGTACAACGTGTCCCTGCGCATTTCCATCTACCTGCGTTTGAAATTTTCTTTCTCCTAAATAGGTTGCCAATCAAGGCTGAAAAGCTCAGTCTGCCAGAAGAGTTGGATTCATAACTTTCCCAAGGGTATTTCCGGAGAAGTGAAAGGAATTTGAACTCGACTCGCCGAATTTCGTTCCGAGCCATAAACCAACACTCGCAGCTCTATATATATTATATTTGATGGTGAATATAATGTTATTTGCTTAGTTTCATATTTAGTGAATACTGAAAAAACGAAAATGCCGACCAACATAAAGATTTAATAAATACTATTGAGTACTTATTAAATTGGAAATTAAAATATTTCCTAATATTTTGAAGATACAGGTGAATTATAGTATAAAAGAAAGTATAAAATAATGTTAAAAAGAAAGGATTTGCGAACATATGTTAATATGGACTTTCTCCTTGTTTTCCTGTGAGGTACCCGCCCCCAAAAATTTGTAAAAGTATTTTTTACAATATATATATATATATATATATATATATATATATATATATATATATGAGTGTGTCTGTCAAAAGAGCGCATCTGTGTATTGTAAATATTAACGAAAATCATATAAAATTACAGTTTCATTCGGTTAAAAGATTTAATTTAGAAATGTGTCGGAATTGGTCAGCCAAGTTCAAATTTTGTGCTAAAATGTTGCGTTTACTTTCGCACTATTCACGGTGGTAAAGGCCTGAATATATCTTTCTTTCACCCCCATCTCTGGATATAAATAGCAAGTAATAGCCAGTCTAAACAAATAAACTTGAGTACCAGCCAGTCTAAGAGAAGAACATCTGTGAAGAAGACGACAAGAAACCATACCAGTATATTTCCCAAGAATGTAATGCACTGATAATAAAGAAAAAGAAGCTGTGGGGGACCATGATCTCCTACGACCTGAATTGATATGGCAATAAAAAGAGTAAGTACCGGTTACTTTTTTGGCAGTCCTCTCTAGTCTTTTGAATAGGAGTAGAGGTTTCTGGTTCCTGTTTAGGATTGGGTTTCCGGTTCCTTTTAAAGCCTTTATTTCTCTTTAACTTCCAACAGCCTCTTGCGTCTTAGTGGTATTATTGCCTTGCTTGGGGTGAATTGATAAAAAGAAACATGTTACAATCGTTTTTAACACAAAATCGGTAGCAGAAAAAAGCAACCTTATGTCTCTGCTTCATCAACTTGCTTTTCCTGCAGGTAACGATTTAAATCTTGTCAAAGATTTGGTCAGCTCGACCCGTAAAATCAATTATTATCTTTGATTTCTTACGTCAGATCGCTACTTTAAGAAAAGTTTTCAACCTTTCAAATAAGTTTTGATCAATCCGATTTCGTCTGAACAATGCGATTCCAGGTTTTCGCCGATTTCATCTTCGACTAAACAAGATGAAAATTTTTCTTTACCATGCCATGTTTACTTGCTAGTGATTTGTTTTTTGATCCGAGAAAAAGTCTACATTTTTCCATGTCTGTTTTTGACCTTAGAATTTAGCCCGTGTGTGTGTGTGTGTGGCGACTGGAGGTTCCGTTAACGTCCTCATCTACTTTTTTTTCTCTTTCGGTTCTTTCCTTCTATTCTTCATGTTTTTCGACCCTCTTTTTTCTCTCATTTAGCCTCTTAATCTTTTTTCTTTTCTTTTTATTTTCCTCAAATCATCTCCCTTTTCTCTTTTATTGTATTCTTTTTTTCGTATTCCTTTCTATTTATATTATTATTATTATTATTATTATTATTATTATTATTATTATTATTATCTCTCCTCTCTTCGCTATTATTTCGATGTCTTTTTCCTTCTTTCTTCATTCACCACCCTCTATTTCTTATCGACATAGTTTTTATAAGATTCTACGTATCATTATGCTTTACTTTTTGATGGTTTTGTCATCATCATCATCATCATCATCATCATCATCATCATCATCATCATCTTCTTCTTCTTCTTCTTGTCTTCTTCTTCTTCTTCTTCTTCTTATTATTATTATTATCAAACTTTCTTTTAATTTATCTCAAGGCCACACACAGTTGTTAGCTAATCTCAACAAGAATATCACATGCGAAATGTCTGCTACATGTAGGCAGATTCTATATTTGAACAAATTAAAGATGTGGTCAGAGATTACCAGATTAAAAGATTTCAAAACCTTACAGATATCTCCAGAAAGAAAGGTTGAAAGTTATTTCCTTGAAGGTCTCTTGTCCGGAATCCAGGCATACTGTTTTAAAATTGCTCACTTTTTTGTTAAGCAAAATATTACCTATGGACATATTTTTATTGTTTTCTCATTCTATATCTGTATATTGGCATGCATGTGCGTAAACATACATTCCCCAATAAGATGGGCGCCTTAAGAATAAAAAGTATTTTGTACAAGAAATAGGTATTTTAACATGATCTTTCTGGTATTTAAACCAGAGCTCCGCTAATAATTTCAGATTGAAAGCTATACTGTGAAAAATTCAAATTTTTTCATGACATGGAGCTATTAACTTATTGACTCAACATCACATCTATCTATCTATCTATCTATCTATCTATCTATCTATCTATCTATCTATCTATTTAGCTAGCTAGCTAGCTAGCTACATACATATTTCGTTGAAAATGAAAATAAGATTCTTCCGCAATTTTTCGAGTATATTTACAGTTTTTCTTCTTTGTAGGCATTGTATTTGGCGGATTGAATAGGAAACCAGATTTCACGGGTCGATATTGTTCTTTTTAATTTGAAACCAAGAATATTTAGCTCCGGCACCCCTCATAATACACATATACATACACACGTACATACATAAATTATATATATTTTGAGAGAGAGAGGGAGAGAGAGGGAGAAATTATTTTAAAATCGTATTGCTGAGTTATCATTGGGCTTTCCGAAATTAGATGGACTGCCATCGGTGAAAAATCAACAGAGGATAAATATAAGATCTGGTTTTCTGGAAAGAATAAGAAACATCTCTCTGAGGTGAAACCCTCTACTGCCACAGAACTTTTTTTATCTATCGGTGGTATACATGACGGCAACCTGAGTTTCACAGACGATATTGACCTTAGCAGGCGTATATGAAACACAACTCAACTCAAAGAAATAATGGCGGATAGCATAACCAATATTAGTGCCAGCTTCACTATGGATGGCGAACGACTTGAGTTATTGTCTCGCTTCAAATACTTATGGCACCTGCAACAGAGAAATCCTCACACGGATTACCACAGTCACAACTGCGATGGCCATACGGGAAACCATCTTGAAAAAACTTGGATAATCCTGGTTGGGGCATAAAAATAATCGAGGCTTTCGAGAACAAATGCTTGAGAACGGTCCTCTGCATCATCTACTGGGAGAGCCAAACCAATAACTATGTACGGAGCAAGGTCAAAGGTTTCATGGGCCGACACGAATCTCTCTTTGCTACTATTAAGTGTCGGAAGATGGTGTGGTTTGGCTACATTACACGGCATAACGGCCTCTGTAAGAGCATCATGCAAGACACAGTTGAATGCAGACGCAAGCGGGGATGGCAACCCAAGAGCTGGTTAGACAACATCAAAGATTGACCAGACATGAAAATGCCGGAACTCCTGAGATCATTCTGGGCGAGGACGTTTGTTTCTTTTGTCTTTACGCCCCACCCCTCGAGCATGGAAGAAGCAATTTTATTTTACTTCCCCATTTAAATGATTATTTATTTTTAATCTTTAAATGTCATAAGTTAATCAGTTTTTTAATGTGCATAAATATGTTTGATTTAGAAAGGAGTATTTCTTTTCAGAAATTTTATTTAATATATGTCTGCTTCAGAATTATTCTTATTATAGACATATGTTCTTTCATATTTTACAGTTTTGGATGTAGTCGTAATTATTTTAATATTAAGATAGGATGTATTATTTTGAATAACAGATATTAATGAATTGGTAGGCAATATTATATGATTATTTTTATCTAATTTATTATTATTGGTATTATCTTTTTTGTTGTAGTAATTCATCCAAACAGTTTTGTGAAATTCACCCAACAAGGTCTGTCTGCTTAATATTTTTCATTTTTCATCAAAGATGTCTTATATCGAGATGAAAGTTGTGTATATACTCTCCGAGAATCATGCTTTTTTTTTAAATCAACTTTACTCTAAGCAAGGAAGTAAAGCCACATAGATGGAAGGTGGATACTGGGTGCGGAAGAGTTAAAAACATGAACATTGCTAAGGAGAGAGAACAAAGGAAGTGTAATCAGGAAGACAGTAGATGGCGATTGACATTGCATTTAATTTTTTACAGATTAAAGTTGGCTGGAAAGCATGGAGCCAGAAGAGAGTTCCACAAGTGAGAAAAGAAACTGTTAGCATAGAACTTAAGGTTACATCTAGCCAGCTGAACTGTAAATTTTCTTCTTTTTTTTAATTGCAAAGCAATAAAGCCACAGAGATGCAAGTGGGGGTTACTGGGTGTGGAAGTGTTAGAAATAGGAACATTGCTAAGGAGTGAAAACAAAGAAAGAGTAATCAGCAGGACAATAGATAACGATTGGCATTACATTTAAATCTTATTCTTTTTCTTTTTAGTACAAATTAATAATGATGCGTTCTAGCTTCATTTCGCTCTTAACACAGGATATCATTTTGGACAAAATCGAAACATCTTTGAATATATATATATATGTATATATATATATATATATATATATATATATATATATATATATATATATATATATATATATATGTGTGTGTGTGTATGTGTGTGTGCGTGCGTGTGCGCACTTCAAATCTCTCTCTATGTTTTCTCTTTTTATCTGTCTATGAGCACATTCTCCATGTTCCAATATTTTAACAATGACAAGAAAAAATATTGAAATATAATCGTGACTTCTCAATTTTCCATGCGAACCAAATATTGTTTACTTAGAAGGCAATGATTTTGAAATCCGTTCGTCTATTATATTTCAATTTGTTTGGTATAAAAATGATTTCTATATCCTTAGTTACACTTTTATTGTTTTATTGGTTTTTCAACTTTATAAATTTAACTTTCCACTGTTATTTTGCAGCTGATAAAATTTACGTATATTCACGTTTATATAGTCTGTAGATTTTTCAAATGTTTATGGCAGTCAAAAGAATTCGTTTATAAAAAAGGAACGACAAACAACTATTCAAAGTTTTCTTATGATGCGAGTCGACTAGACTTTCCATTACGACATAATGACGTCAGTCTCAAATCGATGAAAACCTTTTTTGTTCGTTTCAATATCATTTTCGTTTTCTTCAGAGGCAGGAAATGTTGCAATTGCCGAGTTTAACCGAAATATAACTGTTTTTCACACGTCATCCATAGAACAGGTGGCCTAGCGAAATTGTAGAAGTTTGCATGTGGTGTACATAAGTAGTGATAGTCATCTCCATATTGAGCAGGTTCCCGTAAATTATGCCTTGCATATTACACGGATTACCAATATTTTTCTGATTTAATTCTGGTTTTGATGTGCTGAGAGTTGAGGGACCATTTTCTGTCCAGTTTTGTTTAATCTAGCAACATACAGGCAACAAACGTTTAACTAGTTGTGTTGATGGCATCCATGCTCATGAAAAACAATCATATATATTATTATGAATGATTTCTAGGGAATATCATTAATAATTGTCTTTGATAATAACTAAAAATATTTTCAGTAGTTTCTTCGTAAATTTCCTACTAAGCTAATATCATTTCAATGAACAAAGTAACCAAAAGTTTAGAAATAAATGCATTGACAAGGGCGGAAATTATGTAGAAAGTAAATATTTGTTGTGTAAAATTATCTTTCTTCATCATTACGCATCAGACTGATAGATGTACCCACATATATATTTAATTTTTACCGTCCCACAATAAATCTCGATTTAGACATTCAGATGAGCTAATAAAATGCAGATGAACGTCTTGAGAAACAGTCATCAGATTGAGCTCCAAATATTTTTTAAATGTCTTTCCAAAAATGCAAAAGAAACAGGTACTGAATTAAACTTTAAGAAGACTGTTTCAACAACAATAGACGAAGCACAGCCATAAGTTTATATGCAAATAAATGAAGAAATTGATCAAATGTCTCATCACAAGCTAGGCAAGACTTGGAGGGTAAACATAATCCTGTGTTCAACGAATGAATGGCAGACACTAAATAAGTTTGCAGAATATAGTGATAAATGAGGAGAAAAAATACATGTTGGTAGCAATCTGCTGCAGGCAGAAAAAATGACTAATGACGATATTATAATAATTAAAACGATCGAATGACGATGTCGAAAGTTTTGTATAATTGTGACAACATGATGGAACAATGCAGACCGTACAAAATCGGACACTCTCATTCGATACAAGACCGAACGCTCTTTTTCGATATAAAATAATTCATATTTGGAAATAGGCAAAGCCAGTCTTAATTATAAGCCATGAACTATACTTGAAAACGCAATACATTCTCCATGCCGGAAGAATAATTCCTAATGAAGTTTCGCGACTATTGCCTTATCAAATTCTAATCAATATTTTCTACAGGAAGCGAAATCAGATCTTATCAGAATAAAGAAGATAGAAGAAGCTAGATTAAAGTGGCAACTTTTAGTTTTCTCAGAATCTACAAAACCAGACACAAAAGGAAAAAAAGAGAAAATAAACAGGCAGAATTTTTTTTAAAAACGTACAAAAATACAAATTTACAATCTCTTACGCGCCCGTCTGCTTGATTGTGTGTGTGTGTGCAGTCGTGTGTATGTTTTTGTATGTGGAAAACAGATTTTGTCAGTTTGTTTGCCATAGCATCACTTAGATGCAAAAAAAAAAAAAAAAATTAAAATGCAAATATCAAATTTAGGCAGTAGAAAATATAGAAAATAAACAAAAAGCAAAATTTAAAGGAAAATTAATATTTGTTTTATTTTGTAAGTTATGTTGGATTTAGTTAGATTTTGGGAAGCCGGCCTGACATTTTATAAATATCATTTTTTTCTCCAAAATTGTTTAAAGAAAACTAGGAACTGTGGGAAGTAGGTTTTTTTTTGGTGGGGGGGGGGTCGGATTTTGAAGGGTGGGTAGAAGCATATTTAATCATTTTTGGATTCTATTTTTTAATTGAAATCCATAAAGCTATGTTCATTTTCGAACTAGAGGGAACTAAAATGCGTTCAATAAACTAGGGTGATATTTGCCGCAGCACATCACCGATAAGCGATTAGTCCACTGTAAACTCAGCCTCTATTTCAAGACAGATTGAAGGAGGAGAAGCGGGTTACGAAAAATTACAATAAATATTATCAAAGCAAACATTACAACTGTCTTCTAAAAGAAGTTGAAATTCTGGAGGCTGTCTTCTGTTTGGAAGAAAATTTACCTGAAAATAACGGCTCTGTTCTGCCAAAAACTTTCATGAATACCTGGTCAAGTGTTGGGATCGGTTCTACTCTAGTTTTTTTTTTAAGGACGCATTCAATTATGCATTCTTTTAATAAGTGTAATCCAATACAAGGAACAAGAGCAACTCAAAGTCGAGAGTTGTAACTGAAATGATAATAATGAACGTGGCATGAATAAAAGTGGAGATTATGAGGATAAAGACTATAGATAACCATTTACTCTTGTTTTAAAAAGGAAAGCACTCACGCGGCAGTCTGTTCTAGAAAGTTGTAGTTCTTGGGAAACATATGAGTCGAACATCTATCTTACATTTGTAACACGAAAGAAATAAGCAGTATAACGTTTCCCAGGAGTAATGCCTAGACAATGGAGCTCATGAATGAACATTTCTCATAAAAATAGTGACAGAATGTTAACATACATGCAACATTGCGTCCTTTAGAAAAAATGAATTATATAGAACTGCTTAAATTACAGTGGCATTAATCTGCTTTCACAAAAATCCTTGCGAGAATAATATTAAATCGCTGACTATCACCATCTTTACAACTAATGTGGCTTAATCACAAACCTGGGTACGATCGATATGGTAAGGCAGATCCATAAAAATATTAAAAACAAAACAAACGCGTTTGACAAGGGAAGCAGATGAAACGTCAGGGTAATCTTGGAAGAACTGCAAGATTTCTTACCAAAATAATTTAATTCCACGAGGCTGAGCTAAGAGAAGTCAAATGCAAAATGACCTCTATTAACAATCAAAAATGACTTTTCATTCTTATTGAATTCGATTTTGAAACTGTTTACAAAAGAGATGGATAATCAGGATAACGTGTACTTTTGCAGGTGTATAAACAGTAACACATTCAACTGAGATCATCTAGTGCCACCACCCTACGAAAAAACAACAACAACACAGTGTTGTTACTTACATTAAAGCCGCCATACAGAAAGAAACGGCATGCATTACAAAGATCACAAAATCACTGTAGAAATAGTCAGTAAAATGTACTTTCATAATTAATAAAGTGTGGAAGACATTTTTCTTCATTTATAAGAATCATAAAACTTCATGTTTCCGTCATGAATAGATTGTAAATTCACAAAGAATCATTTTTGTCAAAAATATAACAGGATACCCAATATTTGCGGTTATGTCGAAAATCTAAGGTATTAGGTTTGCTAGTAATTTTCATAAAACAATAAAATATAGGGCAACAGTTGGATTAATTGATTATAGGTTTAAAATCGTTGCGACAATCGATTACGATGTTAATAATGGATGTTAAAAGGAAAAAATGGGATAGAAACTGTTCAGAAATTTCAATTCTGATGACTCTTTATAAATGTTGAACTCATTGATACAGGCGCTTTCATTCATAGCTGAGAAAAAAATGGCACAATTTCATGTTAGTCTGTTAATTTTTGAATAGCTCAATAATTCACCTTGAATTTAAAACTTCAGAAAAATCTAGAGAATTGTACAAACCTGATTTTTAAAAAATTGTTATAATCTTCTCCAGTTCGTCTCTCAAACAAAAAGTCAATCTTAAACTGCTCAAAACAGGTAAAGTCTATTCCAGTCTGTTTCGCTCAAATCTGTTTATTGATCGCACTCTATCATCTACCTACCTACTTAAGTTTATCAATGTCTAAAAAGTGTATCCTGCTAATGAGAGTGACTCTGATACCTGAAAAATAGTGTTTGAATTTCATAGTTGTGTTGTCATATCCTGCTATGGCAACAGAAAACACTTTGAGTGAAAGCATAATGCAACTGAGAAGCCTTGGAAAAGAATGCACTGAAAAGTTAAGTAATATTAATAATAATAATTAATAGTGCTAAACGTTAATATGTAGAATATTTTACATAATGATGATATTATTTTGCCTTTTATCTTCATTGGTTTAATCACGAAACAAGTAGCATTATAATATGATGAAGTTAGTAAGCACACGAAAACTTTTTTTTAATCTTAGTAAGAAAAAGAAAGCATACATAATAAGAAAGAAATAAAGAAAAATGAAAGAGGAAGCGATAATGCTCTCATGGATTTTAACGCATGCTTCAGTAAAATGGAAAACATTTTCCATCTTCTTTGTTTAATGGCATATCACCTCCTTTGGGGTCATTTAATACCGACATTCAATTTTCTTGGGAGCTTTGAAGTAATAAAAATATGATATACATTATTCTGCTTTCACAGTTGAAAGTGATATGGTAGATGATACTCAGCTTTTGTGCGTATACATGTTTATGTGAGGCAATGATATTTGTGTTTTTTGGTGAAGTTATATTTTGGAATGCAGTTTGATTTCTTTAAGAAATTGTAGGATATTGTATGGATTAATGACATAAAAGAGTTCTTTCATGTTGATTGTTTGGTTATTAACCTCTCTGGGTTGTTAATTGCTGAAATCTAAATACTCTGAACACAATTTTATGGCTTCAACTAAATATATTTTGAACACAATTGCACGCCTTGAACTACAGATAAAATGTGTTGGCCCTTTTGCTATAAAAATATATTACTGATCATTTTGCTGTAAATAGGTATTGTTTGTTATTTTATTGTAAATCGGTGTTGTTGGTATTTTTACTATAAAAATACAATTTTATACGTTCACGGCGCTTTACTTTTGTTTGTGGGTTCACTATTTGTCCAAAGATGGGACTCTAACAGGTACTCCTACCACACCGAGTCAGGGTGAACCTCGGAACAACAGCAATTAAAAGGCGGTCCCACGCTCCCCCAAAACTCCAATCTTCTTGCTGTTGGTTGTAGTTTATCGTCATAACAAGGATTTCTTGTGAATTTCCAATCTGTTAACTTGTAATTCTCTTACTTAAAATAGTAACCTGAATTCATATTTATGATTGTTATTGCAATATTTTGTTGTGAAGCTCAAATATTTAACGATGCAATAAGGCAATTTCCAAGGCTATTTTATTTCGCAAGGAGCTTAATCTTGGGCACTATATGACTCATCAGAAAAGGAGCGTATTTAAAATTGAGAATTATAATTCATCAAAATATTCAACGAAGAAGCTGTGAAAATTTCAAGAGTACTTCTAATATTCCTAAATTAAGGTCGACGACATATCACGACATTGTTTTATTTGTCATGAATTTTACCGGATATTTTATTTTCCTATTAGTTACAAAGACCCTAAAATACATTCTGTTGTAATTAAAACTATACTCCAAAGGAAAATGATTTTAGCAGAAATTGAAAAACTGTCATTATAATGACGACAGGTATAAAGATAAAATTAATGTGACATGAACAAGGCTTAGGTTCAGAGTATCATGTCAGACAAATTACCCCCTCTAACCCACCAAAGTGAAGCAACTTCATGTGGCATCGATTTAAAAATATAATCAGAAGAACTCTGTTGAGTTATAGAGTCCTATCGCCACAGTTCTTCACCACGTCACATAAATGCGAAATTGAGCTCATGTTGAGCGAGCGTGATGGATATTCCAATCACTGGTAAGTCGTTAGAACGCTCCTCAAATCAATTCTTGCGCATTATCCTACTATAACAATCCACCATTGTTGGGATACAGGGAGTCTGTGGCTGAGGAGAAAGAGCCTTGATCCAATGCAACATAGCAGTCAATGGTTAAAATCAGAGAACATGGCTTTCCCATGTCACAAGAACACATTTAAAGAAATACGACCAGCCTCCCCAGTGCCTTGTTGACAACTTTGCGCTCCACACAAGCAGCCTGAAACAACTGAAATCTTGACTCATTGAAGCACGTTATATGACAGTTCTCCTGAGTCCAAATGGCGACGCCAAGAGCCCGGAATAGGCGCTGTGTCCAGTATCGTGGTGTTAACTGGTGGGTCTTTTGCTTTTATATCCAATAAAAGCTAAAGGACACTGAACTGACCTGCTAGATATGCTGCATTTAAAATGATTGTCATTTGAGCCACTATCACCGTAGACAGTAATAGGCAGAGGCTTGTGGTTACGATCGCAACGGACCTGTTGGTGGACACTGGCGCTGGTACACACATGGCACAGCAGGCAGGGAGATCTCAAACATTCCTACAATTTCAGAAATGATATTTCCTGACATCCACCATCATGTCTCTTTTGAACTAATTCATGTCGCTTTACCATAATCTACCTGGCCGTTATTCACACTGACTCATCAGATGTCAGATGGCACCACCTACCATTATCTTTACATACTGCTATCTCACGACATTTGGCACGTCGGCGTATCGTTCATGCTCTGAAAATGATTTAAGAAGCCTTGAATCCATTGATTTTGTGAAGTACTGTATTTGTTTATATAAAACACTGTGCGCAACAATCCGACTAGCATTAGACTTTGCTTGTAAATAGTCATCCACCAATATAATAATTCCTTGTTAGAATGCTCTACAATTTTTACTGTTAAGAACGTATTGGGAATTGTCTGTGAAGTTTACAAAAAGTTTTCAAAAGAAGATTTTAACTCAAAGACAAAGAACACGCTGGGAGACGAATTATATAAACATTAGAAGCCGAAGAAAACAACAGGCTGCTATCTTGCAAGAAATATAACAAGTTGGGTGAATGACGTTTTGGAAAAGAAAATAATTGGCGGGGTAGAATACTGACGAGCGGCAATTTTACTTCATGATACCGTCTGACCACCTGTTTCAAATGTGAGAAAGATGATAATGGATTTAAAATAGAGGTCTTTATTAAGTAGTCAATTCTCCATATCTGTCACTTTGAGACTATCATATTTCTCTGTATTGCATCAAATATATGATATCGACATGATATCATAGATATGATGATATAGATATCAACATAATAGACACATGTTATATGATAGACTATCCAGATATACCAGAACCTTATTTATCATAGAACTAGCGGAGGTAGCTGGCGTTGGTCGGAAATTATTTTTTTAAATAAAAAGAAAAACGGGCAGTTCGTTTTATTTGTATAGATGATTAAAATCATTAAATCTATAGTAGAAAAACAGACAGAGACACTTCCTTTTATTTGTATAGATATAACATCTCGAAAAGTAGCACAAATTCATAAAATTCAAGACAATAATTAACTGGATATTGAATGAATAATCCTTAGATACAATGGGTCGTTCTCATTTTCTGTTCATCCTATGCCTCTAATTTATCCGGTTGCAATAATTTAATCACAATATCGAAATAAGAAAGCTCAATTTCAAAGTATTCTTTCAGTAAGATTTTATAACGAAATAGTAGAACTGATTCCTTAAAATGATTTAATCTCTGGAAACATGCAAGAGTTGAGGTTCTACATTTCGTTATAATGTTACACCAGGGAAGTGCTCTCAAACCTTAGATAGCAGACTCAAGGAAACTGCTTTTTGATGGGAATTTAATTCTAAATGATGACGACAGAAAGGATATCAACATAGTGAAGGGAGAACTAAAGGAATTCGAACGAGGAAGGAGAAATGTAAAAGTGAACTCAGTGACCTCGGCAAAAGAAAGAGACAAACTGACCAATGGGTGCAAACCTCTGTGAAAACATTGTTACTATTGGTTAAGCTGTGTTAGCTTAATTTTGATGTCATTAACGTGAAAAAACGAGGTTCGTAATAAAACGCAAATAGCATTGAAGTCTTTAGAAATTTTCAATTAAAAGAATTTGAGATAGTTGACAAGGGACGTCACTATAATTAATTGGAATTCGAACCATGCAAATACCTAGCTCTCTGCGGTTAAAGAAATTAACGTGAGGATAGACGCCATAAAGTAAGTGAAAAATTACAAGAGTTCAATTTGAGGAAATATTCGAGAAAATGTCCATTTTAGATTACTCTTTCGGTAACATAAATTATATTAATATGCGATTTTGTTCCTAATGACAGAAACTTTTATTTCAACCTAATGACCAGAACAAATTAATAGCTATTAAGTTGAGTCATAAATAATTTCCGTTTTGGCATATTTATTCTTCAAAGAAAGTATAATTACATTATCTTCAGTTATATATTCCCTATTATTTGCACTGACATGTTGCCAATTATCGGACAGCTCTTCAATATATTTTGAGTAAAACTCAATAGGTTTTGATGCGAAGATCCTACTTGAATCTTGCTTTTACTAGATAATATTTTCCTATGAAAAAATTTTGTAAGGATCGAAAAGAAAGGTAATAATCATTTGGTGCAATTCCAGGTTACTATGGCAGGTGACGATAGAACAGATCAACCGAGTTCTAAAACTTTTCCCGTGTTATTCATACTGCATGCTGTCTTGCGCTGTCATGGAGGAGGAAACATTTTTTGTAATTGACAAAGTTCAGGGTGCTTTACGACGAAAATTTTATGCTGACATTGCAGCTGCTGGAGGTATAAGTGTGCATTTAGTGTTTCACTGTCTTTTAAGAAATCTAAATTGATAATACCCGCGACGTTCCCTTCACACAGAGAATATTCATTTTCGTTCATGGACCCCTTATCTGAGTTCGTTGTAGAGAGTTTTCCTTGTCAATGCACTGCATTTTGCATTGAACATTGCCATTTTCAACCCATTTTTCATCACCTGTTTAATTAGGATGATACACCCATTATTAAAATTGCTTCCTCAAAATGGGATTTACTTATCTCAATAGATACGTAGGTGCATGAGCAAATACCTAGGTTAATGAAGAAAGATCGTGTAATTTATACAAAAATTCTTGGTATTCGTGCTGATGACACAACTATTTACTCCTGTTCAATAAGGTCAAATTACCTAAAATCTGTTGTTAACTGTGGTAAGGAATGTTAACACCTCCAAAATGAGACCACTCTTTTTTTTAATCGTTTGAGAGAATTATTTTTTCTTTTCCATCACCATGACGGATGTTAACCTTCAGGATAGTTAGTCAGTACAGCTTTTCAGACTAACGTTTTCCGCTGACATAAAGTGGAAATATGATATTGAGTCAATTGTTAGGTCAGTTAATTCACCGTGTCGTGTTAGGCAATATTTCTTGTTAGAATCTACATATTTATAAGTCTACTATTTGTCCATTCATTGAATATTGCTGCCATATTTGGCCTGGTGCTTCTGTTATGTATTTAGAGATTCTTGATAAAATACATGGAAGAATTTGAAATATTATTTGTCCTGATTTGGCATTTTCGCTTCAGTCACTTTCCCACCAAATATAACGTAGCTCCCCTTTGGCTTTTCTATAAATATTTTCATGATAATTGTTCTGGTGACTTTTCCTCTATGGTACCTAGACTTAATGAATTTAAACGCGGTACTAGACTGGCGGCAAAGTCTCATCATTTTCTAGTCAAAATGGCTAGATGTAATCGAAAGTTCCATGATAACAGTTTTTTTTTTATCTCCCGTCCATCTCGCTTGTGGAACTCTATTCCGGCTGCTAGCTCCCCAGTCAACTTTGATCTCCAGCAAATTTAAATTTCTTAATTCCTGTTCTTTTATTGTCCTCCTTCCTTAATGGTGATTTGTTCCTCATATTCTCTCAAATTCTCATGTGTTTTAGTGGCTTTATTGCTTTGCTTGGGGTGAAATGATTAAAAATATATATTAATTTTCAATTAAATTTCGTTCTTTGTTAATACCCTTACAATAAAATTCTGTTAATAAATGCATATAAGGCGATAGTGTTAATAATTATAGATGACATAAAAGCTCTGACCTAAATAGACATGCCTATATCGAATTGCAAATGTTATTATCTTGCATCTGTGTCTGATTTCTGATAATTAATGAACACAAATATTGATATTTATAAATCTGTTATAATTGGCCTGGGTAGAAAGAAAGAACAGACAGAGAAATATAAATAAAGACAAGGGAGAAGTGATATCTTCAAGAATAAAATTGCAAACTAATGACAAGTTTCCAATCTGTATCTTTCTGTAATGATTGATATCTTTCTAATCAGCTTTCATTTCTGATCGTTAAATATACCGTTGTCACGGTTTTGCTTTCTTTCTTGTTTGACACTTTCTGTTTATCTAGTTACTGATTAGAAGCTGACTGCTGTTTTCCTTATTCATATGCAATATTTCCTGTTGTTGCTGCTTTCTTGCTTTCTTGATGCTAATTAGAGAGTCATCGAAGAAAACGGCGTCGGAATTATAATCATTTCTTTACGTCAATTTCTGAAGAGGAGACAGAAAATTGTCTGCTTGTAGCAGTAAATAACATTTGGATGGCAGTGATTGTGTCATTCAGGTTGGCATTGATGATAAATGTCATTCAGATGGCAGCGATAATAGACAAGAAGGAAATAAAAGAAAGAAAATATTTTGAAGATCATACTAACTTTTTATGGAGTCAATTGACGTTAAAGACTCTAAGTTTGGATTTCTAAAGCATAAATACATCTATAGTAAACTCAATACGAACATTTACTGATTTTCATATGAGCAGAAATATTTTATACCAGTTGGTTTTAAAATGTAAGTTTATAAAATTAACGATGCTTTGTCAAGGAATTAATTGGCTTATTTTCTGATAAAGACTGGTTGGCTCACGACGACGTCTTGAAACAGCCCGCAGTGGTGCTTTTCAGTGAATCGATGAAAACAAGTATCTTTGTTGGACTTCTTTTTTTATCAAGATTGGAGCTTCGCTAAAGTATGTGTGTCAAAACATAAGAGAGAACAATTCAAACATTTCACAAATTCAGTTAAAGGATGTCTCATTCTTTAAATGTACATATTTAGAAATAATTAAAAATGTCTTGTATAATTTTTTACTAAAAAAATTATTTTCTTAAAAAAGTGTTTAGCTATAACGGTGATTTCTTCTAAGTACATCCTGGTCAACCGCTCACGTACACACACATGCGCGCGCACAGACACACAGCTCTCTCTCTCACACACACACACTTACTCACTCACACTAACTCACTCACTCACTCACACACATATATATTGCTTAAGATGTTTCTATATAAGGGAAGTGTGCTCATGATTATAAATAGAACGTTTGTAGATACAGACAAGATGCACATTTCAGTCTTACACCTCAAAAGATGTTCAGACAAAATTTCACTGCTACTTGAATAGGCTTTAGATGAAGAGGAGAAAGGTGAGCAACAACCATCTCACGTTCATTTGTTTAGGGGTATTCATTTCGGAAATGTAGAGAGAGCCTGCAAGAAAGCGTAGTGACATATATTCTGAAGATCTCTCGGCGTTTATATATATATATATATATATATATATATATATATATATATATATATATATATATATATATATATATATATATATGAATATAATCAGATGGATACATATAGATAAGTTAGGGTGATTATTATTGTTAAAAAGGGTCGATTATTGTTGTTAAGTGTTTAAATTAATTTTACTTTAATTTTCGATTTGAATTTAACCCCAGATTAGTATTTAAGGTTAAAAATATGACTGAAAATAAGAATTATTATTTTTAATAATAAATAAAAACAAATGAATAAAATAAAATAAATGAAATAAAAGTATAATAAATGAAAATTTTTTGAAACAAAATTTAAAAAAATAGATTTCCCCCATTTAATCGCCAAACTTTTTTTTATGGCAGCGTCCGTTTTTAAATTAAAATTTATAATTCTTATTTTCAATCATATTTTTAACCGTAGATGCTAAATTCAAAACCACACGCACTCACTACAATTTATTTTTAAACAATTAACAAAAATAATAGTCGACCCTAACAATAAAATATCTCGCGTTAACCAGAACTATTTAACAAACGGTGTAAACACAAAAAATGGCACCCGAAGTTTGCAAATAGCACGAAACTTAGAGTTGTGCAATCAACGTAGGGTATTATGCATATATATATATATATATATAAGGGTTATGACTTTTTTAGCCGTATGTTACTGTGTCATAAATCGATGAACTTTTCTTCAAAAGTTAAGAAAATAGCATTAGTTTGTTTTACTTATTGAAAATGTCACTAAACCGAAAATTCAGTGCGATGTTGCCATATACGCAATAAGCGTAAAAAAATCAAAATATTCCAAAAGCTTTAATTTTCAATTTGTTAACTATATAATTGGATAATACTTATGTATCCTTAATGCATTTATAGCTCTATCATAACATAGAAACTTACAAATAAACAAAAACAAGGTCTCGAAGAAAGTCTAATACTACAATGCTTATATACGATTTCAGAAATTTCGTGTTAGGGTGACATTTAAAAAATAAACTGGATTAAACCCTTCTTCATTATTTTTAAACACATGCTCATGGAATTATGATACAGGAGATCAATTATTTTACATATTATTTATATATATATATATATATATATATATATATATATATATATATATATATATATATATATATATATAATGCTAATGTGCGTTTGTCTGTGCGTGTGTGTGTTTGTATCACCAAAACCTGCGTGCATATGATTAGAAGAAGTCTGTCACGCCAATGGAAATAATCTCTTGACGCAGTTTGTATGCAAAGTTGATGGAGAAACTCTTTGGGAAAATGAGAGAAAACAATGTCTGCAGAAATACAAAATCTTCTCTCACGTTCATTGGGAAGTGGACATTCCTTTTGATATCACCCAGTAGGAGATTTCCCTGCCAATAAACTTTTCAGTTATTCCTGGGATGCCATTCTAACTTCTGATCGATGTTTAGAAACAATCACCAAACAATGAATATAATTTAAATATAGTTACTCCATTTTTCTTTACTTGACACATTCACATCTGTGAAGCTATCAAGAAGCAAATAAAATGCTTTCGAGAATATAATTTCATAATTTAAATTATTTAAACAATTATATGCAAATTTCTTGTTTTGCTGTAGGTTTTGAGAGGTCGTTTTTTTAATATAAAACTTTTTACTCCAAGAACTCAATATTTTCAATTCAAAGAAATAGTATTTTTTTCGTTTTGTATTAATAACTTATGAAGAAACCTGTCTCCAAATAAATAAATCAAAAATTGAAAAAGATGCAATTTTAAGTATGTTTGGTTTTCTGATTTGTAAGTCCTAGTTTGATTGCAAATCGATCATGAAGTCTATGAAAACTTGTTCAATATACTGAAGATTGTAAAATATTTTGAATGCAATAAAGAAACATTTAAAGAAGCACTTTTAATGGTGTAGTGATTATTGAAGAGGAAGTGAATTTGATTCTCGCCAATTTTTATCTGCCAGAGACTAATAACTACGCGTTATGAACAGACTGTATGTTTATCATAACATCTGTTACTAAATACAAATGCCACTATTAGTCACTAGTGACCAAGTTTAGCAAACAGATATATTTCGTTCTAATTTCGAATATTTTTTTTAATAATAGAAATAAAATAAATATATATATATATATAATCAAGAATATATATCTATCGATATATATATATATATATATATATATATATATATATATATATATGTGTGTGTGTGTGTATTAAAATCAAGAAGAAAACTTTAGATTCATTTCGGTCCTAATTTATTTCGGTTATAATTTATTTTGTGAATATCTATATATTTATCTCTTCAGATTGAAATCTTTTAGTAAATGGGGACAATTTTCTGGACCGATGAATTAGATTGACAGTGGAAAGGAAAAGCAAGAGAGAAGAGAAAAAAGAATGAGAGAAAGAAGAAACGTGATGGATGGTCAAGTTCTTTTAAAAAATGGAGATACAGAGAGGGTATATAGTTGGATTTATGACTGTCCTGCTAATGTATACAACATTTATTGGGAATATGAAATTTACTTAGCTTGAAACTTAAATAAAGAGTTCAAGAAAGTTTTTTCACTTTTAAAATTCATTTTAAAATTTAGGTTTCGGAGATATATATATATATATATATATATATATATATATATATATATATATATATATATACCAGAAATAATTCCAAGGAGGATATTAATCCAGACAGAAACTAAAATAAAGAGTCTGTAAAAGACCATTACTCAACGTGCCGGGCAACTTTTTGGTGGACTTTTGGAAAGTTTTTCAAAACGTCCAGTATTAGTGGATAAACAGGGAGCCCGTCCTTCAGGAGGGAACCTACCTTCGAAAAATTTAAAACAAACTTACACAAAGAATGAATCTTCAGGTCCCCACAACCAGGATAATCCTAATGATGGTCCTGTAAATTCTCCAGCTAGATCCATAACCGTAAATTTAAGGAAAGAAAAAATAAAATGGTCTCGTGATTGTTATGACTGCATTCCATATATAAACATATACATTTATATAAGTACATAGACAAAAAAAAAAAAAATATATAAATAATATATAACAAGAATAGATGAACCAACAAAACATGAAAAGGAACCGAATCGGGAAAAAAAAAGTATCAGGTCATAATGAAAAAACCGAAATACACACAAATCACTTAATGCTGAAAATTTAGAAATGTTGGAAAGGTATGATCTTAGTCAGTCACAAGACGGTAATAAAACGAGTTCAAAATATCGAACAGAATTATTTCACAGAAAACAAGATTAATATACAAGAGCTGAAATCAATAAGTCAGATAAGAATATTGCAATGGAGGAACGAGAACAACTCCCAAAATTATAACAAAAGCATAACCTCAAAACTATTAATATCTATAATGCAGCACTCAAATTGATTCTGGATGAAGAAGACACTCATATAAATCTCAATGAAGAATATATGCATCAGCAATAGCAGCAACAAATAAACTGAACATCAAAGTAAAAAAAAGGCAGTCTCAATAACATGAAGATCCACCTTGGAAAGAAAAAAATAGAAAAGAAATTGAACACCTAGAAGTGAATTATCAGTACTCGATGAACTAGCAAGAGGAGTAAATGTAAGAACTAGAAAATGCAGAAGAGTCGAAAGAAAATAATTATCAGGAATGAAAATGAAGTCCTATTTAATAAAGCAAACAATTTTTTAGAATAAGATGCTACGAGAAAAGATCAAGATTCTATAGACAGAAAAACCGATGCAAAGAAATTTTAAAAACAAAGAATTGAAGTGAATCCCCCTAAAATGGAAGATGAGTGGGGAAAAATGGAAACCTTCACAACGAAGAGGCAGATTGGATTGCGCAAGAGTTAGAACGAATGAAAAATAAACCAGAACAGACATGGGCGGAATCACAGAAGAAGATGTTAAATGTGCACTGAAAAAGCACAAATGGAAAAATAGATAAAATTCCTAACTTCTGAAATTTAAATACAGCAAAAAAAAACTCGCCAAAGAACTTCAAGAAATGGTTACCGATCCAACTAAAATTCCTGCATGGATGACCAAAGGAGTTATTTCTTCTACCCAAAATAGTGACAAAATTCCGAAAAACTATAGACCAATTACATGTCTTCCAACAACATAAAACTGTTAACATTATTTTAACAAAACAGACATATTTCTTCTTGAAAACATACTACCACTTGAACAAAAAGGGTGCAAACGAGGCTGCTTTACTTATTAATAGGATGATCCTGGAAAACTGCTTCCGTGGAAAAAAAAATCTTAGTATTGCCTGGATAGATTATCGTAAAGCATTCGATAGTGTACCACATTCCTGGATCTTAAAGTTTTAAGTATGTACAAGGTATCACCCGTTATCATCAATTTCATCAAACAATGTAATTTAAAAATGGAACCTATAAGTCTGGCGAAATAAACATCAATAGAGAATATTTCAAGGTGACTCTTTGTCTCCTTTATTATTTTGCATATCACTTATAGCATTAACCAGTTTAACAAGACAGAATGCGGTTACAAAATAGCTCAAAAGAAAATAAACCATCTATTTTACATGGATGACTTAAATTGATAGGAATGACAATGAAATTCTTCTGCAAACTGTAAAATGCTTCAGTAAAGACATTGGAATGAAATTCAATTTGGATAAATGTGCTAAAATGCTTTTTACGAGGATCGCTACAACAAACTTCCCATTAGTTTAACCCTGCTGTAAAATAAAAGATTTAGAACAAGGAGAAGCTTATAAGTACCTAGAAATGAGAGTGAAGGAATTCAAAGAAAATGAAAGAAATAGTGTAAGGAGTACTATAGAAGGGTACGACTGGTATTAAAAACTGAATTTTTCTCAGAACAGAATTATGGCCATTAATAACCATCCCAGTGGTCCAATATAGTTTCAACATCTTGAACTGGACTCTAAATGACATCAGACAAATTTCTAAAACAAGAAAGCTTCTTTCTAAGTATAAGATGCATCATCCAAAGGCTGATGTAACCGTCTATACATACCCCGTAAAGAAGGTGGAAGAGGTCTTATTCAGCTAGAATTGTCATTATTGGCTTTACTAACTTACATGGAAACAACAAATGACTGGATGATAAAATTATGAAACAACATTATTCAATAATAAAAGAAGGCAGTAAATAAAACAACATTTACATTTATAGATTCTGTATAAATCAAAAAATAAAACCAAGAACCAACTTTGCAGCAAAAAGATATGAAAAATAAAGCCCTTGAACAGATGAAACAACGCTGGCAAGACAAACCTCTGCATGGCCAATATCCAGAACGTGCAAATAAACCCAATGTTGATAAATATATTACTATCGATGGTATCTGGTTAAAGTAAACTGAATTTATTCTTGATATTTTTTCAAATTGTCAGGCAAATATCAACATAATAATGTGGATCCAAAATGCAGGTTCTGTGACAAATACCAAGAAACAATAGACCATCTAATTGTTTAAATGAATATAGTATTTACAATTTATTTGTAAGCAAACACTGGTATGAACATATATTTGATATTTTAAAAAACCAGAAAGAAAAAATCCATATGGCTTGTCCAGAATTGAACTACAAAAGACCTGGAAATTTGAAATAGAAAAAATGTGGAAATTGAAAAACAAAATAAAAATTCCAGTGGTAATTGGTGCACTTATTAAAAAAATGAACAAAACAACACATTGAAAGAATCCTGGAAACCCCAGCTTAAGAGACATACAGAAAATTGTCTTAAAGAACTTTGTCTATGTAACGCCAGCAACTTCATCGGAGATAAAAAAAAAAAAAAAAAAAATTAACATGAAATGTGGCCATAAACAACCTGCCTTAGGTCTTTCCGCAGACTTGGTGGGTAGTGTCCATAAAAAATAATAATAATAATAATAATCAAGATAATTAAAAGAATTAAGTAATGTTTAGATTTATTGCATTTTTTTTTATTTTGCAATACAAGAAAAAAAATTTTAAAAAAATGATGAGTAAATTCTCGAAGTAGTTATGATTATAAATAATAAAAACATGAAGCCGCACAAAAATGAAAATGAATTTCTCGAAATTTCATAAATAATTGTGTGTGTTTAACAGATGCAAAAAATGGTTTTACCAAGATTTTCGAAAATGAAAACATTTCTAAAATAGTTTAATTCATTTATGAATACGTCCCTAAAGTTTAATTAAAATTCGATAATTACTTGATTTTTGCAGCAATTTCCAAATTAATGTGCTTTCCCTGTACGAATTTATTGGCACCTATTGATGAAAAAATTCAAAATTTTGAAGAGTCTAAAAAGGATTAAAAAAATCTAATTTAATACTTTAAAAAATGCCTGGATCCTTCCCATTTATAATAAAATAAAGATTTTAACCATAAAGCTTTGTTCTTAAAGTTTGGAGGCCATGTATGGTCATGTATTTTAACGAATCTTTGATCTATCTATCTATATATATATATATATATAAATATATATATATATATATATAATAATGTTTTTTTTTTATTTATTTATTTATATATATTTGATATTTCAAATTGTCCTCAATCTTTCAATTAGAAATAACTGTTTGTTACAAATAAATTAAAATTTAAATTTGATATGGAACGTCACTGTTCGTATTCTAACTTAAATCTAACTGTCATATTTTAAATGTTGTTTAAAAAATTTTTTACTATAAAAAAAAAAAAAACTATTGAAATATTTATAAAGTTTAAAACACCTAAGTCCCTATTCAACCCTTTTATGTGGGATTTAATTTTAAAATCCAATATGTTTCTTTTTTCTGCGTGTGAATGTGGAAGTAAAATCGGAATCTATCAATTTTACAGTAATTGTGTTGATTGATTGTAGTGTTTAGCTATGGGGAATAAGGGTTGTTTTGACGTATTGTTTGTTTATGGTTATTGAAACGAAATCTAAAATTATTTCCAGACTCACCAATATATCCACTATTAGGACATAAGTTGCAGAATAAATAATAGATTACGTTATGGCTATCGCAGGTGAGGTTAGATGGCTGTATCCTGATATTGGTGTTGGGTACAGAAAATATATTATCTATTATTAAATGTTTGCAAACTAAGCAACGAGGTTTGTTACATTTGTAATTTCCTGATTCCTAAATAAAACTATCCTGATAAATCGTAACACATTTCTCACATACAAGAAAAATAAAAACAAAAATCGGATTCCCATGGTTTTTAACCACAATCAATATTCCCACACACTTATTCACAATTTAAAAAACGATTACAAGAACCTCCAATTAGACAACAAGATCAAAGACATTTTCGATAAACCACCCATAAATGCAAAAAAACAATCACCTAACTTATCAGCTATCCTCACCTCTACCAAATATCTAAACAATAGAAAACAATCAGGAAATTACGCTTAACGTATTTCAACACTTTCTTACAAATAAAACCTTCATTTATGTAATTATATATATTTGTTATTATAAATGTTTGGATAAATATTTATATGTACGGTAGTACTACAAAAGTTGCCCTCATATACTTGGTAAACTCCAAAGTATTATTTAGCCCAACACTAATGCTGACATTTTGACGGAACACAAACAGTATAATTGATTTGGACTTCGTAATGTGACAATATGAAAGGACACTTATAGTTACAGCATGAATTTCATGCCGGACAACGATTACATTTTTGCTGTGCTTAGTACAATACATGCATAATTTTAGCATCGGTTAATAGCCTGACAAAGGTCTCATCAACGGCATGTTACAATAGCTAAATAAGAAAAACATAAATTATCAACACTACTCTGTTCTGTTTCATAGCCAGATATTTTAATAAATGTTTTGTCATTGCTATGCAACAATGGCTGATACACTATTCCTAATAATCATGTAACCACATCTCCCTTTGTTCTTTCTACTTACAAGATATCTTGGCAAAACTTGAGACTGGAATGCTACCTTAAGTGACAACGAAATGTTCTTTCAACTAAAAATGTTCTTTCCTGTATGGTATTCCCGGGTTAACTTTCATTCCCCTTTCTCAGTTAATATTCACCGCGCTTGGTCGGTCATATGATAGTGAACGGCCAATCGATGACGCCCAGTTTGTACACAGAACAGTTTTGGGGTTGAAAACGTTTAGACATGTTTTCCTGGTGCGTATGTAAAGTACAGCAACTGTAGCATAAAGTACTGGACTTGTATATAATTTGTAACATTCACTGTTCAAGATTAGAGAGAAGGCATATAACACACGCCTACATTTTGTTGATAACTCCTAATTATAGAAAATAAAAAATTTCATTTACGTTCTTCCGACTTCTGAGGTGTTATTATTTTTTTATTATAAATGTTTGAACAAATATTTATTCCTACGGATCATATATTAATTAAATATATGAGGTAAGCCTTAAAAGTAGCAGTTGCATTAGTAGTACCATGTAACCTATTACTAGCTGGAAAAGAGATATGTGCAAATATAGATATTTGTAATATCCACTAACTTACGTTTTCAATATTTGAGAAAAGACATGCAACACAATTTTACACTTTCTTAACACGTCCCTTTCGACTTCTCTCAAACAGTCTTTATTTTTTATTTTATTACAAATGTGTGGACTAATATGTATGTGCGTATATATATATATATATATATATATATATATATATATATATATATATATATAATACGGCAAGTAATATTAAGGTCGATTACATATATTTGGTAATCCCAACTGTATCATATACTTTAGCACTACCCTGAGAGTAGGTAGGTGCCGAAAAATAAACTGGGTTTGAAATGCAGGAACCAGAATGGCACTCCGACGATATTAGAGGAAGGACTACGAAAGTTGGTTCACTGTGTCGTGCGAAGCAGTTTTTCTACTCCAGAATCAATCTTGCATATCTATAAGTCTAGCATTCAACCATGTTTAAAATATTGCTGCCACATATGGTCTGGTCCCCTGTTAATTACCTTGAGCTCCTTGATAAAATCCAAAGAATAATCATCAATATTATTGGTGCTGATCTGGCGGATCAGCTTCAGTCACTTTCCCACCGTCAGAAGGTTGACTTTCCGTATCGTTTGTATAAATAACTTCATGATAATTGTTCAGATGAACTCTTCGCTATGGTTCCTATACTTTTAAAATTTAAGCGCAGACTGGCGTCGAGATCTCATCAATTTACAGTTGAACTGATTAGGTGTAATCATATCTTCTATCCTAACAGTTTCTTTTCTTGCTTGTGAAATTCCCTTCCATGCTTTCCCGCCAACTGTAATCAACAAAAATTTAAGTACAATATCAATCGTCATCTATTGTCCATCTGATTAATCTCTTTTCTTTCTGCTCATAATTAATGTTTCTGTTCCTAATTTTCCACACAATGTAACCCCTCGTGTCCTAGTGGCTTTACAGCTTTGGATGGGGAGAAACTGATTAAATAAATGCAATGACAACCTCGTTCTCAGAACATGCGAGAATTGTATTGGAAAAATCTGAACAAAAATTTCAGGAATCCAAATGAGATGATTTTTGCGACGTAAGTAAACTTTACTTAATCAATACTGCGGTATCGTTACCCGAAAAAAAAAAACTAATGAAATAATACGCGTTTATAAACGTGTTAATTTGGGTCCGTTTTGTTGGCGTTTCCTAGCTTTTTACGACACTGATGAAATTCTTTTACCCTTTCTATTGAATAACAATTTGTTTTTAGTTTTATAGCAATGATTATGAAAAAAGAAAAGAACTGAGTAATTTCATGAGGCAAAATTTCTTTTCATATTGCCCACGCTACTCGTCACCTCTTATTTCTATCCTCTTTGATTTTTTTAAGAATTGCTATTTGATCGTGTTATGCCAAAGAATAATTCATTTGTCGATATTTTATCTCCTTCACGGGAAAATAACTTGAAGATTAGATTAAAAAATCAGTTAAAGATTCATATTTCATCTTGTACAAATACAATTTGGTGTAAGGATTCTAAGATTAATGAAATCTCCAAGATCGTAAGCAAAGCGTTAGATCTATCTGAATCCCTTGATATCTATCTATCTATCTATCTATCTATCTATCTATCTATCTATCTATCTATCTATCTATTCGATAATGGTTAGAAATAGATGGCAGAACAGAGAATGATAGGTTGCATAGTAAAAAGAGAAACATTTCTAAGAGCTCCAAAATAGTAAGTTGTGGGGAGTTATGATCTTCCATGTCCTGAAGGGAACCGGTACATAAAATAAGAAAAAGTGATTTTCTTACATGCCGTTTAAAATGTATCTTATTTACAAGCATTTGATTTTTAACAAATGTCGTTGACCATATTTTTCCTGCACAAATACATAATTTACCGATAACAGAAACATGATGCCTACACAAACTAAAATATCTTTCAGTTTTGCAACAAACATTTTAAAGAATTAATAAAAGCATTACAACGTTTTACATATTTCAAGCAGCTTTATATATATTGCAAGTGGTCTGCAAATGATATCATCGGCTGGTTACAACCTGAGTTAAGTTTATAGAACTACGAAATTGTTTTGAATTTCAAATCCATAACATGATTCTCGAGGAATTCTAGCAGAAAGTTTCTTACACGAAAACAAATAAAAGCACTAAAATATTATTAAAAGAAAACTTTATCACCGATATTTAATAAAACCTATTTAAAGAGAAACTACTACCAAATATACACACACACACACACACACACACACACACACACACACACATATATATATATATATATATATATATATATATATATATATATATATATTGTAGCAGGAAGAATGAAGATCAACGTGTTTAGTGGACTCAGCAGTTTTCAATCTGCTTGTCTGAATCGTCTTCAAGAAGCGAGAGCAAGATCTGAAAGGTCAATCAATCTAACAGTGATCTCATCCCACAATCCTCACCCTTGCTACATAAGCTGCCTTCTTTGTAAATCACTAGCAGGTCTTAAATGCCACTTAAGATTATCGCATAAAAATTCATAACTGAATCAATTGTCAGACGGGAGAGTCCATTATATATATATATATATATATATATGTATATAATTTATGTAAAGATTACTTAACATTTAAATACCAATTTTTATCCCGACATCGATATTTCTTGGTAAAATTTTATGGTAAAATTTCAAGTCTTCAGAGGTTGTGGTTTTAATCGGTATTTCCATATTTCTTCAATTTTTCACTTTTTTACCTCGTCTTTTTCAATCAGCTTTTTCACTCCATTTTGTACAACTATGTATTCATGAATGTAATGTTCTTCTACACGCACACGTTTATGAAATTTAGGGTTTTTTTTAAGTCTTTCATTTTTGCTTTAGTTTACGTCTTTCATTTATTCAGCTTTAGATTTTTCTTCTAGCTGTAAAGTTTTTCTTCGAAATTAAATTAATTAATTGGTTTATATACAAATTGTTATTTTATATTATTAATTAAATTGTAATATTTGTTAATTTTTATTATTAATTAAATTATAATATTTTAATTAATTTATTATGATATATTATTATTAAAGTAACAAAGTAAATATTTGTTGATATGTCGGCATCGAGCCATTATTTCATTCCTCATATTTAATAATTTAATTTGATTACTAAAAGTTGATATTGATAATTTTTCTTCTAAAAACAGTCTACATATCCTATTGGTAATATTATATGGGGTATTATTTTATAATTTTCCATTTAACTATAGTAGGTATATTATTTTGTTTTTGACTCCATATATATTTTGACAATGTTATGCTATTTGCGTACTTATCTATTTTAAATGACATCGTATTATATTTATTAAATAGTTCTTTAAAAGTGGTTTCGTTTTGATCCTATGTAAATATTTTCTTCTTTGTTGATATTATTTGATACAGTTGCTTTATATATTGTATTATTAGTTAAACATCTACTATTTAGTAGACAGTTATTTTTATTCCGGCAATTACAATTATTATTATTGCTATTTTGTGGATGTGTGTTCTTATATTTGCTATATAAACCTCTCTCTCTCTCTCTCTCTCACACACACACACACACACACACACACACACACACACACATATATATATATATATGTGTGTGTGTGTGTGTCCGTGTACTAGTTATATAAATGTCCCTTTACTTACGGCCAAATGATCAAATTACAAATATATATTGTTTGTCCATTTACAATACTACATTTCGAAAATATATTTAGTGTAAATACCAAAGCAGTCATAAAAATCACTTCAATGTATCGACTCATAATATTTTCATGTTATCCAGAGATTGTTTCCATAAACTAGGCATAGCAACATAGATATCCATTTATTTTTTTTCAAATTGCGTGTATGTACGTTTGCGTGGGCACATGTATATTTTCATTCAATAGCAGACGTAGAAATATTTGGTTGGGGTTGAAAAGACAGAAGGCGACTTTCGTCGTCTGCCGAAATAGCCTATTCCACATATGAGGTAAAAGAATTTGTTTGATTATTAATTATATTGTTCTGTATAATTTAAACACATCAAGCTCTTTTTTGTGGGTCAGTCCTAATATATTCATATTACTAGGATCCACTTGGATTATATACCAACGGATGTTTTCCTTACATGAAAAATATGTGCATGTGTGTTTGTGTGTGTGCGCGCCTATGCGTGTGTGTGTCTCCTTTGCATACATATATTTAATCTTGTTGCTGCTTTGTTCGGATAAGTAATCCTTATTTGTATGGCTTTTTAATGAATATCTAAGGCTTTTTGAGATAAACTGAATAAAAAAAACAGCAAAAAAACAATAACATTTTTATCCGATGGAAAACGAAAGTTGATTAACTCTTTGGCTTCTTTTCTTTCGCACCAACAAAAAAATATCAGTGCCATATGACATTATTCCCTGCTGTGTTCTTCATGACATCTTTGCAGGTAAAACACAACCTTGAAATAATCTATAAGACTATAGATTGTTCTTATGACACACGCACACATTATGCACACACACACACGCACACACACACACATAGAATTTAATTTTACTCAGCTTCCCCTTGGTTTGCACAAGGACATATTTGTAAAGAATGTCGAATGGACAATATATGTAAGAGTTTCCAAAAATATTATGCTAACCACTACACCATGGTAAAGCAGATTTTGATATTTATAATTTTATTTAGTATGTCACTAAGAACGGATAAAACCCTCTACACAAGTAAATACTATACAGAGATATGGTTGCTAAAGACTAACTTACATCATGTGCATTATATATCATATACAATAACTAACAGTATGAGTTTTTCTGCATATTTCTGTCTTTTCATGTTTCTCACTTCTATCATGCTAAAATGTACAGACAAAGATGCCCCTAAATAACAAAAAACTGACGCACTTGAGTTTATCACTTAACATTATATGATAAAGATTTCTACGTTTTCGAACTACTTTCTTTCCTTTTATCTCTATATTGGGGAAAATGGATGACAAAGTAGAAAAAGTTTTCTTGTGACGCGTTTTGTTCTTTAGGACTTCATCAGACAAAATTTGTTATGTTGATGCCACTACATATGCGCCAGAGCGAGGGATCCAGGAATTTCAAATTTTAATTTCTTTTTAATTTTTTAAGACAATACATTAAACGCATTAGTTGCTCATAGTAACGAAACTGACCACAATTTTGACATAAAAAGCTACTCTAATTGAACGAGAAAACAATTTATTCATGACAAAAATGTCTAGAAAGTGCTTTAATCGCTAATTCAGCCTCGGTAAATTTACGCCCAGGTTTCACCATTCCTGGCAGATTTTATGTTATCCCAATGTGGGATATTTAATAACAAAGATGATGGAAACAAAAAGAATCTAAATGAAATTGACTAGAGTATATACCCAAAGCTCATATTTCAAATTTCTAGCGTCTCTCGTTCTTGCGCATGTGTAATCGTATCAACGTAAACAAAACTTGTCCGATGAAGTCCTAAAAGACAACATTCGTCACAGAAATATTTTTCCTACTTTTTCATACATTTTTCCAAATATTATTCTTGATATATAAAATATATATATTTATCTTATACATATATATATATATATATATATATATATATATATATATATATATATATATATATATATGTGTGTGTGTGTGTGTATATGTTTGTATGTGTGTGTAATAATAATAAAAATCGATAACACCCAACAAAACGCGTAAAATTACTAGAATTTAACACGTTTAAAGGCGAGAAGATTTTGTAAAGAGATCAGTAAGACACTTTGAAATCAGCCACCTTCAGACAAATAACAAGAAACGGAATATTTTCTTGGCTTAATCTATTTTCTATTTTTTTTTTTTGTCTAAATATTTTAATCAGTATAAAGTAAAACTCCTAGTAAAGCAAGAATCCCCACAATACCAAATTGTTGGCCATCCACATTCTGTAAAGCGGCGAGCTAAGATTGGTACATGGCCAAAAACAGTTCGGTGCCTGGTGTCGATTACACTCGTTGTCGATAGTCATGGAGATTCGATTGTTAAGCATCAATTTACAATAAGATAATAATACATAATACGGCAATGGGTTACCAGTGTTAATTGGCTTGGCAGTATAAAACACACATCAGGTCTGAATGAGTAGCTTCTTAACCATGAAATTATGAGTTGGACGAATTCATATTTATCATCGTCTGAAGAGAAATCCGAAAAAATGTATAAAAATTAACAATGAAAACAGATTTAGGAAAAAGAAGTTTCACAAATAAGATCTATGTTTGATCTGAAGATGGAGGTTTTATCCTATTCGAACACTTGAAAAACACAATAAAAAAAGTAAACCGACAAAACTTTTTACTTATCTTATTAATTCACACACACACACACACACACACACACACACACACACACACACACACACACACACACACACACACATATATATATATATATATATATATATATATATATATATATATATATATAAAAAAACCTCGCTAGTCGAGGTTTCATGTCGAAGCTTTCTGAAAATCACACAACCTGAAAGTAGCACCCAACAAAACGCGTAAAATTACTAGTTTTCCTATTGACAGAACTTATCTCAAAATGCAAACGCGAAAACCTTTTTCACTACGTTACTTAAAAGTCAAAAATAAAAAATGAATAACTTGTAAAATACCATCATGAAAAGTTCAAATCTATTTACTATATACAACGTAGATAGCATAGTTAAACAAATTCTGTAATTTATAAGATAATCAAGTCTCGAAAAAATGGAAAATCTAAAAACAACAAATTAAGTAAATAATAAACAAATTAAAAATTTATGTTTTTATGTGTTATGCCTCGAGTATTTATATATGCTGGATAATTGTGCATTATAGATAGCAATTGTATTATTACTGTGTCGAAAGACGACCAACCTTCTCTACAGTAATTGTTGAATTGTTGTGGACTTGTCCATCTGTTATGAGTAGAACGTCTTCTCATAGGAAGAGTCGTCGCAAAGTAGGTTGCTAGACATAGCATTACCACATTGAAGTACGGTACTCTCTATTACTGCATTATTAATCCATGTATCTCGTGTGATTAAACCTGTTCTTCACTCAACCTTATCTTCCAGTCTTTTCTTACAATATTATTAAACATTACTACGAATATTATACGAATGGTTATTGGGCAGGCGGTATGGGTTATATTTCAAAATATTCCTGAGCCTATTGAGTAGAAATAGTTGTAGATCTGAATGCAGTTATTTGTAGCTCTTTTATAGTGTTGTTTGTTAACTTTTTACTCATTATTTATTATTGATTAATTAATCATTTGTTATTGATTACATTTACTTGTGTAATTCGTCAGATTTTTCTTATTTAGCCGACGCGTTTCATCCAATATGGACTTTTTCAACGCAATAAACGAAATGAATTTATTAAAGCAAAGTTACTAACAATAACAAAACAAAATGTCTTTATCAACTGGACTAATTTAGAAATCGGTATTATTACAATTCTTCCAGTTTTCCTATTGTCTTTTATATTTTATAAATATTGTCTTTTTCTACAGGCTAACTCTGAGAAATCTATCTATCTATCTATCTATCTATCTATCTATCTATCTATCTATCTATATATATATATATATATATATATATATATATATATATATATTAAAACCTTGCAACAATCTATATATTAAAACCTTTACTTCAATCATAGCAACATCTGCAACCTTTGCCACATAGAAAAATTAGCTATACTAACACTTTCAGACCAAAAATACCTTTTGAACCAGAGATAGAAAATTATGACCCGTTGTATATATAGTAAAAAGTTCCTTTTGAGTTCATCTGAACTGGGATAAAAAGAATGTATATATATTTCATTTAATCCCTCACTGATACATTTCCAATACACTTGATTTGCAAAGTAGGTATTCCAGACGAGATATTATCAACATCGTTTTACTATTGATGAGTTATAAAAGTTTTCATTTTGTTCTTCATTTTGCGTACACGCTTTTACCCCTTATTCTAGACGCTTATCAATTTTGAATTTCAATCGCCGAAGGTTATGTTTTCTCTTTTTCATTTATATGGAGTGAATTCCGTTTAAACAAAACAAATCGAACCACGAATGTTGATCCTTAATATATATATATATATATATATATATATATATATATATATATATGGTAAAAATAGAATTTTAAAGTATGCTATATTTATGGGTAAAGATGCATATTGGCTGTTCATTTAAGTTCACATACTTTATATTGTTAATACTCGTTTAGTATTTGAATTTTTAGTCCATTTCTTACTCGTAAATGGTCTGCTGTGCTTGATTTTGTCTTTTCATCTCGGTTTATTACTTTATTACTTTTCAATATACTTCAAATTTATTCTTTTGTGAACGAATAAGTTTTTGTGTTCTCTAACGTACAACAAATAATTGTCATTGTACATAGGATTTAAATCATATTTCATTTTATATGAGGTTCTGCCTTTTAAAGAATTTGTAAATTTAAGCGCTTCTATGGAAATTTATCTGTTATATTGGCCAACAAATTTTCCAAATGCAAGTCTTACTTCACACTGCAATCAATAATTGTAATTAAACCTGAATGTTTTCCAGCAATAAAATCATGGAAACATTTGCGTCTTTTATTTAAAATTCTTCCTCGCTTCTAAATGCATTCTCCCCGTTTGCTTTCAAACACATAAAAAAAGCTAGGTTTCTTTCCCCTTGAGAATTGGTTAGCGTTATTAAAGAATTGATAGGTACAAAATTGTTGGTTATAAAAAAAAAACCATTAACACAGCATACAGTTTTCTTGCGGCTATACGAGATTACAGTCCATTAAATCATTTTGACACGAAATTCTGGCTTTTAAGACAGAATCTTTTGGTGCCTGCTAGACTCAAGGTGCATCTCGTGAGAGTTACAGAGATGAAATAGCTTTTTACGGAGGAAGAGGAAGTCTGTCATTTGCCTCTCAAAGACATATAGTCAAACACTTTAAACAAAATTGCACAAGTACAAACAATTCTCTTTCTCTCTCAATATATATATATAGAGAGAGAAATAAAGTGAGATAGATTTTGAATAACCTTAGAAGCGTACTTGGATGTCTTTGCATTGCAGGTTGAATGTGTGATGAACCCTGTTGGGAAGGGAACACTTCAGTAGCCACGTTTGACAGGTCTACTTAACACTTACACCACATTGAAGATATATGTATATATAGATTTATATAAAATGTTACTAAGATTTAGAGAAACACAAGAAGTGAAATGACTTCTTCAACAAAAGAAAAATAATAGAAAATGAGGTTCATTATTTATTTTTGGTGGAATTTCAAGTATAATGTCCAGCAAAACACGATATATAAAATTTTATGAACGATATACCTGGTGTAACCGCAAAATTGACCAAATCATGTAACAGTATGGCATAATTGTCCATCCCACAAAATGTTTAATATTTTAAAAACACTAAACTGAGTTTCTTCTTGTCAGATGAGACGTTTGACACCATTTGACACCATTTGATACCATTTGTCGTAAGAGTCACCGAAAAGCTCTTTGAGTTAATCAGCTAGAAAGAGAACAGTTTAAATGTGTTTTCTGTCAGTCCCAGTCTTCCCAAATGTACAATGGTAAGAGGAAAAAATCATTCAGGCCTTCAGCAATGGTACCAACATTCATATTCTGTCTTCCATCTTCAAAGAGCATTCAGCAGCCATCAGTGGAAAGAGCAATGTTTAAAAAAGAGGGAACACTAGAGAGGAAAACTGGATAGGGGGGCGGTCACAACGGAAGGAGGGGTTATAATTTCAACTTAGAGCTAAAGAGATGAATTAGATAATATCCAATTCATTTCATAAGACTCTTGGTACGTAAGAGATGAGTTTCAACTATGATAGTAAAAAAAAACAAAAAAAAACTTCCATTATCTCTTCCTTATTAGAGAATGGTTTAATGCATATGAGAATCCAAAATGTTCAAATAAGTGTGAGGTCCCTCACGTCTTGTCATGTCTTTTTTTACTGCACTTTGTACTGAGTTTTTTGAACCGTTTTCCAAATCAAAGGATGAGAATATTTTTAAAGATGGAATCAAGAATTTACATGTACGTTGGAGGATAGTCACTCATCAATATCATGTCTCTTTCAACTAAATAAATAATTTATTTATCATTATTTATCATTCCTATAAAGTGCGTCATTTCATATATGACACCCTAATATAATCAATAGCCGTCACTGAAAGTCTAATACCGGAAAAAAGGTCTTTATCAATTAATTTTTATGTTGAAGTGTGCCGACGCTATTCTCCGTAATGTCTTAGCAGCAAGCATCAATTCATCTCTCCCTTTCCTGACTGAGTTTTTTTTCTTCTATCTATTGGATACCATTCAATCAACCTTTTGCTTCATCTATGACCCTTCCTTCTTTCGCTCACATTCTTTTCGCTTTATATTCACTTATATTTTGTTCATTTTATCTTTGATGTGATCACTGACCTCATTCTATTTTTCATAGACATTTTCTAATATTGTTCTTTATTGAGATTCTAATTTTGTTCTCAATTGTATAAAATTCAATGTTAATGTTTCGTTAATTTCCATGTTTTACATATATTCATTATACACTATAAGTATTATATGCCCCGTCTCCCCACTTAGATATAATGCGACATAAGGTTGGGATTGATGTGGGAAAACCGAACGCGTACGTCCCGGCCAGCTCCAGCGACAGTTTGTTGCACTGTGATCGGTATGACTACCGATCCCTACTCTCTAGTGCAGTGATATGGGTACATTTGTGGGAAGCTGTTCTCCGCGACCGGGCAGCTCTCAGTATTTTTTTTTTGTTCAGGCGCGCCTCTTTCGGCGGACATAGACACAATTGAGCCACGCTCTACCCGATGACAAGCACAACTGAAAGATGATAAACACTAGCCAGCATGTGCCAGGTTAAGTATAGAATTAATATATATTTCATTATATTTCTATTATTACTATTGAGTGAGAAAGCACACGTTAACATAGTGATTTTAGGAAACAAACATACAAAATCTAAAATCCAACACAACCATTATGCATTATTTACAGGGTGCGATGGGTAAATTGTCGCCATTTTATATTTGTAATTTCGCGCGTGCGTGTTGTTGATCTTGTCGACTGCACAGTAGAGTAGGGTCAGTTTGGGAACCGTCTATGAGAAAAAAAGCACCATGACGCAATTCACTCCGCATACGACATGCTGTACTGCTTGCCATTCACATCGGAATCTCCAATATGAAACTTTCACAGAGTTTGGGTGGCAATCTGATTACAGTGCAGAGGATTCGGAAAGAGTTGAATGAGTCTAATGTTGATTAAGAAGGTATGGCAGGTCAGAAAACTCATTCTGATCCTTCTGATAAGAACTTTCGAATTTGTTGGTGAGGGTCTCAGGCTTAACACGGAGGCCTAGATCAAGTGCCATGAGGAAGTAATGCTGTCCTGGTTGAAGAGGGTGGCTGCTGGAAAACTCTATGTCTAGAAATTGGACTATGTACCATGCCACACAAGCAGGAGAACACAGACAAGAACCACATCACCCTTTACATCTGATCATCTAACTCCCCAGAAAGCAACCCACTTGATTATTATGTGTGGGTCGCAGTTGTATGACAAAGCAACAAAACTACTTGTAGCACCAAAGGGGAAATTGAAATAAATGTTTGCCACCAAACTTCTTCAACATCCCCCTCAATGTATAACTTATAATTTTTGCTTAGATTTTCGCCCCCTTTTTCCTACATATAAATGAATCTAACAATAGAACTTTAGGATAATCAGACACTTTTACATAACGTTACATAGGATGTTTAGTTATTGACACACACACACACACACACACACACACACACACACACACACACACACATACACACACACACACACACACATATATATATATATATATATATATGTGTGTGTGTGTGTGTGTAAATGAAACTAATAAGAAAAACATCCACTGATCCCCGTCAAAAACTTTTAAGCAAATATGTGAAATTGGTTATCATTTCGCTGCGAGTTAATATCGTATCCATGTTAAACTATAAAACCAACCACTCGATATTTAATAAGATTATATATATATATATATATATATATATATATATATGTACGTATGTATAAGCAGATCCAAACTTTTAAGTTCATTCATCCAAAGGAATCATGTGGGATGTGGGAGAATTAGGGGAGACACATACTTTTGACAGCATATCTCTAAGGCGTCCTAATTTAATTACCAGCAAACCATTTCCTCCCAAAATATGAATAACACGAGTGTCAAGGCCCGTCTTTGTCTTTCTATTTTCTTCCTAGCGCCATCAAATCTCCATATGCTCTTATTGAAATAACTCTTTATAGATTATTCATAAACATCATAAACCATCAGCGCTCGTCCAAATCAGGTAAAAAGGATTCTAAAAGCTTGCATTTGTGGTTACTTTTCATTCATCTGAACTCAATCTGAAGACGACAAATTCTTCTCGAAAGACGGTGAAATAATCTTTGAAACGCGACTAAAAACATAAAGAACATTGCGACATTAAAGAACTCGGTGCGAAATACAAACGCAGTATATAATGATTTTCCAAGCGTAGCTTAAATGTGGCACAAAGTCGAACGTATGGGGCACGCAGTGAGGTTCGAACTCACTACTCAGTCATAATTCTTCTAATTATTACACCACCTCAAAAATGACCTACGAACGCAGTATGTATGGTAGGAATATATTCGCTGACTGTAGTATTAAATCTCATGATTTACTGACATTAATCCCTATTTTATATCTCTTTTGCTTCCTCCTTTTCTTTATATGTCTCCCCAACACACATTGACGTCCCCCACAACACAGCTGCCCACATTACAAGCTATCATTCTGGTTGGTGTGGGTCTTACATTTCGCAAGAGAACCATCGGTTCGAGCTCAAGCAAAATCAAGGCTTCTGATCATTGACTATTCAGGTGTGTTTACCCAATTTTGAATATTGCCACAGCACAAACTTTCTACTTAATTTTCCTCGTTTGGCTTTGAGTTGAGTAAATAACACTAAATGTAAAATAGAAAGCATAAGAAAAATTTGAAAAAGAAAGATAAAAGAAAGAAAATTGAATTAAGGATTTTATGAAGAAGGAAAGAAACAAAAGAAAAAAAAGGAAAAGAAGAGGAAAGAAGAGAAAAAGGAAACAAAAGAGAAAAAAAGAAGAGAAAAAAGAAAGAAGAAGAAAAAAGAAGGAAAAGAAAGAGAAGAGAAAAAAAGAAGAGAAAAAAGGAAATAGAAGAAAAAAAGAAGGAAAAGAAAGAGAAGAGAAAAGGAGAGAAAAAAAGGAAATAAAAAAACAGAAGAAAAAGAAGGAAAAGAAAGAAGAGAAAAAGAAAAAAGAGAAAAGAAAACAGGAAAAAGAAAAAAGAAGGAAAAAAAACATAAGAGAAAAAAAGAAAACAGGAAAAAAGAAGAAAAAGAAGGAAAAAAAAGAAAAGAAATAGAAAAAAGAAGGGAAAAAAAGAAAAAAGGAAAAACAGGAAGAAAAAAAGAAGGAAAAGAAACAGAAGAGAAAAAGGAGAGAAAACAGGAAATAGAAGAAAAAAAGAAGGAAAAGAAAGAGAAGAGAAAAAAGAAAAAAGAAAAAATGGAAAAGGAAAAAGGAAAGAAAAAAGAAAACAGGAAAAGAAAAAAAAAGAGAAAAGGAGAGAAAAAAGGAGGAAAAAGGAAATAGAAGAAAAAAAGAAAAACAGAAAAGAAAAAAGAAAAAACGAAAGAAGAAACAGAAAAAAAGGAAGAGAAAAAAAAAAAAGGAAATAAGAGAAAACAGGAAATAAAGGAAAAGAAAGAGGAAAAAACAGGAAATAGAGAAAAAGAAAAAAAAGAAAAAAAAGAAGGAAAACAGAAACATAAGGAAAAAAGAAAAAGAGAAAAAGGAGAGAAAACAGGAAATAGAAGAAAAAAAGAAGGAAAAGAAACAGAAGAGAAAAAGGAGAGAAAACAGGAAATAGAAGAAAAAAAGAAGGAAAAGAAACAGAAGAGAAAAAGGAGAGAAAACAGGAAATAGAAGAAAAAAAGAAGGAAAAGAAACATAAGAGAAAAAGGAGAGAAAAAAAAGAAGGAAAAAAGAAATAAAAGAAGAAAAAAAATAGAAGAAAAAAAGAAGGAAAAAAAAAAACAGAGAAAACAGAAAAAAAAGAAAAAAGGAGAAAAAAGAAGAAAAAGAGAGGAAATAAATAGAAGAAAAAGAAGGAAAAGAAAGAGAAGAGAAAAGGAGAAAAAGAGGGAAAAAGAAGAAAAAAAAAGAAGGAAAAAAAAGAAAAAGAGAAAAAAGAAAAGGAGAGAAAACAGGAAATAGAAGAAAAAAAGAAGGAAAAGAAACAGAAGAGAAAAAGGAGAGAAAACAGGAAATAGAAGAAAAAAAGAAGGAAAAGAAACAGAAGAGAAAAAGGAGAGAAAACAGGAAATAGAAGAAAAAAAGAAGGAAAAGAAACAGAAGAGAAAAGGTGTCAAAAGAAATGAAGAAAAAACAGGAAATAGAAGAAAAAGGAGAAAGAAAAGAAAAAGAAGAAACAGAAAAAAAAAGGAGAAAACAGGAAATAGAAGAAAAAAAAGAAAGGAAAAGAAAGAGAAATTAGAGAAAAAAGAAATGAAGAAAAAAGGAAATGAAGAAGAAAAAAGAAGGAAAAAAGAAAGAGAAGAAAATGAAAAAAAAAAAAAGAAAAAAAAGGAAAAAGAAGAAAAAAAGAAGGAAAAGAAACAGAAGAGAAAAAGGAGAGAAAACAGGAAATAGAAGAAAAAAAAAGGAAAAAAAAGAAGAGAAAAAGAAGAAACATAAGAGAAAAGGAAAAAGAAAATTAAGAAAAATAGGAAATTTTTGAAGAAAAAAAAAGAAGGAAAAAACAAAAGAAAAGAGAGAAACAGAAAGGAAAAGAAAAAGAAAAAAAGAAATCTAAGAAAAAGAAATGGAAAAAAAAGAAAAATTAAGAGAAGAGAAAAGAATAGAAAAAGGAAATGAAGAAAAAAGAAGGAAAAGAAACAGAAGAAAAGAAAAAGGAGAAAACAGGAAATAAAAAGAAGAAAAAAAGAAGGAAAAGAAAAGAAAAAGAGAAAAAAGGAGAGAAAACAGGAAAAAAGAAGAAAAAAAGAAGGAAAAAAGAAACAGAAGAGAAAAAAAAAGAAATAGAAAAAAAAAAATAGAAAAGAAAAAGAGAAAAAAAGAAGGAAAAGAAAATAAAAGAAAAACAGAAAAAGGAGAAAAGAAAAAAGAAAAAACAGGAAAGAGAAAAGAAGAAAAAAGAAGGAAAAAAAGAAGGAAGAAAAGAAAAAAGGAGAGAAAACAGGAAATAGAAGAAAAAAAAGAAGAAAAAGGAAAAAAATTGAAAAAAAAGAAAAAAGGAGAAAACAAAATAGAAGAAAAAAAAAGAAAAAGAAGGAAAAAAAGAGAAGAAGAAAAAGGAAAACAGGAATAGAGAAAAAAGGAAAAGAAACAGAAGAAAAAAAAAAACAGGAAGGAAAAAAAAAGAGAGAAAAAGAAAAAAAAAAGAGAGAAAAACAGAAAAAAAAGGAGAAGAAAAAGAAGGAAAAGAAGAAAAAAGAAAAAGAAAGAGAAGAGAAAAAAGAAAAAGAAGGAAAAAAGAAGGAGAAAGAGAAAACAGGAAATAGAAGAAAAAAAGAAAGAAAAGAAACAGAAGAGAAAAAGGAGAGAAAACAGGAAATAGAAGAAAAAAAGAAGGAAAAGAAACAGAAGAGAAAAAGGAGAGAAAACAGGAAATAGAAGAAAAAAAATATATATAGAAGAAAAAAAGAAGGAAAAGAAAGAGAGAAGAAAAAGAAGGAAAAGGAAAATATATATTCAATCAGAATCCCATCTTTCTCTCTGACTGAAAGAGATAGACAGTTATATATATATATATATATATATATATATATATATATATATATATAATGAAAAAAGAAAGAAAAAACAGAGATTAGAATGAGACACACACACACACACACACATATATATATATATATATCGATCGATTCTGCGGATAGATAGATGGAGAGTGAGAGATAGAAAAAGGAGAGAGATTATGACAGAGATCGATCGATAGATTCTGTGATAGAGATAAATTCTGGCTGAGACTGAGATAGACAGACTGATGATATATATATATATATATATATATATATATATATATATATATTCGATCATATGATATATATATATATATATTCAATCAAATATATATATATATTCAGTCATATATATATATATATATTAAAATAATATATATATATATATATATATTCAATCATAATAACACACTTAAATTAAGCTATAGCTGTGCTGATAACTTGGAGAAAAATAATTAAGAAACATAATAACAGAGTCTTTAACAAGTATAGGGGTTCTAAAAACTTGACTACGCACCAGGTTGCAAGTAGTACAACTAAGTATAATGACATGAATAACAACTTGTGCAATTGTTAGAATCCAAATAATTGTCCATTACAGAATAATTGTTTGACTAGTTATCTAGTTTATCTTAGTACAATCTCTCCACAAAAAAAAACTCAACTATTGAAAAATTTTACATTGGTAGCACTGTAAATTCATTCAAAGAACGTTGGCGGAGACATATGCAATCTTTCACTAGTAGTAATGATAAGTACAAGTCTTCATTATCCAAGTATTTTTGGAGTTTAAAGGAGAAGAATAATATACCTACTGTTCAATGGAAATTAATCAAGAGAACTCGAACATGTAATTCCCTATATGCCCCTTGTTATCTTTGTCTTAATGAAAATTTTGAAATAATTAGATTTTAAAAACGAGATGTATAGTTGAATGTTTGTGTGTTTTTGTGATTGTATGTATATATGAATATATCTGTACTTATAATTATATGTTTGTACATATATATATATATATATATATATATATATATAAAATATATGTGTGTGTGTGTGTGTGAGTGTGTGCGTGTGTGTGTGTGTGTTTGTGTTGATACCTGTTATATGTGTGCTTGTTTGTGTGTTTGTGCGCTAGTGTATGTGTGGGTGTGTAAACTTAGGTACGTGTCTGCGTGTGTATGTGTGTATATATATACATATATATATGTGTATGTTTATGCATATGTATATGTGGATGTATATATATGGGTATTTATGCATGTATATATATATATGGGTGTATGTGCGCATGTATTCGTATATGTATATGTATGTATATCGTAGTATCTTGGAATGTATCATCAATACTAACTAAAATCTACTTTTGTTTGATAATGGTTTTATAATTGCTTGTAGACTTAATAATGAACAATTACATTTTAATGGACTTTACTGTCGTTTATCTTCACTAAGATAATATTGTTATAATATGTGTAGGTTTATGTATGTATTTGTGTATGTATGTGTATATATATATATATATATATATATATATATGTGCATGGAAATATGTGTGTCTTTGTTTGCGTATATATGTGTTTATATATCTGTCTGTGTGTTTGTATATGTGTATGTGTGCATATGCATGTTTGTGTGTTTCTGTATGTGTGTATATATGTATATTTGGTCTTTTTTATGTTGCTATGCGGGTTGATGCATTTATATTTGTTTCTGTGTGTGTATATACATATGCGTATGCGTGTATGTATGTGCGCATGTGTATATATGGATATATGTATGTATATGGCTATATGTGTGTGTATATGTTTGTGAGTAAGTATGCTTTTGTGCGTTTCTGTCTGTAGTGAAGAATATGTGTACACATAGGTCTATATGTATTTTTTATTTTCTTTCACATATTGTTATATATTTGTACTCATGTATGTGCACTAGTGCGTATATAGGTGTATATGAGATATTTATATATATTTGTGTGTTTGGAAGTTTTCTTTTTTATATATTAGATGTTGTTATTTTTATGCATATATATATCTATTTTTCTGTCGCTGTCTGTATGTTTTAGTGTCCTTTTTTCCTTATGTTGTTCATTGATGAATATTTGTCTTTCTGTTCTGCCCATGTTGAACTTTATCTATTCAACCATTTTTATCTATGTATCTTTGCTTGTATAAGTTATATTTTAATAGGGTGTTAGAATTCGTTTAATAACACTTTCAAATTTGAATATTTCTTGGTGGGTGTATGGGTGTATCTTTGTCAATATATGTGTGTGTATGTGCGTGTCTTTGTCGGTGTGTATGTGTAAGGTCGCTTGTGTTTGTCTTTCATTATGTGTGTATATTGTCGTTTTTTTCAGGGTCGTGAACATATTTCATGTCTCGTCCCTTTATTGCGTGTTTATGTATCTAAATATGTCTGCGTGTTTGTATAATCTGATTGAGTATGTATTGTCTTTTGCAAGATTTCATCCTCCCTTGCCCATTTAACGTTTATTCCAAAAACATTAAATAAAGCATTAAATAATTATTATAACCAAAGTTCGTTGTCAAGTTTTTTGAATTCTCATATACTTGTATTTTGATTGGTCATTCCAGCTTATGTAACAGCATTTCCCCTAGCGAAGGATGTTTGATTGATTTGAACCTTTTAAAACCCTTTATTCTACATTCAACACCATCACTTGATAAGACACCAGAAGTGTTGAAACAAAATGGCTATTTTTGTAGTGATTTTATAACATATTTATGTTATAATTTTCAAATAATTATATATATATATATATATATATATATATATATATATATATATGTGTGTGTGTGTGTGTGTGTGTGTGTGTGTGTTACATGTAATCGATCCGTTGATATATAATCCGGGTGGATCCTCGTTTTTTTATAACAGAGCATATGTATTTTTTACAGCAAAAAACAAAATGTACCTCAACATACTGACTGATAGAGAGAGAGAGAGAAGTAGAGAGAGGGGGGAAGAGGGGGATTCTTACTGAGATTGATAGATTGTACGATAGATAGATTATGACTGAGAAAGACACACACACACACACACACATATATATATATATATATATATATATATAGAGAGAGAGAGAGAGAGAGACTGGGAGGATTCTGATATATGATATATATATATATATATATATATATATATATGAAAAATAAGATAAATGAAATATATATATATATATATGAAAAATAAGATTGCTAGAGAGGAAAATAGATGGCTGGATACACAGAAAGAAAGATGGCTGGATTGATCTGAACTGATCGAGATCAACAGAAAAAGTTAGATGCAAGTAAATGTATGTTGAATTAAAGAAAGAAAATTGGTGCCATAATAAAAGAATTCGAATTATTGATTGAAGTCTAAAGCACAAAAGAAAGCAAAAAAAGGAAATGCCATAAATGAAATAAAGATGTTATGTTTTAAGAAACTGCCAGAACGGAAGTATTAAAACACACTTACGCTTGTACGGAAGCGTTTTGATTGGTCGACATTAAATCGCTGGAGGCGACTTGTCTCCCAAGTACCATCGTCTTAATCTTAGCTCTGATACTAAAAAACGCTGCAAAAGAAATTAATGAACAGAGAAATATAAAAAAAAATCTCTTTAGAACCCTCTTGAATCTTTCCATGACTGAAATCGAATTCTTGTCAAATAAAGAAAAGTGTTTCATTTATTTATTAGAATTACATTCACTGCTGTGAGATTGAAATAACTGATTGCCATCCTAATTTTTTTTTGCGTAATCATCCGAGTCATGTGAAATCGATCTGCCTACTCATCTTGTCTACGAAACTACATAAAAAAAACTGCTTTCTGTTTTATGGCCGAGTTGAGAAAGATTATTTCCTGGGTTTTAAATTCCACAGAAAATGAGAACAATGTCTTAAATAATTGTTCATATATTTAGATTATTACTAAATATAATGATTATTTCATTAGAGTAAGTGAACTATTTTAATAATGATAATTGTACATTTTCAAACCATAATCGTTCCCAGAGAAACATTATATGGAAACTTGAAATTCAAATGGATAATTAATTCCCAACCTAATACGGTATGAAGCCTTTCTTAGCAAGAAGAAAATCTGTTGGGAAGATGATGCCTCTGTTCCAATCAGCCGAAGAGTGAAACCGAAATTGAAAAGTTAAATATGTGAACCTTGCGTAGAACTGACGACATGTTTGGATCTGAATGTGCCATCTATAGACACCCTTATTGGTGCACTTGGAATAATACCAAAGTGTCTTACAAAGGCTTTGTGGTATTATTAACTAAAGACCCGAGGAAAAATCAAAACCGTCCACAAGTATTTTAGTTACAATTTTGAGCAGTGTACTTGAATACTCTGGAGACTTATTAGTGTTTGAACTCCAATAATAGTTATCAGATATTCCTGTTATGAATATTTGAGTACACAGATAAAAAAAAAGAAGAAATGATATCACTGATATTAACTAGTTAGGAAAGTTTATTAGTATAAATTATATCGAATAATATCTGAATCTATAAAGGGATATCAAGATTTTGCTCAAGAACTGCAAAAATCTGAAAATGTATAAACGTAAAACAACCCAGTTAGAATACTAGAATTCGCTGATATAGTTATTTGTTGGTTCAGTTTCTGGATTGAGTAGAGTTGATTTGGACTCAACGGAAACTGGGTGAGCAATAATAAATACGAACTATGAATGGACAACGGAACGAGAACATCGTCGAATCGTTCAGTTCAAAATTTCCCAAAGGTTATCCAGATAGACAAACACCTGAGACAAACAGAGTAGTCGAAACGTTGTGATAAGAAAAACGAAGATGCGGAATTTAGTTCGAAGGAAAAAAAATCAAAGATACCCATTCGAATAATTAATCAAAAAATGAAAGTGTAGAATTTAGAATTCCAAAGAAAATTTTTGCTTGGCAGTACAAGCCGGCAATTTGCAAACAGACTTTCTGTATATGCAAAAACGAATACACTCATATTTTCTTTTGTCTTTCATCACCAAATAAAATGGGAGCCTATTTTGCATGTCGATATGCAATGCTTCCACTTCTCAGAGTCTTTACTTTTTGTCAAAAAACGTGATACAATTTACCGAGTAATAGATTAAATGCGAATTTTGTGCCATATTGGAAGGCGATTGTATTCAAGACAGTAATGGATGCGAAATAATGTCAAATTATTATGCTTGTTATGTTGGCGTTGTGAAGGCAAACTGAGTCAGCAGACAGAATGTTAAATGATGTGAATAAGAAAGAATACCAAATACATACGAGCGGCTGTAATATCATTAGGTTTCACACGTTGAATCTGTAAGCAAGTTTTTGTCAGACGGAAAAAAGAAAAATGAAAAAAAGAATAAGAAAAAGAAGAATATAAAAAAATGAAGAAAAAAAAGACAAGCGAAATAGAAGAAATAAAAATATAGGTTTCGCGGTGACGAGGACAAAGAAGATGGGAAGCGAAGAAAAGTGAGACGGCAAGGGAAGGAATCGAAAAGGATAAGGAAAAAAAAGGCAACTACAAAAAAGGAAAAAGTAAAATAGGAAGTAAATTGAAAGACTTTAATTTGAAAGTAATCCCAGTAAAGAAGAACCGCATGCAACGTTGTAATAGGTACTTTACAGGATGATGAAATGCATTCTCGTCACCAGTGAGCAAGTAGCAGGTGACCAAAATGTAGACAAAGTGACTTTGTACTAAACAAGAAAATGATGAGAAGCAAGAACTTTCTAATTCCTCTTGGCACCAAACTGATTCGGATTGTTTCTGGTTGGTAACTCTGCGTCAGTAGAAAATTGCTTGGATTTTCTGGTGCCACATTCAGACATGCAAAAGTGTAACAAATAAAATTGTCCTGAATTGAAACAAGATTACATAAAGTAATAATAGGTTTATACGACCTAACATTCTTCACAAAGAAACAACATTCACATAAAATGTGCCATGTGGTAGTGTTATAGAGAGAACATTTACTGAAAGATCGAGATTTACAGCTTTGAGGTTCGGAAGAGTTGCAGTGAGAAGCAGGGTTAATATTGGTAAACAGTAGGCTAGCAAAATGGTTATATATATATATATATATATATATATATATATATATATATATATATATATATATATATATACGCACACACACACAATGGGGTAAAAAAACGTTTATATCCTGGTTCAATTCTCCATATCTGGTCATATATTTTATTCTCTCTTTCTCGCTATCCATTTCCACCTCTCACTTTCTGACTATATATATATATATATATATATATATATATATATATATATATATATATATATATATATATTATACACGAGGTGTATGGCATGGTACACCAGATTGGTGATTTTCTAAGTGCAGTTTAGATGTGCCTCAAATTAGAATATGTGGGGCACCTAATGAGTATCGAACTCATTATTTTTGTAAGTTGTAATTGATCTAGAGCTTGCTAACGCTTACACCACAAAATTCTCCCCACTATATGCACACACCCAATAATATGCTGACATTCTGTGAAATTAACTTTCTAGCCAGTGGATATCTGACCCCATTTCCAGTTCGGATCTGATCTCGCTAAATATCTTTGTGTGTGGCGTTTTAGAATAGGTCACTAAGAAGACATGACATTCCAATATTAAAACCCTCAAGATTTGCATCAAATAGAAATGGTCGAAAGATCTCTAAGGGTTTGCGAACTTTTTGCGGTCGAAATAATGGAATTTTTGATGAATAAATTATTCGTTATTATCAATTTGTCTTGAAAATAATAAATATCGTAAGCTGAAACTAGTATGATATATTCTTCATATACATAAAAGCATATACTGAAAGTTTAAACAATATTGGCTGTTTAAAACAAATTTTGTCGTAAAGACATTTACTCGTATAATAAAATCTGACATACTGTACACACGCACACATATACATATAAGAGATAGGTATATATATATATATATATATATATATATATATATATATATATAGAAAGAGAGAGAGAGAGAGACGCATACATATAGATACAGAGATAATCTCTGTGGATTAAATTCTAATTAGGCTAGTTTCGTAAAAGTTCTAGTCAAAATTAAAAAGAGAAAGCATGAGATACAACGGATTCAGAATGATTTGTATCGTTATTTTAGACGCATACTGGTCATTGTTTTTCTATCATGTTTGGCATTGTCACACTGTTTTAGCTCGTTGTACGCTCCAGCTTTTCGTCGCAGTTGGTAATATTCATACTGCTTTTTTATTCAATCGTTAACCCTCACCCTGCCAGCTCATTTGACGTTCTGTGTTAAAGAATAGTGTGTTTGATTTGGGCTAGTTCATTACCATTTTTGATGTCGCTTGTCACTTTCAGCCAAGCACAGTAGTTGCCTATGCCATGAATCCTGTATCTGGCCAGTCCTCATACCAAAAAGAAAATCCAGACCAAAATTGGGACATACTGCAAAGGAAATACGTTTTATATAAAAAAAATACCCAATACATAGGATATATAACGATTGCAGTGGTTAAGATTGTATGCTTTAGGAAAGCATCCACACCGGAGCATATTTCATAAAGTAGCAGTACTTGGGAAAATGCTATTTCAGTGGAACTTTTCCTTTCATTTCGAATACAGAAGAAATGAAGATGATTCAGCTCTGTGGGAGTAATTTGGCATATCCGAAATGTAAAGATATGAACTGGTGAAACTAAAGAATGAAACTCATCTGAATATTTGCTATGGGAATAGCGATAGACTTGCGATGTTTCATCTATGAAAAAGAGGTTCAGATTGGAGAATACGACCTTCCCCTATTGGACAAGAGCTCGTAAAGGATTTGAAACTCTATCAACGCGGCAAAGTGAGCAGCACCAGCCCGGATATTGCCGTAATGCTTCATTTGGAGTCTCACCTTCTGACTCTTGTAAAGATGATGCATGACAATACGAATCAGATACTTCCTGGAGTGTTGGAATAAGCCAACCATTTTCCCAGCAACTTTAGCAAAAGATTGTATCTATGGTGATTTTCTGAGCATCTAAAGTATGGTGCATCCAGTGAGGGCCGAACTCCCTATTCAATCGTATTTGATATAGCGAGACAAGCTTGCTAACCACTACAACACGTTGAAGTAGCGAGAGGATTGCATCTCTGAATCCCACTTGAGATGGTGAGTGAAATTGGGACGTTCAAAGCTTGAATCCTCATTGAAAGTACAACGTTGCATCGTGACTGGATAAAACTCTGGATCTTAAACAGTGATGGTTAAGCGATAATACCTTGTTATATCAAGGTATTGCAGATTTCAAGTCAGTTTTTTCTCCGTTCATCTGTTAGCACTAGATCAGAGAAGAGATCAATTTGATTTTTGAAAGTGCATTCAAAAATATTGCTATCATCTGGGTATGAAACATAGAAGTAATTTATATATTCATCGAGCTAAGTTGAGGCGTTTCAGAATAGTCCACCAACATATTTAATATTTGTGTTTTTTCAAAATGCAATAAAAAACATTAATTTTTACACATCTTTCTTTCAGTGTCTTAGGAGGAGGCTTAGGTTAGTGTATTAAATCAGAAAGTCACTGTGTATATATATATATATTTTTTATTACTTGCAGTTCAAAAAATAAATTTGGACTTTAGCACGATTGCTGAGTTAAAAGCCTCAAAATCAATTTACAGTAATTGCATTTTATTGGCAGACATCTTTCGCTTATGAAAATATCTTCTTTTTAATCAGCCTTGTCATTTTTTTATCACAACGACTGCCTAGAAAAGTGACCAGACACATCGGAATGCGTCAGAAGCGTGGACACTACAGAACAAAGAGTGTCGGAACATTATGGTCATAAGTAGTAAGTACTACACATAATTTGCCGTCACATATAGTATCACTCATAGGCATATACACATCAGAATATATATATATATATATATATATATATATATATATATATATTTGTATGTGTGTGTGTGTGTATGTAAGTATACAGAAACAGATCGAAATAGAGAGATCGGAATAGCATAAAAGCTCTTCAAAGTTTTGTTTTCAAAATATTTCATAGTGGCCTCGAGCATCAAAACTTTGTAAACTAAGTTCGTGATGAAGTGAAGCTTATTGAAACGAAGATGATGCTGTCTGTGTTGGATAAAACAACCGGAAATTAGAGTCTCATAGAAACCGGAAATGGTGTCCATGATGTCCTCATCGTTGTCGTTCATTGCCAAAGAGAACATTACTAAGAAAGACCTTTTAGTTTGAGGCAATGAAAACCTTGATTAAGAAAAGTCAAAGGACTCCAGCCTCCTTCCGCGACTATCTATATCTGAAAGATATGATATACACACCTATATATCAGACTAATAGTGTGTAATTGAAATGACAAAATTGAGAAAAAAACATTGAAAACATTGCTTCACATTAATAACGTTTTTCTGGATAGATTCTAAATATGATAAAAATATAGTTCTAAGGTATAGAAACGTGTGTAAATATAAAAGTATATATATATATATATATATATATATATATATATATATATATATATATATATATTTGTGGCACCATTACCGAGGCAGAAAAAAAAAAAGAAAGAAAAGAAAAAAAAAAAGAGGCGAGACCCAAAACGTGGATGATAAGCAGAACACCACGGCTAAGAGACAATGGGTAAAGGATATTTTGATAAGTAACAAATGGCGAAAGAGTGTCATTACAATGACAGGGAAATTCTGAGTGGATAAAGGAATCGGGTGTGTTTTGGTGACGGCTGTGTTATCTGGGATACGTAAACAAACTGCTGGCCGACTGTCCAAAGAAAAATCCAAATGAAAATGTTATTTCGATAAGTGACGGAAAACAGGTGGAGGAAAGGGCTTTGGATAGATATGAAAAATTAAACGCCGCACACGATGTGTCCACTGACCGATTTCTTTCGACGGAACATCTTTAGCCTGCGATAATAAAATTATGTTATCAGAAATGTGTACCGAAAGGAAATGAATGGGAACATAGAAATGTTCTTTTCGGGGCGACGTTTGGTCGTGTTAAAAAGACCACCTATTCTGATAATTAGCGATAAGTACTGACGAAGCCCAGGTGTAGAACAAGAGTTATGACCACCGTCTTGTCCTGTTTGCGGCTAGAGAAAATGATAACTGCGATTAAGAGGAAGAAAAGGAAAAGAAAAGATAATTTTTTTTTTTTTAGTTAAGCAAGATATTTTTTTTCCTGAAACAAAGCCGCGGATTCGTCCACGCCCGACTAAGACATCATTGGTCGAGTGGTGATCACGTGACGCCGCCCATCCAGAGGATAGGTATGAGAAGCCGCTACGAAGAAGTGGGGAGGGCAGCTCACGCCCCTCTGAAGTATGGAGAGAAGGTGGGAGTAAGAAAAGGCTCCCAAAAATGGAAAAGAGTGGAAAATTCCTAACCAGAAATAAAAGAGGTGGGTATGTATTTAGAATTATCGAGGAACCCCCGACGCCGACAAACCCACCCAGGTTTTGGTCGGCGTCCATATAAGCGAAGCCACAGCAAGCAGAAATCAGTTGAGTTCGAGTTCGAGTTGAGTTCGAGACAGTTCCCAGAGTCAGTCTCCAGTTGAAGCAAGCCTCGCAGATAGCTGACCAAGATTCACGCACATTCCGGACTCCTCTTCAATCCAAGAACAATTATTTTGAATAGCGACTTAGATCCAGAACACCAAAATAAGTTTTTTTGACTTTCGCCCGAAAACACACCGAAAAACCAATTTCTTAAAGAGCAAACAACTTGAAGCGTTAAAACTCGCCTAACGGAAAACAACGTATCACAATCCATAGAACGGGTCGGGAGATAGACGCGGTCCTATGTATCGAACAACTAGACATAAAGTTTGTTATCTTTTTCTTTGATATCTTGAACTTTTGAGTTTTCATTTTATTTTATTTTATGCATATTTTTGTGGTGTCACCCCCGTTGAACCCGATTTGCATTACGGCCCCAACTACTGATTGATCTCGTCTGCCTAAGATCAATTCACAACGTGGGTGGGCAGACTGGAGATCAATGCAGTTACTTTGGTAACCAGGCGTTGGAAGCGAGTTGGGAACGACGAGGCTGATATCAAATCTAACCAGATTCCCACCCGAATCACCAAAAGGTTAGAACGTCACATTTGGGTGCCGCGACCGATACCAAGCCAGTTGGTCGTCACATGACGAGACAACACGACTGACGCGAAAGGCGGACGTCACGTTTGGAGCGGCGACACCCGAACGGAGCAGCGAGGAGCGAACAGCTGGCGCCGCGGCAGGGACGTCACAGTTGGTACCGTGGTAGACCAGGATAGGACGTCACAGTTGGCGCTGCGACCAGAGGACGACGTCACATATATACTGGGTGTAACTGCAAAATTGTCCAGTTGTTAGATTAATCTCGGAATCGTTGTATCTTATTAATGCTTGAAGATATTTTACTGGAAATTACGGAGATTTTTATAAAGCTATTGTTCTCTACATTGAGCAATAAGAATGTATAATTACTTTCAAAGCTTAACAGAAGAATCGTGGTGAAATCGATTATAAACGAAAATGATATGTTTATCATTAATTATTCATAGCTAAAGATCGGAAGCTCATGAAGAATTGAAATTAAGTTCATAATATATATATATATATATATATATATATATATATATATATAGTATTTTAGGATAATTTTCCAACTTATTCAAGATGATCTTCGCCCTCTCTAAACTTCTAACTTTCTGTCCTGGATAATAGATGTTTTCATTTTCAAGACTTTTTCACTCTTTGACTGCCAAATATTTGCCAGTAAAATTGAATTTGTTGAAATTGATCCCTCTCCCATTGTGATTCCTGATCCAGTTTTCCTCTCTACTGTTCCCTCTTTTTAAACTTCACCTTTCTCTTGATGGTTCTTGAATGGACTTTGAAAACGCAAAGTATGAATAGTAGTAACATTTAAAAACTATTTTTTTCAAATTGCTCATTTGGAGCGTGATTTTGACCAGTTCTTTTCTAGCTGAATAAATCAAAAACCAATGATTCTCATTTTCGTTTTAATATGGACAACTTGGGATCTGGACAATTTTGGGGTTACACATATATATATATATATATATATACATATATATATATACAACACTGAAGTCAACACCGAATGGCAACATTCTGTTCCATTATTGAACGCAATCATTATGCGATATTATCCGTAATAATGAAGATTTTACTGTATAAACACAAAGACACACACAGAAACACACACACTAACATACAAAAAAACACACACACGCACCTATATATATATATATATATATATATATATAAACAAGAATGCAAAGGTTAATGATTTAAATGGCGAGACATCCATTCATTACATAACCTCAAGATCCGGAGGAATTTTTTGTTTATATTTGTTGTTATTTTTTGCTACAAGATTCGTCTGTTCCTACAGACATCTTCAGGTATAAATAGATGTTGTTCTTGTTTTTTCTCTTTTGACAGTAAAATTTGCCAGTAAAATAATTTGTTCATTACCATATTTGGTATAAACGCAAACACTTTAAAAAGATTTTTCAAACTCAGCGTTGCTTTGGCGCGTTCAAAAACCAATATCTCATTTTCAATAGCATTTCGGATACAAATATTTTCGATGTCCTGTTAATAAGAAAAAAAACAAGAACAACATCTATTATATACCTGAAGATGTCTGTAGGAACAGACGAAAAGCTTAGTAAAAATAACAACTTACGGCAGAAATTTATATAAACAAGAATCAATTCATTCATAACGGATTGGAGGTTTTTGTACTATTTGAATTGTTTTGCGAGATGGATGTCTCGCCATTTAAATCATTAACCTTTGCATTAGTTTTGTGTGAATAATTCATGTATTTGTAAATTGATTGCACGTTTATTGTAATTTAAATAACTGATCTATGTGCGACTTTTGGTTAATAGTGCGACATTACTGTAATTATTGAACAATATAGTTCATGCCACTTTGACAGTAAAATTTACCAGTAAAATAATTTGTTCATTACCATATTTGGTATAAATGCAAACACTTTAAAAATTTTTTTTCAAACTCAGCGTTGCTTTGGCGCGTTCAAAAACCAATATCTCATTTTCAATAGCATTTCGGATACAATACACATATATTTTCGATGTCCTCTTATTACTAAGAGAAAAAACAAGAACAACATCTATTATATACCTGAAGATGTCTGTAGGAACAGACGAAAGCTTGTAGTAAAAATAACAACTAATACGGCAGAAATTTATATAAATAAGGATCAATTCATTCATAACGGATCTGGAGGTTTTTGTGTACTATTTGAATTTTTTGCGAGATGGATGTCTCGCCATATAAGTCATTAACCTTTGCATTAGTTTTGTGTGAATAATTCATGTATTTGTAAATTGATTGCACGTTTATTGTAATATATATATATATATATATATATATATATATATATATATATATAGATGAAGTATATTTAGGCAGGAAGTGAATACCTACTGCCTTATACATATATTATATCTAGACAAGATTGATTAAAAATAAGAACAAAGTTCTGTCTGTTTAATTATTTGTTTGTTGTATTTTCCAAGTTTCAAATCAAGTGTTGAGTCTTGAGAACGAAGCTGTCGATAAACGATTTCATTTTCATGTCCGAAGTTCATATTTTGTTATTTTTGTTCAAATACTTTCGATTTCCACAGTTCTGATCGAAAACCGATGTAGTATCTGGACCGTAGTTATAATTCGAGCACAAGACTCAATACCTTAACCGTAATGTGGAAAAATACAATAGAAATGAAACAGACACACCTTCTCGGTTCTTTTTAATCAAACTTCTTTCGGCACACACACACACGTATATATACAGTGGAGAAATGAAGCAAAGTCGAAAAGCTTTTTATTGACAACGCGTTTCGCCTTCCTTAAGTAGGTAGGTAGAATCTTTAGGTTAGAATGAAAAATAAATCTGTGTGTCTTTTTTTATATTAAAAGAGTGGATGCCTTTTTGCTTTGGTAGACGTTATCCCGTCAGAATGAAAGAACGAAACAAACTCAAAAAGTTGCATTTCTACATTGCGAATAATAATAATAAAGAAAGAGGGGGGGTTAGCGTCTAATGTATCTAAATGTATGACGTTGTCGACTACATCCAGTTTTCTGTCGCTAATTTTTTATCGCAATTGTTTTCGAATATTCCACATCGTAATAGCAGTAGTCTGGTTTGGAGTTGTTTTTTTTTTCCATTTTTTTCCAATTATTTATCTTCAGCGTGCAATGGATAAATTGTCGTCTAAATTACGCAAAAATGAAAATAACACTGACATTTCATTTTAACAAATATATTTTAAAAATTACACAAAAATGTCTTGAAATACTAAAGGGTAAATTTATTTAATAAGATCGCCATTTTTTTTTAAACACAGCCCCCTGACAACTTCGGAATCTCCTGCAACTCTTCTGGATGGTTTCCTTGTTTGTTGGTGAATGCTGCAATAATCCTAGGCTTCAGTTCATCTTTGCGTTATAAGAAGTTTTGTTGGTCTATTGCTCAACTGCGACCAACACATAATAAATCAGGAGGATTGCAGTTCGGGGATTTAGGTGGCCAGATGTAAGGAGTGATGTGGTCGCAGAAATTGTCTGTCCGACATGTGAAGGTGTTCCTATTTGTGTGGCATGGTGCAGCGCCCTGTTGTGATGCGCAGGATCTTCCAATAGCCACCCTCTTAAACCAGGCCAGCACTACATCCTCAAGTCTCTTGATTTAGGTCTCCGTTAATCTATCTATCTATCTATCTATCTATCTATCTATCTATGTTAAACAAGTTAATAGATGTGTATGCGTGTGCGTGCATGTGATCGTACTCATAAATATATGAATGTGTTTGTGTGAATAAATATTAATGTTAAATATCAAGCTTTATGGAAAAGTTACCTATTTCTTTCCAATATTTGTGGCTTGTTTTCGGGTAGAGAGAAAATGCAAGATTTCAAATAATGATTTTCAGGGTAGGAAGACATTTTTCACTTGAAATGGCATAGACGTGCACACACAAATACA
>CAHIKZ030000220.1:927500-1017500 GCA_903632075.3 Acanthosepion pharaonis | reverse complement strand
GCTGTGTCTCTAACATCTTTGGTGTTATAACTTTTATTATTATATTTCATTCACGTCATCTGTGACAGACTTTCTTCTCATAATTTGTTTCCACGTTTACAGTTCTGACTAGAGGGGACGAAACCGGTCGACTTGTGTTCGTGTTTTTGTTTTAAAATTTATCAAGGCCTATAGTAAAAATTTCGTTTTGTACCGTTAAAAACATATATTTATATATATATATATATATATATATATATATATATATATATATATATATATATATATATATATATGTAACAAATATATATATATATATGTAACAAATGTATATATATATATATATGTAAACATAATTGCATACTAGTATTTTTTATGGTTTTTCCGTATATTTTTCTTCATATATATATATATATATATATATATATATATACACACACACATATGTATATATATATATATATATAGTATAAAATGACGATTGGAAAAAATCTTACATTTTGCCGACGCGGTTCGTTTTTTGACTTTTTCAAGGCAAAAATGAAATCGATATGTTTTTGTTGTTATAGTTACATTAAAAAAAAATCCAAACTTAAAAACATAGACGCTTCTGTCTAAGCCTTTCTTTCTGGTTAATTTAAATTACCTTTATAGTAAATGATTTTTTTTTGTCATTTTATACCAATCTGTCTTGTCCACAGAATTGATCTGGGAATTTAACTATATATATATATATATATATATATATATATATATATATATATATATATATATATATGTGTGTGTGTGTGTGCTGAAATGTTCTCGGCTTGAGGAACTTCTAAATATCAGCATTTTGGCCATTCAAATCACCGGAAGAAGTGAGCCGAGACCTTTTTAGCACTTATTCGTCTATTGCAGATATCCGCCCCCAACCCGGATGCTTAAGTAATATCAGTCAGCTAAGTGACAAAAGTTTACTCATATGTGACGTCATTTGTTTACATTTGGATACGCATTGAGCAGATATGAATGTACGAGAGATTCATGGAATATTGTAGTTTAAAAGCAGTAAAATCGACTTCTAACCGAACGATCCTCTGTGGCTCAATCGGTTAAGGCACGTCAGGCTATATGACGGTTCTGTGTGGGATACAGGTTCAATTCCTGTCGGTAAATGTTATTAAAACTTTTTATTATAAACAGAGCATTTTCTTAAATATTTGTATCTATAAAAAGAATGTATAAACATAAAAAATGTCTAAAATATATATATATATATATATATATATATATATATATATATATATATATATATATATATATAGAGAGAGAGAGAGAGAGAGAGAGAGAGACGTGGTCTGACGATTGCATCTAGCATGAAACATACTGTCGCCTCTAAGTGTTGACTTCAATGTTCACTCGTATATATATATATATATATATATATATATGGAAAAAGGAAAGATGCTAATTTTGAGAATGAAATTAATTGTAACAACTCCTAGTAGGCATAGTTTCCTACTTTATCTCACTTCCTCTGAAAACCAAGTTTAAGACTATAGCTATAGCAAACCAGCTTTAACACTTTAGTTATTGACTCTTGTGTAACGCGTATGTCTTGCACAATGACACAGATATGTGAGAAACAAATTTAAATTCTACTTTTTAGAAATTATCTTTAAAAATTGCGTGACACATGCCGAGGACGATTTAAAAGAAAATCTCCTAAAAAAATTAACTTGGCATCTTCAGTGTTTACAGAATCGAATTGTTTACAGAAAATGTTAAGTCATTAACGGTTTTATCATAACGCTACTATAGAAGGGAAAATTGTCTGAAAATGTCGAAACTGTCTGACGAATACTCTTGAGAATACAAAATGGATTTTAACACTTCTGCAAATTGAAAACTAACAGGAACAGAGGAGAAAGCTCCATATTTGCTTTTGTAAAAAAGAAATTGTTTTTGTCCAAACAAGCAACTTCGCTTCGACGACTTAATCCTCATTAATCTCTTCAAATCGATAATCCAAAATGCGGATAAAGTCAGAACGAATTCGATTATTCTAGAGAGAGAGAGAGAGAGAGAGAGAGAGAGAGAGAGAGAGAGAGAGAGAGAGAGAGAGAGAGAGAGAGAAACTCATCACTTTGTCGTTTTCACTGACGTCGAAACAAAAGACAATGATTGACAGAAAGTCAATTGCACTTATTCCTGCTGTTTGAAAGATGATTCTCCACCATGTTGGGCTAATTCTAATGCTATATTCAAGAAATTAGTCGTGTAATTTTCCATTCCCAAACGATGTAAAATTCGCTACATTTTCAGATATTACTGAGTGCTTAAAAATGTCTGAAAGATTATCAGGTAAGATACATCAGGGAATTACTTGTCTTCATAAACTTTAGCGTTAAACGAGGAGTGTGGAAGCATTACCTGATATCTGCAGTGATGTTTCCATGCTACAATGTGATTTTAGTAAATAAATAATTCCTGTGTCATATACTGAACTTAAATGGGAAAAGGGTATATTTCACGTACTTTCTTCTTTGCAAAAATCTCTTATGTCATCCCACGCTACAAAAGAACAGTTAAGAGTTACTTATTTGCCGCTGGAATTAAAAAAAATAATAAGGTCCCAAGAAGTTAATTATAGAATTAGATTCTGACTGATATATTGATGGAAAACAATAAAAATTTTAATTTTTTTCGTAGCAATTTCGAGATCGTATCAATATGTAATGGATTATTTCTTGCTTATTCAATATTTCAACCCGTCTAAGATCTGCCTCAAATTAAACGCTGTCGCATTTTATAACTTATGCTGGAACGCTAGCATTGTAGATGTTGATTCATTAGTTAAGAACAGAGACAATCTATATATATATATATATATATATATATATATATTATAAACCTTTAAAAAAAATTCCTTTGTTACATAAGAGTTCTCATGTTTCACAAACGAGAGCCGAAACCCTTAATATAATTATTAAAATTAAATTGAATTAAAGTATCAAGCCCTGTTTCATACTCAAGAAAAAATTTAAGAATAACCAATCTTGAAATTTACGCATCTTTATAAGCATGTTCATTCGAAAAATTAATTACTATGGAAACGGCTGGGGCGACCATTTTGGTAAGGGGGTCTAAGAGATAATTTTTATCCACTGATTTCTATTTCTAATATTATTGAAGGAGCTTTTGTGTTGTCTCCATCTAATTAAATTCATTCTTCGTTGCACCAATGTATACCCTATCAGTGTTAGGACTCTCAATGGATCAGATAGTCCATTGGTATACCACAGATTTTGTGCGGCATTTATTTTCCAACGGGTTGTCTTCAGGGTTTTTTTCATTATTTTTGTCTAATTTTAGTTTAGGATTTTTATTAATACCGTTTTGGCATGCATCTTTTTCCAGGATTTTATTATGTTTTTTTTATGATTCTTTCTAGATTTTCAGTGCAACTGTAACTTAATTTTAAGGTGTTTTTATTAAAGATCTTGCTAAGTCTGCTATTAGTAGGAATGTGTTTTGCAATTAAAGCTAGGAACTTATGTCCTAGATTAATACTAACCATTTCGTTGAACAGAGGGGTATACCAAATGATTTTCCTTTTCCTGTTTTTCTTCTGGTTAGTACTATTGTTTCTATAATTTATCCTTGCATTTTTGTATCCGCTATTTTGTTTAGGGCTGTGTTATAAAAATTACTATGTTGTTGGAATATTTCCCTATTAGCGGAGTTCATGCTGATTCTTTTCCCTATTGATGTGGGTATATGCTTAATTATAGATGGAGGGTGATTTGACTTAGGGTGTACATACAAGGAATTAGTGTTAGGTTTTCTGTAAGGTATGTATATGTTGTTCCTTGAGTCTAGAGTTACGTCGAGGAAGTTTAAACTTTTTAATTTAGTATTGACTGTGGTTTTTAAGTTTAGTTTTCTGAATTCACTATATATTATCTTTCTAATTTTATCTATTTTAAAATTTGTGGAGCTCTTCACTGCCATGACCCCTCATCTCTGTAAATCCCGATGTCCTTAATGTCTAATTCACGGTGTGCGGTTAGATTGTATAGTATAAATAGACCGACAAGGTCAGAAGACCTTGCAGAGTCTAAAGATCCCATGATGATGTCAAAATTGTCAATAGTGTTTTTAATCCATTGGTCCCCATTGTGGATGAGGACAGATTTTTTTGCACTAAGAATTATGTTCATTTCTTCCTAAGTTAAATCAGAGTATACAGTAGCAAACTCCAGGGCAGTCATGAAGAGATCTCTTAAAAATAAAAATACGGATTATTTACCTAACGTGTACTTTCCTATTTTTCTACATATGTGCACGCACACACACACACACACACACACACACACACACACACACACATATATATATATATATATATATATATATATACATATATATATATTGTCTGACGATCGGCTCCTGCTGATTAATGCTAAAAGCTCTTCGCTATGAATTGAGACCTCTGGTAGTCGCTAATGCTTATATCTCGTATATAATGCGTTAAAAATTCTATTTCCCCGTAGCGTGCGTGAGTCTCCGATTGATGTCAAATCGGTCAGATTTAACATGTCTAGCCACACAGATGAGCTGCGAAACAGTCTTCTATTTGTGGATAAGTATATATATATATATATATATATATATATATATATATATATATATATATATGTGTGTGTGTGTGTGTGTGTGTGTGTGTGTGTGTGAGTTCCATTAAAAACTCCCGATAAGATACTCCGGTTAAGTTTTTTATTTAATTAATTTTTCTTGTGTTCTTATATTTTTTCTGCTATATTTTTAGCCATTATCAAGGATGATTTTATTTTACTATTAACTGAATGTATAGGAATGTTTTATTTTCGAAACACTGTCAGCACATTGTGGCCTTATTCATAGTTAATGTTAGTTTTTTTTTATATGAATAATGCTTCCATTATTTCTAGTCTTTTTTTAAATGTAGACGATACTATTATATTTGTATTATCAACGAGTATGTTGTAGATATATTTTGATAGGTCTCCATATGTACTTAAATTTCACTTTACATCTTTCTGACCACAGCTAAATTAGGTTTCCTTTAAATATACAAACCTGCTAAATTCTATGCGCAATATACTCGTTGATATGTTCAGAAAAGAAGAAAATAAGAATACAAGAAAAATTAAACAAAATCTTAATCGAAGTACCTTATCAGACGTTTTTAAAGAAACGTGTATAAAAGAGAGGTTGCTACCCAAACACACAATTCCGACGTTTGTAACATTCAATTTAAAATAGTGCTCAATACAAAAGTAGAGCAATATTCTATATTTGACAAAAACATGTAAATCTCAATAAATTCTCTATTCACCAGTTATTTACTAACGCCTGATGAGATGTGTTAATACGCATCAAAACATGATTGCATTTGTGTAGAGCTTCTTTTTTTTTTTTACATGTTTTTGATGTTATATCCTAAAATCAAGTCTCACTGATGAAAATCGTTCGGGTTAGGATCCCGGCTTGAAGCAACCGGATGTCTAGCCACACGGATGAGATGTGATACAGCGAAACAGTTTGTGGATGACTATTTATGCTCTCGGAAAAATTCGATTGATCACTGGGAGAGGAAGGGGTGATTTTATAAAGAGTGGCTGCTGCTGCTAATGCAAGGCTCTTCTACTTGAATCGAGCTCGCCTAGCTACTGACATCTTTCGTTAAAACGTTAAGAAATCCCTTTCGATTTGCCGTGCGACGATAGCTTGTGGGTAGAATCTCTGACTGATCCCAAATCTGTCGGGTTTCGATACCGGCTTGAAGCAATCCGTGGATGACTATATATATATATATATATATATAGATAGAGAAAGTTAGTTCATGTGTTCCTTGCAAAATGAATATTCTTCATTGAATGTGCGTACGTCTTGCTAAATCTTTCTCTCTATCAATGAAAAAGAAAGAAAATATTCACTTTTATTTGATTCCTATCTATCTATCTCAATTTTACTCTTTTTCTCCTTAAATTCGTTCTTTCATTACACTGTGTCTATTTTCTTGTTTACTTTCGATAAATTAATGATAGAGAAAGATTTATAGAATTTCTACACACTTTCATTAATTGTTCTGACAATTTATCAATGCAATAGATGCACAATACAAAAATAAAATAAGTAGCTTTTCTCTTTTTCTCTGACGCCCGTTTTTAGAAAAGCAACGGACAAATCTACAGGTAATGTTTTTCAATCCCCATGACATTGATAAACGCAAAAATTATATTAATGCTTTTCTGATTGTTTTTTTTTTTTTATCAGTTTTTTTTCATTATTCTTAATTTTATTTCTATCAGTTTTTATTGAATAGTTAATGATTGTTATACAATTCTTAAATAGATGAGCGACTTTTGCTGTATAAATTTATTCACTGTTTCATATAATTTCTTACAATAAACCAAATTAACCAATATTAACAAATATTAACCAAAAGTCGTTGGCAACAATTTAGGAGATACATATACAGTTTGCGATGGATAAAATGACGCAGAAATGAAAATAACATCTTAATATCTTATTTTAGAAGATATATTTACCAAACTTATACAAAATATCTTCAAATACTAAAGAGTAAATTTATTCAATAAAATCGCCATTGGCTTTAATTACTGCCTCCAGACGACTTGAGAATCTCCTGTAAATCTTCTGAACGGTCTCTTTGTTTAAGTTGGCGAATGTTGCCATAGTACTTGCCTTCAGTTCATCTTTGGTGTTACAGTGAGTTTTGTTGGTCTCTCGATCAACTGCACCCCACCCTTAATAATCAAATAATTGCAGAGTTAGGTGGTTAGATATAAGGGGTGGTGTGGTCGCAGAAATTTTTTGTCAGTCATGATTGGGTTCTCCTGTTGTGTGGCATGGTGCAGTGTCTTGTTGTCACGCATAGGATCTTCCAGCAGCCACCCTCTTGATCCAGCACTAACTCCTCGAGGCATTTGATGTAGGCCTCCGTGTTGAGTCTGGAACCCTGTAGATGAATGGAGGGATATTTGAGATGTCGGCGTGAATGCCCAGCAGTACAGCCTGCCGTTTCCAAATTTCTTGGCGTAGTGTATTGGATCATGGTGCTCTTTTTCTCACAGACTGTGCCCAACTGACCCTACTATATTCTTCAGTCGATTACACCTCAGCGAAAATTAAAAATATAAAATAACGAACATGTATCCTTTGTATATATATATATATATATATATATATATATATATATATATATATATATATATATATATATATATATATATATATATATATATATATATATATATATATATATATATATATATATATATATATATATATATATATATATATATATATATATATATATATATATATATATGGGGAGAGAGAGATAGGTAGATAAGGAGATAAAGAGACAAACAAATAAAGCTAAACGTTCACATTATCTGTCACTAATCTGAGTTTTGCAAAGTTTATAGAGTGTATCTGTAGAGGAAACAAAATGAACATAAGAGACAAGAGGAAAACTTTTTTTAGCCGACGCGTTTCGTCCTCTGAGGGACTTTACCAATGCAATGTAGGGTTTATTTTACTGTACGTCTTTATATACAAAGGCAAGTATGTCATTAGTTTACTAAGGCTTTTAGATTTCAACCACCTGATGAACAGTCTAGATCTTACATTAAATTTGTAATGTCCCTCAGAGTACGAAACGTGTCGGCTAAGGAGAGTATTCCTTATGACTTTATATATAAGATATGTAATTCGGTGTTGATATTTTTATTTTTTACAAAATAGTGCACAATGTAAATATACAGAGCATTAATATTATAAATTAACTGATTTAAAATATGTTTTTTCGCTACAGAGTAATAACCATGTTTCAAAAATGGAAGCTAAAAAAATTTAAATTTAATTTTGTAATTAAATTAAAATCATTAGTTCCATTTCATCCTCAAGCAAATTTCAATGATCAGTATCAAGTGATCCTATTAAAAGAAGACATTTTGTCAATGTGCCCAGGATTATAAACGCTATGACTAAAGGTTTTGTAACTCTCTCTCTCTCTCTATATATATATATATAAAAAACTGATTATATATATATATATATATATATATATATATATATATATATATATATATATATATATATATATATGTACTATCCCGGTTATTTTAAATGTCAAATATAATTTTTTATATTAAAACTGTAATCTCAGTATAATATCTACGACAACATTACGATAACCAGATATATTTTTTAAAATTTAAATTACGTAAGGCCAGTCTTTACTCAGCACCTGAAGACTGCGTTGTGCATGAATCTCTGAGTCGTGTTATCGGTGAAGGATAATATGCAATTTATTAATATATACTTAATAGCTTTGTTGTATTACATCGAGCACTGTTTTATTAACACCAGTACTATATGTGCAATATATATATATATATATATATATATATATATATATATATATATATATATATATATAAATGACTGTTTCATTGTACTAAAAATATAGATACGGAATATTTTATAATTATGAATAAGGGAGCTCATACTACTACTGTATTGTTTTGTTTATTTTTATTCTTCCGTGTTAACTTTCTTTGGCATTTTTTATGATTACAATATCAAAATTCTTTTTGCTATATGAAACTAACGTTGATTGTCGACGTAAAAGTCCTGATTGTTCCTTTAAAAATATGTTTATTTCTTTATTGTAATCTGTCGCTCTTTTGTTGTCATTTCCAGTTGATTTATGAAAACAACATCCATGATAGTTGGATGTTCTGCTGTCCTTTGAACCTTTCAATTTGATTTCTTGGTGAAAGATATGGATTGATAATGTTTACATCATGGAAAAGACGTGAAATTAGAAGGAGATACTCTATTGCAAATCATTCGTTTCTATGGATTGCTGCTGAGTGTATAGCAGGTCGCCAGATAACATTTCTTACTTCCGGGTTGATAAAAAAAATGACAAAAAATCGCAATGTTATTCACCGCTTCTCTCATTTTCAAATCAATTCTAAGAATATGCAAGTTTAATGAATCAGGATTAAGATGACCGGCGATACGACGAAACACTGTTTTTAAAACTACATTTTTCTCCTGAGCACGAAAATATATTTGTAGATTTAAATTGCATAAACATTTTGATTACCTTGCCTTCAGTTTTTCTTCAATTTCTTATTTTATAAAAATACAAAATTCAGCTATTGTAAATTTTTAATAATTACTAGAATTCTGAAAAATCATTTCTTGAAATTCCAAATTGCTCAACTGTTGCACACTGGCTCAGATTTTGGGTCATTATCTATCTACATCCTGGTTTCTTTGGAAATATTTACCATGATATTAAATTATGATAAATATAGGAATTTGAGGTAATAATTTCCCATATAAATTATGATAATTAGGGATAGAAATAACCTCAATAAGACGCGACTGTTTCATCTGCAGAAAAGGCAATAGAAAAGATTCATTGGAAAGATGGCAATCATAGGAATTTGACAATAATTCAAAGACGCCGAAAATTTTTGCACGGTTTCTACTTTAATTATTTATCAAATTATTTCTGAGGTTTTTCATTATATTTCATAATAAATATGCAATCATCAAATAAATAATTTGAACAGAAATAAAGGATTAAAATTGTCTCGGATAAGTGGATATTTATAGATTTCTGTTATTTTGGAAAAGAAGAAAATAATTTTATTAAAATTAATTAATATATGCATATATGTGATGTATGTTTATGTGTATGTGTCATGTGTGTATATCTGATGCGTGATTGTGTGTATTTGGTGTGTAGATGTTAATTATATTTCCCTGGAAATTAATTTTCATTGAAATAAAACTTTTATCACTTTTTAAAAAATATAATTAATTTAAACTTAAGGGATTTTGTGGATAATGAAATTCGTATAAATAGAATATCAATCATCCTTCATAAGCAAATGCAAAAATTATAAACGCTTACAAGCTACGCTATCTATCTATCTATCTATCTATCTATCTATCTATCTATCTATCTATCTATCTATTTATCTATTTAGCTAGTTAGCTAGCTTGCTATCTGTTCCTTTGTTCACCCAATACAAGACCTAAGAATCATTTGTTAGTGAACTACTGAATGGATTTGTTGGAAGGGCGTACAAGGAGGGGGCAAGTGGTGCATATTATGAGGATATGTAGGCTAGATAAGGGTAGAATTGAAGAGATGACGACTGATGTTATCGGAGTGGTATCCTCTCAGAAGATTCTTCGACAACATAATAGTTCTGGAATACAAAGGGAATGAGGATCAATCGAATCATGTCGCATAAGGTCCACTAGCTCTAAAGGTCAGGACTGGTGCAAGTAAGGAATGTAATTCATCTAAACAGGTCTGATTATTTGTTTGCCATCTGGTCAATACCAAGTAAATGGAAAAGACGAGGCCGGAATTTGAACTTGATAGTCATTTTACTACCCGTAAACACACACACACACACACACACACACACACACACACACACACATATATATATATATATATATATATATACTATAAAAGAATAGTTCTTGTTGTAACCCGAGTTTCACGCTCATGCTATCTTCAGACAACGTGAACGTTGAAGTCGTCTGAAGCTTATGATGAGATCGATCTTTTCATAGGTTTTAACGTTGTTAAGCGTTTTTGATCGGTTTAGGCAATCTAGGCTTCGAGCAATTTACTTTACTGAGAAGGTAACTTTACTTTCAGGTCTTATTTCTCTTTTTTTTTTTTCAGTATTTTCGTTTTTATCCGAGTCTTTATCTAAATAAGAGTTTTAGATTTTAGCAAGTTATTTGGAACAAGTAGGAACCACAAACACATTCACAAATGTGGAATTGTTTCGATTTTTAAATCATATCTTCTTTTCTTTTATTGGGTCTTTGTCATGTGTTCATTTCAAGGTGTTGGTATGTACGTATGTAGCAATTTCTGTGGGTGTTATTTGCGTACCCCATTGCATCTTTGTCTATATAAATATATGTATTCTTGAAATATTAACGTGATTTATGTGTGCATTCAAAATTGAGTATATCACTATATACTGAATTCATGATAGATACGACGAATATTGGTATTTAATGTATAATATCAGATAACAAGTTTTGCAAATTAATTAATTAAGTATATGTTTTACGAACATTTATGGTACGAAAAAAGGCTTTTGATAAATATTGTGTTTTGACTATTTATTAGTATGCATTCGACGTATTACCCAAAATACGTAATAAAACACACAAGTTAGACCCATCGTGTCAGCACTTTTACAAATTAGGAAAAGAAACAGCTGAACTTTGAAATCTTTTCCTAGTTACAATCAAACCATTGTACATTCCGGTGATCTAATTCAATAAATAAAGCACAAAGGAAACAAGATTCTCGTGAGTCCAGATAGAAAGTCTCTATACACTACTAAAAGTGTCAAAAATCTCCAATGTAATCGATCCTGACTCAGCTTCAATCACTTTATCACCGACATAACGTGGCTTCCCTCTGCCTTTTCTACAAATATTTTCATGGCAACTTTCTCCCTGCTGCCTTGATTACATGAATTTAAGCGTTACTACTAGATGGGCATCTAGGCCCTACCCTTGTAATATTGAAACAGTTAAATTTATAACCACCAATTCTATTCCAACAATTTCTTTTCTCGCACTTCCAGCCTTTGGAACACACCTCCGTTTACTTGCTTCCCTGATAACTATAATCTTCAAAAATTTAAATGCAACGTCAATCGCCATCTTCTATCGTGTTGAATCCCGTTCATTTTTTATCCTTTTTTCGACGATTTTACACGCCATACACGTAATCATGCCCCCATATATATATATATATATATATATATATATATATATATACGAGTGCGTGTATATGAGGGATTTCTAAAACTAAGGTAGGTATAAGCAATGGCGGTATGCAACATTTTTTATAATAGCCAGAACAGTCTTAATATTGAACGCATGCGTATTTGATGTCACAGCAAAGATGCCTGGCGCCATCAAACTGTATACATAATATAAATGTACGAAGAGTCATAATTGTTTTGCAGGCTAAGGAGGAAATTCCAAAAGAATTCCCTTTGAATTCATTGTGGCATATGGTGAGCATGTAATGGACAGGAAGCAGTTATCAGTCTTGTATAATGTGTTCACAGATGGTTACACGAATCTGCAGGAAGAGCCTCGTGTTAGGCGTCCGTATTCATTAACAACGAAGGACATTTTCGCGCTGGTTGAAGTTTGATCCAGGGTAATAGACTGCGCAAAATTTGTGATTGGCCATGGAACTTGATTTTCGGAAGTAGGTGATCTATGAAAGCTTGCACGAGAAGTTGGTGTATCAGTGTGTATCATCTCATTGGTTCTCAAAGCGAGTGACTGCAAAACATGAGTTCCAGGGCATGAATTTTAGCAAGGTAGTTCGATAAATGATTTTAAGCTCACCTTCGTGCTATCTATCTATCTATCTATCTATCTATCTAAATGCAACAATCAACAGATATCCCATATCAGCAAAAAAAATAGATTCATGAAGATGACCAGGGAGAACTTCGTGCCTATAATAGCACCTATAAGGATGACGACGATACAAATAGTTCTAAATAATTAAAGTATATTGACAATTTCGCATGTCAATTTTTTTTGACAGCTTATGAATCCTTTGTAATAATTTACTGATACAAGTTTTACTAATTAACCTATAGCAGGTGGAGAAGAGGTGGATCCATACCTTTGCCAAGGGTATTTCTGCGTAAGTGAATATAACAAACACGGCTGGAATTGGAACTTGGTTTCTCGATTTCCAATTTTGAGCCTTTATCTATTACGCAACGTGTACATACGTGGTACAGTAACTGGTATTTCAAAACTGTTACCCATCTTTGTACGACGTTGCTTAACTTCAGTGGTCGTACGAAAAGCAGTGATTAAACATGATAAAGCCGTAAGCAATCTGCCCCTCAGATAATATTTTTGTGGTTGAGTTACCGATAAATTTATTTATATTTCAATTTGATAGCAATTTTTCTCTTGTACACCTGTTATGAGTGTAAATAACATTAAATATGACTATGAAACATACACATCATAACAAGAACAGCAACAAGTCATGATGAGTTCCCAACTCCTTCTATGACAACCGTGACAGTGTTATTTTCTTCTATATCATCTATCATCTTTCCACCTGGTCGATATTTTTTTGCAGCAATGTTTGCTTTCCATTTGGCACCGACCATTTGTTCCATCCGTTATCCTTTCTTTTTGCTATATATCCCCACCCACTTCCATTTTTGTTACTTCTGTGATATCTCATATTTTCGTCTCTTTTATAATCTATGTTGTCTGCTTTCTGTTTCTTTGTATTATTCCGAGTACTTCTCTTTCCACTGATCTTTGTTCGTTACTTCGTTTGTTTTCAAGCGATTTTGTTAATTTCCGTTTCGCACAGAACTGGTATTAATACATTTTGCGTTTTATGCATATCGGCAATGTGATGCTTATTATATCTCTATTTTTATGAAGCACCTTCCAGCCAATCTGCAGATGTAGTTAAATTAGTTTCATGGTCTTACTTTGACATAAGTAAATGTATACCTGCATTACTTCGAGTAGCACATTACTTTTATTTCATTATAAAGCCACCCTTGCCTCCTTTCCATATTCACATCATTTAGCAATGATTTTGATATTCGAAAAATGGCATCAGCAAATCGGAGATGATTTAAATATTTTTATTTCCATTTTTCTCAGTTCATATTCCGGAAGATACTTTAATGCGTGCTCTGAATCGTAAATTCTTATCTTTTCCAATCTTTATTTCATCTGTGTCTTTGTGAAGTGCAATTATTGCTGCATTGTTATCATTAGATTTTCACAATAACTTTTATAGAATTTTTCTTAATGTCCTTCTATGCTAGTGAGTTGAACATTCTAGAGTCTTTAGTCAAGGGACTTTTCATAATTCTCTAAATCAATCAACGACCAATTGATTGACTAATTTTTGAGAATGCTTTAGAATTGAACGACTCGTAAAAGTTACCCATTTATGTGGCTGATGTTCTACGAGACAGTTTGTTACTCTATTTGTAAGTAATTTCCAGAACATGATATATATATTTATATACACAATAATACGCAAAAGTAAGTGATTCCAAAAGATAATATAAAAAAAATGCGAAAGCCGTTGTACATCGTCTAATAAAGGTTTATCTTGATGAATATAAAGTTTAAGATTTTCGATTATCTAGAAAAAACGAGACTTTTTTTTAAGTATTATCTTAAGGGTTCACTTACTTTTGGGAAGAGCTGCATATATGTGTGTGTGTATGTCTTTGTGTGTATTCTTCGTATGTAAAAAGTATGTATTTTCCAGAACATCAAATCGCTAGTATTCATACAACACAAAAATACAGCTTAAACTGTGAAACATAAAAAGAAATTAACAACACCTAAACAAACCCTGTTGAAAATGGCTATAGAAGTGGCTGAAAGCGCTTGATACAATGAACAATACGACCAATGTTTGAACTCCTTTTCTTCCACTGAACGGAGAAATTAATCAAAGTTTCCTTGTCTGTCATATTCAACGAAACAAGTTTAAAAGAAATGGTGTTGCGCAAATATACACTGATATATATATATATATATATATATATATATATATATATATATATATATATATATATATATTGAACAATAAAAAATATTAAAAAATTAAAATCTTCAGACACATTGTAGATTAATATTCTTTCGTTTTTTTATTATTATTTCATTTAGATTCCTCGACTAGTTTCGGCTACCAGCAAGCAGAAATATTTCTTCTCCTGATCAACATCAGTAGAAGAAATATTTCTGCTTGCTGGTAGCAGTGAACTACAGAAATGAATGTCTTGATGGAGAAAATGAACTTTTGTCTGTAGTTTTCATTTGTTTTTTTTATTTTATCTTTTTAACATGAATCTTTTAACATTCCTTGTGTTGGTCAAACAGTGTCTTTTAAGTTGTTATTTGAGATAAGAGCTGGATGGATCTATGCTGCTCTGAATTCCCCTGGTCAGTTTGTACAGTTTTATTGGTCCTGGAGAGGGGATGTGTCTCTGTTAAGTGTTTGTGTGTGTGTGTTATTTGGTTCTTAGGGAGTGAGTGAGTATGATATGTGTAATATGTATATTGCTGTGGATGTGTGTTATCGTTTGGCTCATTAGGAAGTGAGTGATTATGATGTGTGTAAGTGTGTATATTCGTGTGGGTGTGTGTATAAGTGTGAGCCCTCAACACCTCCGTAAGCATATCTGTCTTGTGTGGGTGAGAAATGTGGGTAGGTTTTGATTTGTTGAGTTGTATATTAGTACTATCTATATTGTTAAATTTATGGTTTAGCCCGGCTGGATGTTGTGTTTTTAGACGTTGTATCCACTTATTTTCATGGAACTCTAAAATCTTTCTAATGTTATCTGCTCTGAACGTTTCTATTCTCTCAATATATATATATATTGTGTGTGTATTTAGGCAGCATTTTTTCATTAATGCATATATATATATATATATATATATATATATATATATATATATATATATGAATGCACAATATTAATGTTTCAAGAATTAAACACGTACACATCTATACACAAAAACACAATAAGGTACATACGTAACACCCACAAATTTTGATATATGCATACACACCAACGCCATGAAATGGACACATGACGAAGACCCAATCAATGAAAGCAACAGAACTTAAAAATCGAAACAACTCCAAAATTTTGTGTGTGTTTGTGTTCCCTACTTGGTCCTTACTTACTTACTTACTATATATATATATATATATATATATATATATATATATATATATATATATATATATATATATATATATACGTAAGCACGCACACACACACACACACACACACACACACACACACACACACATATATATATATATATATATATTGAGATGTATTTACACAACATTTAGGAAAATGACTTTTTCGGATCATTTGAGTAAACGTCGAAATTTTATCAAGACTAAATACGACCCTTCTTAGCAAAGTGATTACCAACAGGAATCTTTTTCAACATTCATTCTTTTATGTCTCTATATGCATGTCATCTATCTATCTATCTATCTATCTATCTATCTATCTATCTATCTATCTATTCAGATTTTAATATTTACAATAGTTTGCAGATGCAAACTTTATATTGAGCCGCCAAATTACTTTTATATTGGCCAAAATATTTTAACAGCATGGTTCAATAGCAAGGCAATCCTCATATCGGGCCTGGAAACCATGTGACTGGAGTCCACGACTGGGAGCGGGCATGTCGAGATCTAAATTACTAGTAAATTACTCAGAACGTTTTTATCAAGGAACTTGTTAGTAATATCCAGTAATTAGTTAATTAGCAACTATATATAATATTAGAAAGCGTCTGACAATTATTGACTTAAATGCAAATGTACAAAGAAAGAACAAAAGTACCATAATTTAACTAAATACACAATAATCAATTTATTCACCATTAAATAGATATGTTTTAGATAATATTACAAAAATAATGAGTTAATTTATTACAGAAAATATAATTGGATAATACAATCAGAAAGTAATTTCAGCATTTTACAAAACCATATATCAACAAAGTTTGAAAATACTTAAAAAAAAAATGTGAATTTCAGAGAAACAATAATTTTGATAATTTTTACAAAATTTATTGCGATTTTTGTTACATATACAATTTGTTTCACAGAAGATGAAGAAAATACTTATTTTATTATGATACAATGATAGATATTACCAGTACACATAGTTTTAAAAATTAAAACCAATTTCAGTAACAAGAATACAAAATTAATTAGCATAATATAACACAGTACTTTTTTTTACCATTTTGAGAAAGATTTTGGGGTAGTGAAATTACAAAATATTAATTTAAACTATTTTTTTTGTAAAACTTACATGGTGCTTTTAAATATTGCATGAACCTTATATTCTAAGGTCTGTATGACTTAGGATTCACAATTAAGAATTTTAAAGTTAGTGTGAATGTGGAAATTTGTCATTTTATGATACTTTGTGTTGTCTTTAAGGAACTATGAGTTTCTAAAGGATTTCCAAATTGTTTCATTGGTCAGGGTGTTTTTTTATGTTGAAGTTATATAATGAACTGAACTTCCTCATTAAAATCTTTGGATAATCGTATTTTATGGGGATCGATCCTTTCCTCCCCCATAAGATACAGCTATCTAAGCAAAATTAATTTAATTTCAGTATTTTTTAAAATATTAAACTGGTTAAATTTTTGTTTATACATTTCTAACAAGAATGCTAATAAAATTAAATTTCATTTTTTTTAGATAACTATGTGTAACTGTGTAAATAATTATTTTTTAAATCAATGTTTGTTATGAAGAAAAATATCATAGAAAAATATTAAATTAAATTTTTATTCAATGTTTGTCTAATGTGCAAATTTCTGTATAGTAATTTTGAAAAATTAGCAGTGCAAGAAAGTTACATCATTTTTTTCGTTTTCATAAATTATTACTTAAAAGTTTGATTTTATAATCAAGATATTCGTTATTACGAAATATAATAGCATAAAGAAAACAACTGAATTAACCTTCTGTGCGAAAATTCTTAATAATGACATTTTTTTGTGAATTACGCTGTTTAAAATAATCGAAAAGAGAAAGACAATATTGTCAAGATACATTTACATTTACATTTTTGTGGTATACTTTTAATTGTAAAATATTAAATTCATTGAATTTAATTTTTGACATTAACTTTGTCATAATTTTTTAGTAAGTATCATTTTTCATTAATTTCGCAGTGGAAACGTTATCTTTCTATTTAATTACGAAAGATAGAAAAAAATCAACATAATTAAAAAAAAAATAATACCGGTTTATTTAACTAAAGAAAAATAAATTATTCATAGAAATAATTTTATACTTAATATCATCATTGTTGAAGAGCAATAGCATAAAGAAAAATATTAATATATATTATATTCTTAATGACATTTGTGAATTTCGAAAGGAAAAAGTTTGTTTAAGGATAATATATTGCAAGTTCAAATAAAATAAAATAAATAAATAAATATTACTTACTTCAGTATCTTGAATAATAAACTTAACTTAATCCGAAATTAAAAAGTAAAAAACTTAATTTTTTAATCCAGTTCTTGCAACGAACTTTCGCGCGTTGACAGTTGGTCCCCAGTGCCAGAAAAGCTAGACGCACTGTATAGGTCTGAGCTAAGGATCGCCTTGGTCAATAGTCATATAATAATGAACAGTATGTGCTTTTCGGGTTCTTTTTTTGTTTGAAACCAAGACGTGTCCCTTGTCAGCTAATTATTAATGAAACGATCTGACTGCCGAAAAAATAATGAGCTCGTTTGCTGTTGTGTTAACACGAGACATATGTGACATTAAAAGAAATGAAAAATGTTATGTTAGTATAAAATAAAAGTATTTCAAAAATTTAAAAAATATGAAAAGATTATAATAAATATTGCTTTGGAATCTTTTCCATTCAGGCAAATATACTTATCTTAAGGTGTATGTCATATTTGTAATCTCAATATTCAATAACATTTCATCTTTCGGGGATATGTTATATGAGTTAATTCTCTCTAGTCTAATTGCCTTGGGGTCGCTTATTCATTGACTTTGTCTTCCTCTAATCCATATATCACAGTATGCCCTCGATGTTCCAACTTTATTTCATTTCTCATTGAGTAAGGACAACAGCGTTTTCGAAAAATTACGATTTTTAACATCTTCTCCTCACCATGATCCTATATATAAAATAAATTCTTTTTATCAATACTATTATTATTATTATTGCTTTTATCTCTCAAATTATAAGAAGCATACGCGGACAATTGTTCTTTTCTATATATATATAAATTGATACTAACATGTAATAACATCCAAATGTGTCATTTAATTAATTTAAAAACATTTGTGTGTGTGTGTGTGTGTGTGTGTGTGTGTGTGTGTGTGTGTGTGTGTGTGTGTGTGTGTGTGTGTGTGTGTGTACCAAGAGAAACTAGAGATGTTAGATTTATGAATGGTATTATACGAATAGTGTGACATTATTGGTTAATAAATATTAATTATTTAAGCACAAATGAACACTGACCACCCATGTCTATTCATTTGCTAATTGCATGACATGGTCAGAAATGAACGGATAATTTTGAGTGGCTGTCATTATTTCCGCAAATAGCTTTCGTCTTACAACACAGTGGACAACCAATCAGATTAATTGAGAACATGCATGATGGACGAGCTAGTCTAGTACTTTCACAACAAGTTTCATAATACTGAACATTCTTCCTCGTTCTATGGTGACTTCTTTTGGATCTTGAAGAAATCAAATAGAAAGTGTAGACTTATTTGTAAACTTTCATTGAAGTGATTCAGAATAAAAACTACTGGAAAAAATGATCGGCTCATTGTATCGTTACAGGAAGTAGCTGACACGTTTTGTAGTTTAAAAACAATCTTTACAAGAATGGAGTATTGCGGCCATATCTGGACTGAAACTGCTCAATCCTCACTTTCCAACTTTGATAGAGTCTAGAGCATTTTACACGTTCTTGTCGGCGATAGCTTACTTTACACCCCCCCTTTCCCACAGACGCGAAACTGTTAGTCTATTAATCTATCGATATTCCCATTGTAATTGTTCTGATGAGATCCATTCTTTAGTTTCAACAATTCAGATCCTTACAGCTACAACACGCCATGCTATTTCCTCGGAGTCGAATCAACTTCATTTCCCCCGTAATCTAAATGTAAGGAAAAAGTTACACTCAGATCACATTTTCTCTACAAACTAATATTTTGTGGAGAAGATACTCGTGTAGTTGCTTCCCCGAACGTTACATTATTAACTTCTTCAAGTCAAGGGTCAATCGTTATCTATCCTCATAATCTTCATTACCAACCATCTTTTCATTCATGTCGGTCGCCCCATTCATCACTGCCATCTGAAGCCTCCTTGTATTGGATGGACTTTAGTATAAAAAGATTCGGATCAGCAGCGAATGCCACGGAGTTTTACTATATTATGTGATAATGCCTTTTCATTATTAGTCAATGAATTTGTAGAGTTTTTATCTGGCTTCTTCGACTACTTTTTAACTTATTTTATAACCTTATCATTTTTCATGACTGTGAGGTAGTTGTATTAGTATTAATAAGTTTTCGTACTTTTACTATCATTTTTGAAGATCTGGGCAGAAGATCTCCATCAAAACCATTAAATATTTTTTATGCATGACGCTTGTTGTTTGCAATTTATTTTATTCATACATTTTGGATATATTTATTATATTTTTGCCAACGCCTTTCATATTTTTTCATACACAATTTTTTTCCATTTTTTAAACATTTCTGAAAAGTTTTTACTTCGCTTCTGTAAACTTATTTTTTGCTTACAGTGAACTTTTTAACAAAAAAAGAATTACGAATCCAAAACGTCATTGCAGAGAAAAAGAAACAAAAAAAAAAAAAAAAAAAAACTAAAAAAACAGAGGTCCACTCTGATGAAATGGTTCTTCCGAAAACTAAGAAAAAAAAAGTGATCTTTGACTTAAGTAGGAAAATTCCAGGTAATTGACTTACCGTTTTGATCAATCAATGTCCATTTCGTCAAAGCAGACAACTTCATTATGAGATTTTGCGTAAGCTATTTGCATCTGAAAATATATAGAAAAACACACTTATTATCAGATAGGTAATCTGCATAAAATTGTGTAGATATTTCAGAAGCTTTGATTAACTTGTTAAACGGTCACAATAGCAGAGTTTTCAGTAAAGATAAAATAGAAACACGAGAAATTAATTCACCGCATCTATCAGCCATAAAGTACAGAAGCTTAAAAAGATAAATGCTACAAGAAACTCAATTTGTAGTGTTAGTATTGAAACAACAATTTCAACATCAATTTTATCTTGTAAAATAAATATGTAATAAAAGTATGACATTATTTAATTAGAAAAGCTTTTAATTACTTTTTATAAATAAAATATATTAAGGACACCATTGTCTTAAGAATTATTTTTCATTTTCTTTTAAATTATAATGAGGAAAATTTTTTAAGTTTTAAATATTTTAAAATTCTCTATTATTACCAAGTAAAAACTAATCATAAATGGAAAAGCTTTATACAAATCATCAAACATCTATATTTTTAAAAGAATTTTGAATTTTTTATTAGTGTAAAAACGTGCCGTTTTTGCAAGTACGCGTGACTCCACACAGCATTATCAAAAAATAAGATAGATGAATATAGAAAATTTAAAACCAAAATTTCTAAAATTCAATAAAACATTAAATTACGGAGAATAATTTCCTAAATTTTTAGTATTACTGAGTACTTAAAAATTAAATAAAAAAAAGGCGCTGTATGCATTTTGTTTAATTTTGTTTTAAAGATAAATTCTCCGTAGAACAACAATATAGCTCTCATCATCTTGTCAAACACGTAAACAGGGGGGTTAAAAACATCGCGTTAAAAATGAATTTCTACGATATTTTAAAGTTAAAGTAAATAATATCAGTTTCAGATCAAATTAATTATACTTTAAGCCAGATAATATTCCTTAAATAAAATTTCAGAAAAGGTATATTTTATATTTGGAAGAATATTTAATAAAGAGAATTATATTGCGATGAAAGACGACTAAAAAATTAAGGGAAATTCTTTCCAGTCAATTTAAATTAGTTTTGAAATACAGCAAAGTATTTTGCGTATTGGAAAAATTAAATTTAATCTAATAGCTTGAAAATAAAAGTAAAATAAAAGCTTCAAGAAAGATTTTTCATTTTTAAAAATTCATTTTAAACCTTAGGTATCGAGTTTTTTGTGAAGGTCCTTACTTTTAATTGGAATGAATTCCAATTAAAAGTCAAACTTTCAGGGATTTTCAGCTTTGCCTTAAAAAGAGGCTAATGCTGCCAAAAGTGAAAAATAAGAAGAAAATAGAAATATTGTGAAAAGTATTTTGGGCTTTTACTATTTAGAATATTTTTTTTTATAATTGGTTAATTTTATGTGGATGTCATCCCTTTCAGCGTTAGGGGCTGTCTCGCGGTGGAGAGTAACAAATGACCCAGCAGTTTGGGTTTTTTTTCGGGGAGGAAAAATGGAGTTTAATTGTTTTTCTTTTTAAGCTTCCGGAGTTTAAAATTATTATATTATTATATTTTGGCAGGGACTAACTCTGGAAACTGTGAAACTAAGAAAAAAAAAAAAGAATAAGTAAACTTTTTGAGTTTATTTCAGCCCGACACAGCGTCATATTTTAAGGTCACCCAGAAAATGTATCATTAACAGGTGAAATGAACTTCAAAATAGCTAAGCCTAAAAAGAACCCAGTGAGAAGTAAATTCACAAACAAATCTCTGCTCGATGCAGTTACCATTTACTTTTTTCTCATAAAATATTGATTTGAAAATGAATTTCAAAACAAGAATTTTAACATTAAGTTGAGATTTTTCTCATACCATGTTCTTTCAAGACCTAAGCGATCATGGCCTTCCACAGATTCTTTTTTCATTTATTATTTGTGAATTGCCATGATTCATAATAAAGATATTGAAGTGGTTTCCCGTAGCCTTATCTACGGTTTGGAATTCAGAATTGTCTCTCTCTTAGTTTCTTCACTATTCTTCTGTTAAGCTTGGAGAGTAATTATAAATTTTTATTGCCCAAAGTAGAGTCCAAAAGTGTTATAATAATCTTGAAGAATTCCAGTAAGATATCTTTAATCATTTCTAGGATACAGCGCTTCAGACTTAATCTAACAAATGGACAATTTTGCTTTTACACGATTTCGACAATTTTTGCTGTTACATCCGATATATATATATATATATATATATATATATATATATATATATATATATATATATATATATATATATAACGCTACTACTGACTTGCAGGCATACAAACCCTTAATTTTCAATTTCTCAATCCCACGCGTAAACAGTTGACTTCCCCACACGTTTTCTCCTACAATCTGGATGGTAAGGCTTCTCTTCTTGATCTGTGTTTTACCTCCATCCCCGAGTCCAAGGATTATTGGCGTCTCTGCAAGAGCGTACTTAACAATAGCAAACCCTCTATACCTCCTTTGTTCAACCAGTTCGAGGTTCTGACCTCTTCGGCCGACAAGGCTGAATACTTTGCTCGGAAATTCTCATTCAATTCAACGTTCGACTCTTCCGGTGTACCTATACCCGATTTCCCCCTTCGAACTGAGGCTCACTTGAGCGACTTGCACATAACCCCGTCATCGGTTCTGGACATCATCTCTAAATTACTCCCCCATAAGGCTAGTGGTGGAGATTGGATACCAGCCATTGTCCTGAAGAAATGTGCGCCTGAACTGGCCAATGCCCTCTCCAAATTATATAACTACTGCCTCAATGAATCTTGTTTTCCAGACTGTTGGAAGTCCTCATCTGTTGTTCCTGTCTTTAAGAACTCTGGTGACTCTTCTGGCGCTTCTAATTACCGTCCTATCAGTCTCCTACCACTCTTTGGTAAAGTCTTTGAAGCTTTAATCAACGCCGAAGTGGTTATGCACCTTGCATCCCATAATCTGCTCTCCGACAAGCAATATGGTTTCCGCTTTGCCCGTTCTACAGCTAATGTGCTTACGACTATAACTGAAATTGTTTGCCATGCACTTCATGATAACGGAGAAGCTCTTGCCGTGGCTCTTGAAATCTCCAAAGCGTTTGATAGGGTTTCGCATGCCGGCCTTCTTCGCAAGCTTCAGGGTTATGGAATTACAGGTCGATTGTTCGACTTAATACAATCATTCCTGTCGAACCGTACATTGAAGGTCGTTCTCAACGGATTCTCCTCCAGCTCCTATACCACGAACGCAGGTGTTCCCCAACGCTCTACCCTAGGTCCTACTCTGGTCTTTATCTTCATTAACGATCTTCCTGATGTCATAGGTTCCCAAGTAGGCATCTATGCGGACGACACTACTATTTACTCTTGCCTCAAAAACAAATCTAGTGTCACTGACAAAACTAACCTGGCCATTTGTCTTGAAAAATGTGGACTGGGGCAGGTATTGGCTGGTTAACTTTAATGCGTCAAAAACAAAACTGCTCTCTATTACTCACCAGAGAGACCCATCCCTGCCTCCCATTAGAATGTCTGATGCTCAACTTCACGAGAGCACCTCTTTGCGACTGCTTGGTCTCACATTGTCCGCTGAACTGAGATGGAACGGATACGTTAAATCAATAACCTCGTCCACCGCAAGGAAAGTTGGCTCCCTATGCTGCGCCAGGAAATTTTTCTCGCCGGAGTCGATCCTTCAAATCTACAAATCAACCATTCGCTCTTTCATGGAGTAATGCTACCTTATAAGGTCTGGAACCCCTTCTAATTGTCTCAAGGTCCTTGATAAAATCCAAAGATGAATGTGCAATATAATTGGCCCTGCCCTGGCATCTCGTCTGCAGCCTCTCTCTCACAGATGTGCCGTTGCCCCCCTCTATCTTTTTTACAAATACTTTCACGGTAACTACTTCGATGAACAGCTTTCTCTGGTTCCCAGACTTCATGAATTTAAGCGTTCAACTAAGCTGTCATCTCGCTCTCACCCTTTCACTGTCGAAACTGTTAAATGTAGCCGTCTCTTCTACTTCAATAACTTTATGTCTCGCACTTCTCGCCTGTGGAACTCCCTCCCCATTTCTTGTTTTCCTGATAACTATAATCTCCAACTATTCAAATGTAATGTCAATCGACGTCTCCAGTTGCCCTGATATATCCCCTAAACTTCTCTTCATCCTTTTCTCTATCACTCCTCTTTGTTCTCGCTCCTATTCTGAAACCCTTTGCGTGCTAGTGGCTTCCCGCCTTGCTTGGGTTTGAATGCTTAAAAAAATATCACTTTAAACGATATTTTTAGTAGATACTCGTATTTGAATAAGCGTACTTTTTATATTAAACAGTATCTTCGCCTACCGTCGTGAAATTTGTAAAACATTTATTAACGAAAAATGTTTTACCCTTTCTGCAGTTTCGTATCCAGACATAAACAAAGAGAATTTATTAGAATTTTTTTTACTAATCCGACATATATATATATATATATATATATATATATATAGATAGATAGATAGATAGATAGATAGATAACTAGACTCGTTTCGAAAAAACCTCGAATTTTTGATTTGCTAATAATCAAATCAATCTCGAGGGAAAAAAGGTTTTAAAAAAAGAAAGAGCTACAAACATGTACTTCTGCTGACAAAAAATCGCACAGATGCAGGTCTGAAGCCCAAAGAAAAAACCCGATACGAGTAAACAACTAACTAACAAAAGCGCTCAATACAACCATAGAGCAGACCTAGATACACCTAGTGAGCCAGACAAACCTAGGTAGGTTTGTCTGGCTCACTAGGTATATCTATCTATCTATCTATCTATCTATCTATATATATATATATATATAAAAATGTGAACATAGAAGTCAACACTTATATGCAACAGTCAGGCCATGACGATTGCATATAGTCATGCAGACTGTCGCCCTAAGTGTTGACTTCTATGTTCACATTTATATTTACACACGCTCTATCTCTGATATTGAGCACTTTATCCCATAAATATAGCACACCTTAAGACTATATTATATACATATATATATATATATATATATATATATATATATATATATATATATACAATATAACACCCTTCATAATCCATAGCCCAAATAAATAGTTTAAATACCGTAAAAAAAGATAACCCTTTATGAAGTCGTCAAAAAACAAACGTTACGACAGTTTTGTATCGTTGGTCATTTTACTATAAAAATATATTGCTGAGTTTTTTTGGCGGTTCCCTATTTGTCCATAATTTGGGCCCTAACAGGTGCTACCCCCCAGGTCAGGGAGGACATGAGAACAACACTAGTTAAAAGGTGGTACCACGTTCCTCAAAACCGCAAATCTCCCGATTAGAACCCTTGCTTTCGGATGTAGTTTATCGTCGCGCCCAGGAAAGGCAAATGTATAATTTGATAATCTAAAAAGCGCTAAGATAGTTAACAGTGATAATGATAATGGTCAGTCAGCAATAATTTTAAGAAGAGTATTAGGAATTTGAGGAATCGTAACCTGATAACCAGTAGAAATCTCTCAGAGAAAGACCACTAAGAGTAATAGTTGATGGTGTTCTGAATAGCTAGATCAGAACTACTAACATCAAACAGACCCCCCCCCAAAAAAAAAACAACAAAAAAACAGTAGATGCCGCTTTTGTGTAGAGACTGAAAAATCATATGATAAGAGAATGCTCAAAAAAGATATAAAAATATGGATGGTGTTGGATCATTCATAGAAATAATGCAAACAACTTTAGTTCGACTATATTTTGACCATAAACAAGAGCATAAAAAGAAAATACCTGCAATAGGAGAGACAGAGGAAAACAGCATATGTCATATTTAGTGAGCTTCAGTAAATGGATGGCGGAACAAGGTTTAGATAAAATAACAGAAATAAAACATTTATTAAGAGCTACAAGAAGTGAGAGAAAGATGTGGAGGGCAATGATCGCCTACGTTTATTGGAGACACGGCATATAAAAAAGAATAACCGACCAAATCATCCAGAAGGAGATCAGTACTGAATGGTTGGGGGATGAAGACAAAATCTTTCAGAATTTCAGAATGGTACTCTTCCAGTAGTAGGACCGATCAAGAGAAAAATAAATGTAAATAAGAAATAATTTCATCATGTTTAGGAATTGGGAAAAATCTGTGAAAGATGAGACTATTGCAGTAATTGATACGATCGCAAAAGTGAGAATAAATGTATTAGCAACCACCTGATTCTCATGAATAAACACGGTCATTTAAACCATATGTCAATAACAATAATAATAACAAAAAAGAATAACAAATATTTGTTAAAATTTTTAAAATTAAAGAAAAAAACAAAACATTTTCACGCTAACATATATACATATATATACATATATATATGTATATATATATATAGCATAATGAGAAGACACGTATACTTTCTTAATATGTATATATAGAAAACGTTGCAAATTAAAAAAATAATAATATTTTATTTTATGAAAGTATTTATTTATTTATATATATATTTGATATTTCAGATTGCCCTCAATCTTTCATCAGAAATAACTGTTTGTTACAAATAAATTAAAATTACTGTTTGTTAGCAAGTAGCGTCCTTCGCGAGACGCGGACGTCACGTGATACGCTACTTGCTAACAAACATTAATTTTAATTTATGAATTTTAATTTGCAACTTTTTCTATATATATATATATATATATATATATATATATCTTTGACCTTTTTTTGACCTTTTATTTCACGTGTATAACGCTCTCAGAGCAAGCAGTTTTTATAAGTAAAGTGCTAAAAAGTAACTATTAGAGCGTTAATAGTGAATGATACAAAACTATCAAGAGTTACCTTTTTATCTACACCCGACTCGAAACGTTTATACCATCATTGAGTTAAGAGAATAAGTTTTGTATATTTATGATATTTGTTCACTCTCTCTATATCCTCTCTCTTTATCTCTCTTCCTCTCTCTCTCTTTCTATCCGACTGTTGCCGAGTCAGTCGGGTTTTGATGGTGGCTTAAACAAATCGGATGTCTAATACATTGATGAGCTTTGATACAGAGAAACAGCCCGTCTGTGTATGACAATATATACGCACCTGAAAAAACTTAAATTCGATTGTGCACTTATGGGAGTTAAGTGCGAATTTGTAAACAATGACTAATACTACTAATACTCTTCCCGAATTGAGCTCTGACAGTCATTGATGTGTTTATTCACATGATAAGTACGTAAAAATTGTCTTTCTTGCAGGCGTAGTGCGGAAATCCCGCGACTGTTGCCGAATCAGTCGGGTTTCGATCCCGGCCTGAAGCAATAGGATGTCTAGCTACACTGATGAGATGTGAAAAAACGAAACGTTTTGACTGTGGATATATATATATATAGTATACGGGTTGGAAAGAGATTCCTTGCAAGGCAGTCTTACAACCCAGTTGTGAGCTTGATATATAATTTATTAAAATACTTATGACATTATATACTGTAGAGCCAGAAAAAACATGAGATGCACCAATGTTGCTTTTACGCTGGAATGTTTAGACAAGAACTGATCAATGAGAGAGAGTTGCCTAGACATTAAATAGGATCGCTTAAAAACAGACATTAATTACTGCAGTGGACAAAATGATAAAAACCAAACACAATTTTCAGAAAGAGGTCATTACTTAATTCACATCGCTTAACGCTGAAGACATTAAGAAATGTATTAATCCCAACTGCTTACTGTTGTTTCTTTTCATCTTATCTGAATCTCCGCAGATAAATCCTTATGAGAAGAACTAGAGGAGTGATCGAATCTCTGTAGCTGGACATTGCTGACGATAAAAAGGAGAAAAAAAAAAAAAAAACAAACACCATATAAAACGATCAAATACGATTCCCTATAAAGATCAATCGATAAAAGTAGGGCGAAATTAAAGCATATTTTCAATTAAATCGCAATTGAAAATCACTTTTTCGGAGGAATAAACCAGAACCAGAGTGAGAGCCAATAGCTGGCCGCCACGAATAGGAATTCTATTGGCCAGCGTGAGAGCCACCAGCTGACTGACACGAATGTTAACTAGCATGCTAACATGCAAAAAAAAATCGATTCGTCACAAGTGGGAAAAATTTAAATCTGCATGGCTCATTCGCTTGCTTAAACACAACGTTGATTCTAATTCCGAAGAACTGAGTTGGTTGTAAAAAAGTATATGTTGTTAACATTCTTTTTTCATTCGGTTTTTCCAGTTACGAGTTCTTTTTTAAAGCTGATCGTTTTGTGTTCATTTTGTTTAGTTCTTTTTTCGTAACAGATTTAATGTTTAGTATAGAGCTTAGAAAAAATTCACAGTGTGAGATAGGCAAGAAGTAAGGCATGTAGCAACATCAGCAGGGCAAAGGGCACTCCTTTAAAGGCAAAGAAGAGCAAAAATATTTTAATATTTAAAAATATTTTATTTTGATAGCGATTGCTGTATGAGTCGTACGATTTTTGAATCAAGCACGGGCAACGCCGGGCCATGCTGCTAGTTTATAATAAAGTAAATCGTAAAGAAATTTATTTTTTAATAGCCACACGTTGTTGAGTTTGTGGTGCTGACTTATCCTGCACCCCCTGATAAGTAAATATAAGAAAAGTAATTATAATATATGCGGGTAAATATGAGGAAATAAGAGAAAAAGAAATATAAAATATGTTGGGCGGTAAAACAGGCTTTTATAAAACAATATATGATAATATCTAAAACACAAGGTGTATAACATTTTCTGTTAATACGTGTGTTCAGTTTCATAGACTAGAACAAGAAAGAGTTTGTGTAATTTAGATTAAAGCGACAAGTATAAATATTTATAATACTTGCATTGTTCGGGCTATTGTCTTCATCTTTATTGTCATATTCATAATGAATGACTTTCTGAAGAAAATGAACTTTATCTGTAGTTTTCATTTTATATTGTTAATTTTGATCGGTCCTTGTGTTGGTCAGACGACCTTTTAAATTGTTTTTAAGACAGAGGCTGAGGAGATTCAGAATTCCCTTCTTGGCCTTTTTGACAGATTTATTGATTGTTGGGACAGGGATGCGTGCCTGTTAAGTGTCTGTTATCTTTTAGTTCTTTGGGAGTGTGTATGATGTGTGTAAATGTATATATTAGTATGGGTGTGTGCATATGTGTGAGACCTCAACACCTCTGTAAGCATCCAAGGCAAAATCCATTTGACTATTGTATATCATATATATATATATATATATATATATATATATATATATATATATATATATATATATATAATATAAAAGGTTAATGATCGGAGCTGAATCAGACCAAGAAACAGTAGTATTAAAAAGTGTCCAATACATGTGTGAAAAAATATAAATAAAAGTAAAAATAACATGTAGAGGTTTTAACTTTAAGAATCGAGAATTCAATAAAAATACGAGACCTTGGTTTCGACCTCTTCGGGTGATATTTTAAAAAAAATTACTTTTGAAAAATAATAAATCATGTCCCTGAGAGCAGGATTCACTCAAATTCTTAGACGCTGTTATTTTGCATTACTTTAAAGGGTATCTTTGGGGGCTAATTTTGTGTTTAAAGGCACATGATTTATTTTTTTTTATTGTTAACTGTATCTTCCCCCTTTAAGTCGGTCTTCTCCCTCACCCCTTACCCATCAATATCTAGATAGCATGCGTTAGGTTAAGCGGCGTCTAGCCTACACAGAGTGGGGTTAGGGACAAGGAATTGAAAATGGTATATCTAACTCACTCATATCGTCTCTCCCACCTCACTTCCTCACTTCGTTAATTTCACATATGCTTGGTGCGGTCCGTCAAAAATGTGTAAGTTTCTTTTCATTTTTCATTTCAACTTTTAGAAGTAAAGTCTGATGATCCAGAGCCCTTTTAAAAAGGTTTGTGGTGAAATAACTTATTACATGGAACCTTAAAGTGATCTGTTTTTATTCAAATATATATATATATATATATATATATATATATATTGCTGTGTGCGTTTGAATAGGATATAAAGGGTTAAATGCGAATTTATGATATTGACTTTTACACGAGTATACACGTTAATAAATATAGGATGAAAATACAAGTCTTCAAAGGACCTCTAAATGGACAAGACATAAACGTGAAAAACTTTGAAGATATTCGTCAACATACGTTAATATGTGTGAATTACTTGTGACAAAACATATATGTAAGCGAGTTTAGAAATCATGTTCGTAAAACTGGGAAAATAAAATTCTACCTAATTCTGTCTTTCATTGGAAATGGCACCATATTATTTATTCATTCATGTGAAATGCTATGACATTGTTTGAAAGGTTGGAGAAAGGACCAAATAACAATGAATGATGTTTGGGAGAAAATGTTTTTGCTTGTGTGATATTTCTTATATTAAGACAAAAATGCGAAGTACAGGAAAAAATAATTGAAACTCAAAGTTATTTCCCTAGCATCATATTTATAGGATTTTTCTTCAGTTATTACGACAATGTTATCGGCGAATGTATGCACTCTGTCATTCTGTGAGTGCATTCTAGATACGCCCTAAATTTGCATAAGAAAACAATTCTTCAAGAAATGATAGAAGAATATGAATGAAAAAAAAAAACACACACTTTGAGCCATTAGTCTATAATTTCTGATTAGTTTTTCTTGACAAAACATTTTATTGATCAACAGTTTTATGAGACGATTTACAGTTATGAACGAAATAACATCTATTAAATAAGAACATTACTTTCTCACGGAGATATTCAAAAAGATATATATTATGCGTCATAAGCACGGCAATTAATGTAATTAAGATCAATTAACACAGTAATTAAAAAAGCACTGTATAACATTTAGCTAAACTGAATGATTGTTAAGCTATTTTGACGGCAGAGCTTATTGTTTTGTAAGTGTCCATTGGAAATGAGTTGGGACACGAGGAAGACGTTTATGAATATTGAAGATGTTAATTTAATTTTCTGTAAGACTTAATTATGTTCTGAATATGACATGTGAATCAGCCGAATACGCTCGATTCCTAGAAAGTCTTAATGAAATACATTGCTAAGTTGACCAGTAAAGTCAGCAAAATAAACAATCCCAGGTGAAGATATATGCATAATAGACGCATGCGCATACACAGACACATATTATTATATTGGGATCAATATAAATACGAATGAGTCACGAATTCACGCTACTTCAATTAATTAACTTAAATGGACAGTAAATGTAAATAATTATAAAAAATAATTATATGTTATATTTGAAAGTGAAAATATGTGCAACTATTTTCCCCTTATTTCCAAAATAGCTGATGCCTTGGAATGAAACTAAGGTAAATTAATAAAAAGTCCAATAAAGAACAATGATTTATACATGTCAAGAAAAGCAATCGAACGTCTTAATTGAAGATATATAGGTGCTAATTTTCTTTAAAATTCGATCATTCATTAACAAATTCCTGGACACAATGGCTGTGGGGAACTGGGTCTAAAAATGTTGGTTGCCAGGAGGCAAAGGCGGTCCTCCACGCAACTACAATACTATAATTTCATTTTCATAATGAATAAATAAAATTTTCAAAAAATAAATATGGCAAAAAGGGTATAATTATAATTAATTTTCTGTAGAAAAAATTTGTATTTCTTAACCAAATGTAAATACAAAATGTTATAAGTGAATTTCTTATTCATTTTTGATAATTTTAAGTAATTGGTTGATGTCTCTAAATAGTTTACTGCACAATTTACACATCAACAAACAGCCAAAAAGCACAATAGATCATTGCATACAGTTCACTATATTAAGAGCAATTGTTTGTGTTCAGTAGGTGATTGCCCGATCTGGCAATAATGGCTTCTGCATTCGATTAATCTAACAATTCCTTTTCAGTGGGTAGCTACGTGTATGATTCCAAATAGTCCTCAAACGACGAATTTCTTAACCTTGTTTTTAGTTTCATTAGCTTTGAAAATATCCTATCACAGTGAACATGAATAACTGATAGTGTGTAGACGACTTTATAAAGTTCTTAATCCTTTTTATTTTCAACCAGGGCCCCCACTTTCCATTGGGCAAGCTGACACCCTGTCCAGTACTCCACTAAACAAGGTACACTTTTATAATGTGGCTGGTTTGGTTTTAAAGTTATGTTGTAAAGCCAAGAGAAATAGTAGTAACAAATCCACAATTAGTCAACGCGCACATATTGAGGGCGCTTGACAATTGATACATGGAATCCTATTGGATGTGACGATTAATGGATTCTACTACCGAACACACTGAATCTTTGATGGGGCATGAACCCTTGTTTGGTTCATTGGCTCTGATTTTGGCGGTAGCAAAGTTTGAGCGGTGATCGTTTTCAATGAAGCCCGTTCCGATTGAGCATCTTACTTCACCCTATATAAGAAACATGAACAGATAATTATAACAAACAGTATCAAGGGCCTTCAATCAGGATGTAAGTCTCCAAGTGACCAAGCTGTGTGCCAATTTTGATAGTAAATATATATAAATACTCCTTAGTCTGAGTTTGTAGCAGTCTGTGAAGATATACTGTTTAAAATATAATACTACCTTTGGTAGAATAACGAAGGAACTCCGATATAGAGGCGTGTGTGAGAGATATAAATTCTTCATTAGACGATCTAGGCTATTGAGTAGACGTTATAATGTTCATTTCGTAAGTCATTATTATTATTATTATTATTTCATCAACAAGCAAGCAAGGCGATAATGCCACTAAGACGTAAGTAGTGTACGCGAAAGAGAACAAAATAATAAGGAAAATAAAATAGCATGATTCACGAAAACAGAAGATGGCGATTGTCGTTGCATTTAAACTTTTGCAAATTCTAGCTGACAGGAAACCAAGAAATCGAAAGGGAGTTCCACGAGTGAGAAGTGCGAGAAAACAAGCTATTAAAATAGAACATACAGTTGCATCTAGCTAGTTCAACAGTAAAACAGTTCGATCTAGTTGCCAATCTAGTAGCACGTTTAAATTTATACAGTCGAGGTACAAGGGAGGAAAGCTCATCAGAACAATTGCCATGAAAATATTTGAAAGAAAAAGCAGAGAAAAGCCACGTCACGGATGTGAGAAAGTGAATGAAGTCGTAAAACCCGTCATCCATGAGTGTAACAATATGTAAATTCTTTTTTTTTTCTACTTTTTTGTATAAACTATATATAAAATTTGCACGGAAAATATTTTTGGTCACTTATTTGTGGAAACTCTTCTTTACCCTGTTGCCTAGGCCGTTGGTACGATATTGTGTAATATTGGATGTAAATAGTACCACTAAAAGCTCTTGGTTTGGATGTGCATTGGAACACTTTTTTCTCCTGTAGAAAATCTAGAGACTTTGTTTTCCACAGCTAAATTGCATCAAGCCTCATCCACTTTCGTTAAATGTGGACAACGATTGTCTATTTGTAAGATAAATAGATTAAGTTTAAGGTGACAGCCACGCCAACCAAATTTGCTGGAATAAAGGGAAACGGACGTTATTATAAGCAACTACAGATATTATTTAGTTAATCTGGTAGTAAGAAAAATGCGAGGAAATAGGAAATCGTAAAAGGCCATTTCATAAACTCCCAAGTGGATACAGCCTTCTTTTTTCTTCTTTATGTAGCATTTCTCTTCAGAACATGGACGATCATGATTTTCCTCAGCATCCTATAGTTCGTAATTCATGCTAATATTTATCTTTTTACTATCCTCCCAGCCCTTGTTTTGTCTGTTAGCTACGTTGCTCGCTGTTTCCTTCTGTTTCCTCTTGCCTTCAGTAAGTCATGCTAATGCCAAATTCTCCACGCCATTTTCCTTATTATATGTCCCATAGATTTTAACTCTCTCTTTTTTATCCTAAGTAAATATATCTGTTTCCTTTCAAATTTTATTAAAATGTTAGTAATGTTTAAACGCTTCATCCATAATATTCTCAACATTCTTCAGTAGAACCACGTCTCTCCTGCCTCAAGACTTGCCTTCATCTGTCCAGCATTCACTGCAATATAGGAGGATTGATATTACATAACAGTTCAGAACTCTTTTCTTTGTTTCTAAGGGATCTTTTCTGTTTCTTAATACTTTGTTTAGTTTTGGAAAACCATCTTTCATTATTCCAATGCATCTTCAGATTTCATTGTCATATTTTCCATTGTCTGCTAAAAATTTTCGAGTTCTTTAAATTTCTGCATTTACTTAATTTTCATTTCACCCATTTGTAGCTTGAATTTTGGTCTATTTCTCTTCTTAATTGTTATGGTCCAAGGTTAGGACCATGGAAGAACAACACGGAACACAAGAGTAGAAATAACCAAGAATACTAATGCAAGAAGTGGAAGGTGTTAGTATGACTGTCAGACTGGTTTGGAGTGAACTAATATCAGCTCGACTCGATTCAATACCGATATTTAGCAGTCCCCCCACGAGCAATGTATGTGGCACAAGGCCGAGTTTAACGTGGGTTTCTCTGAGCCCGTAGGCTCGGCCAAAAATATACCCTTTGAACCCGTCTAGACGGGTTCAGGGCCTGTTTATCTCCCCGGACGAAACTTTGTCATTCGGCAAAGCTTCGTCTGGGTTCCTCTCTGCCAAAGCAGAGGGTTCGGACTCAATTCAATACCGTCCGTCTCTCTTGAGAGGCGTAGTATACATAGCGTTAGGAAGAGTTCATTCTGTCGATCTAGGTAAGGACCCATGACACTAACGATCCTACATTCAGTCTTTTTATAACTGATAGCCTTTTCTTCCCGCTTTCTTTTACTACCTTGTCTAAGAATTCCTGAAGTTTTCTATTTTTGGCCTGCCTGTCTTGAAAAGGTACGCTACATTATAATATGATAGAATAAGAGAAATGCGTTGGAAGTTCATTAAATGGATTATCTAAAGATCTCAGTTTCAAACAAATACACGCTGCCAAAATGAAGATATAAGAAATGTAGAAATGGATTGAAGCAAAAATATTTTGGAAAGAATATTTAAAAAAAAAATAATTCGAATGGGAGAAAAGGGCTGTTTCGAACCTGAGAGTTGTATATTTCTTACATGTGACAAATGGCGATGTTCGATCACAGGCTAGCGATTTTTTATACTACAATGAACCTAACACAAGTCTCGCCAGCCACTCAAGTTAGATGATTATTGCTAAAATGGAAATGGTGAATGAGGCTTGTGATATGAATGAAAGAAGAGGTGGTAGGATGTAAAAAAACTACTACGTGATATATATCCTCCTGTATGGCAGTGAGTGCGGGACGATCTCTTCAAAGATGAAGAGGAGACTTGAAGCAACAGGAATGTGGTTCTACAGAAGGATGCTGAGAATACTGTGGACAGAACATGTGAACAACGACGAAGTTTTGGAGAAAATGGAATCAAAAAAGAAACTTATACTTAACACCAGGAAGAGACAGTTGAGGTTGAGGAAGGAGGAATCTGATACTGACGGGACAGATAGAGAACAAGTGGGACAGAGGAAAACAATGTATAGCATAATTAGCCAGCTTGAGTAAATGGATGGCGGAACACAGCCTAGGAGAAATAACAGAAAGACAAAAGTTATTAAGATCTACACTGAACCGGAAGTTGTGGAGTGTTATTACCGCCTACATCCTAAGGGGACCCGGCGCATAAGAGAAGATAACGATTGACTTGAAGATTTTAATATTGTTGTTTTCATGGAAGTAAGTACGTGGGAGTCTGTTCCATAAAGTAGCAGTTCTTAAGAAAAAAAACCGTTTGAATGGAAATTTCTTCTTACATTTGGAATACGGGTGAAATAAGCGTGATTCGAGTCAGCAGCAAAGACGTGTCCAAATCAAAAGAAACGTCTGAAGTGGTAGAATTAAGAATGGTTTGTCTATATTTCTGAGATGAAACATTGTAACTATTTACATTGTTCGGACTGTTGTCCTCATCTTTATTGTCATATTCACGACGTTTCGGCCGTCGTACGCTCCGGTTTTCTTCGGGTAAAAGACGTTGGAATTTCGAACCCTTTATATCGTCCATCGGGGTAGATTGTTCTCGTTCTCCGTGTGATGCACTGTCTCGGTTTCAGTTAATTTCCTTTAACGCTCCAAGTTTTTGCTCACCTCTGCTGAGGCTAAGTATTGAACTCACAACTCTTTGGGTTAAATCACTGGATTACTATAACCAATGCTTTTATCCACTGGGCCATGTGTCTTTTCTCGAGCAGCGTAGTGTAAATAACCTCAAAAATAGTCAGCCAACAGCTTATTATTTGGAAGATAAACGCAGCACAATCTTCACGAAATTTTTTATATCTGTTTTGGACTAAGCAAAATTAACTCAATTAAAACCTTTTTGGTGGTTAAGGTAACAATCTGTACGTTTTTTCCTCTAGTTTCAGTGATATGGTATAAGTTAGCATTTTAAATGTTGATGTTCAGTATAGGCATACTATATTTAGGAAACTGACGCAACACGATCTTCATATTCACATTTTCCTTTATTTGACATTCATTCGTACAAAGTTATGCTTGCTTGATATCAAGAAGAAAAAGGAAAAAATTGTGCCTAAAAGAAAGAAAATAGACAAAGACGGTAAAAAGAAACACAAAACGAAATTGTTGGTTTGAAAGGTCGTAGTGACATTTTCTGAATGTGTCTGCCAAAGGTCTTGGTGTTATTTATTTAGTTCTTTCATACGGTTCATCTAGGCGCCAAGAGTCGGCTCTTATCTTTAGAAACAATAATAATTTGAATTTTTTAACCAGTTCAAAATTGCTTCAGTCAGTAAAAAAGGATTTGTAATTCTTATGATTGACTTTTCTTTTTAAAGTTTCATATTTTTTATAAAGAAAAGAGTAATTAGGAAGAAGAATCTCCCATGGAAATCTCATCCGTTCAACTGCTTTAATTACCTGGCAAGGCTTTAAACTAATGAAGAAGTAACTTAACACAAACCTAAAAATCACTTCTCAATGGGTAACTTGAAAATATGCGTTACCAATCAGAGGTTTGTAAAACTTGGAATTTATTGCAGTACAGAAGAGACAAATTTAAAGTATTAATAAAACCAGAATTATTAATTGTAATTATAAGAAGAGAATAAGAACAGTGTGGAAGGTAGGAAGAGAAAATATTGAAACTGAAGAAATGAAAAAAAAATGAAACAATAAGTATACAGAAACTCTAACAGGACTTCACCTTCATGGGTCACTCAGTGAAGAATTGCCTTGCATGACGAGCAATCACTCTCCATTATACCAGGGAGAGAACTTTGTCTTTGACCAGAATTTCTCTTGTATCCGATTTGTCTTTAAACATCTACTTAATAAAAACTACGAGAGAAAATATTGCTAGTGAGAAAGGCACTTTATTGCTAAGATTATGTTAATAAAGATCTTAAAAGGTGTGAGAATGTGAAAGAGATTACCGAAGAGAGAAAACGGACTGATGAAGAAGAAGAAGCCAAAAATTAAAAAAAGATCGGTTACCTTGTGGGAAAGACAAATCCTTGCTTAACGTGTATATTAAGCCATTCAGAGTAAGCCATTTAATCTAAAAACAGGCATAATTCTGTTAAAATTGGCTCATCTCAACAAATAACCCACACGACGTTCGCTAATTCAGAACCATAATACCTTACTAACCTCGATTCCGAAATAATAACGGTGATTTAATAACGTTGATGAAAAATTAGCAATATACTAGCATTGAGAAAATATTTCAGTTTTTTTTATGAAATAATTTGGTAATTAAATAGATTAACTTCGTCTTAGAAAAGGCCGTCATGGTAGAACGCGTCCAGGAACAGTCTGTGTATTTTCTATGCAGACAATCAGATTATATAGGAAACAAAATCTGTCTGAATTTCTGAGATTATTATTTATATTATTTACATTCGAAGTAACATTATCATTTTTGTTTTTATTATCACAACATTTCGGCCGATGATTTTTCAGGTGTCTGTCGATTCGTGTAACAATCATGGAAGTTGGAACTTAAATTTTGTTTAATTTGTGAGAGGAGTTTATTCTCATTTCGTTGTCCATATTTATGTTATTGCTCCTCTTGTTTCTATTGGCTCGAAGCTTGCACTACCCGAACCAGGGATTAAAATCACAGTTGTTATGCCACCAAACTCAAAACTTGGAATTTTAATCAACAAGACAAAAACTTATTGAATTCAATTTTGTGACATAATTAATCCCGGAATCAAAAGCAGTGGAAACAGTCGGACAATAAATGAAAAATACAAAATAAAAAAAAAATACAAAAAAAAAAAGAACAAGATCAAAGCGAGAATTATCTATCCCCGTAAAATAATCTGTTCAGTTCGAAATTTTGGGAGATAGATACCCGGATAAAAAGACACCTGCAGAAGCCTAGAGAGCACATCTGCCAAAGCACTGTGATGACAGCAACAAACATGAATAACTTAGTTCGAATGCAAAGGATCCAAATATAGCAACAATAGGTTTACGATTTTTTTTCTTCGTCGAGAAAAAGCATGTAAATGTGGCCTATGATTATGAGGAACGAAATCGTTACAGCAGTATTATAGACTCTAATGTGTGCTTGCAAATCAGTGTTAAAGAACGTTGAGAAAGAAAGTTCACATAAGGTTAAATTTCAAACTAGGAATGTTCATATCTATACTTAAAGAATTAAAGGTCAATATGTTTGTATTGTGTTGCTTATCACCATTACAACTACACATACTAAACATTCACCCCTCCCTCCCTCATATATATATATATATATATATATATATATGTGTGTGTGTGTGTGTGTATGTATGTATGTATCCTTGTTTATTACAGACTTTTGTTTTGACAAACATTGTGGAGATGATTGAATCATTAGTCATCAAATCTAAAAACATTTGCATTCACTGTGAAGTAATGACGCTGTTGGGTTTGGAAAGTGCTGTTTTCTTCTTCTTGAAATTGTTTTATCGATTTGAAATACGATTCATATCTCGCATCCAAGTATTCGAAATTTTTAACTAGGCATTCATATCTATTTGACAAAGATAGACATCGTACCCTATGTATTTCATTTCAAATAATCATTTGTAATAAATTTGCCGATGAAAACAAATCTATAATCTGACATAATTATTATCTGAATTCTCATTATATTATGATCAATTTCTGTTATTTATGGAGAAAGCTTGGGATAAATTAAATGACAATGAAAAATACACGTATATAAAAATAGTTTCATTAATAATGAAAACAAACTTCAGATGTATTGATATAGTTATGCACATAGGCATTTTTGCAAATGTTAGGTTGACCAGAAAGTCCTAATTCGGAAGCGGAAAGAAAACAAAATTTTAGGGAGCAACAACAACATTTATTCTTCAAATTAAAGTCCCTCATTCTCGACGATCTTCTGTTAGCGATCAGCCAGCATCTGAATCTGTCCCAGATATCCAGTCCGTTGGCTTTGAATCAAAAATACTGTAAACAATCTTCCTTCACTTCATCAAAAGTTTTGAATCGCTGTTCACGGGAGAAGTATGTCATTGAGAGGAATAGGTGATGGTCACTCGGAGCAACATCGGGACTGAATGGAGGATGTGGAAAAATCTCAACACCGTTCATCTGTTTGAACTTCTCCTTAGTCAACCTGGCAGTGTGTGACTTCGCATTGTCTTGCTGAGACCAAGCCTGACCTCGATTGACCAAAGCAAGATATTCCGTCTTTAGTTTGTCGTATACGCGGTCTAGCTGCTGGCAATACAGTTTAGTATTGATGGCGCGACCGTGTGGAACAAACACGAAATGCAGTTCTCCTTAGACATTCCACCAGACTGAGACCAAAATGTGTTGTTTTCTTTCCGCTTCCTAAGGGAGCCAAAATTTTCTGGCCAACCTAGCTTCTGCAAAGATTTTCATTGCTCTTTTCTGAAAACCTTAGATTCAGTACAGAGTTGAAAACCGTTTTTTTTTGTAGGGAAATTTTCCTCACGCTTGAATAAAAACGCTGTTTCCAACAAATGCCTATCCAGTCTACTAATAGTAAGTGTAATTATTCCCTGAAAGTTACTGTATTTGATAGCATCCAAGAAACGCAGCCAAATGGCTCAAAAATATTTCCTTCGTTTTATATGCGAAATTGAGATATGTGATAGGTAGGTAGGTGACTGTATACCCTGACACTGTACATTACCAGAACTTGCACTTCACCATTCTTTAGACTATTGTAATATCAAATGTAAATGATGAAAAAGCATTTTAATAATAATAATAACTCTATCCACACTGGAAAGTGTGGTCTGTTCCCAGATCACAGTTTCCAGTGTGGATAGAGTTTAAAGCATCTTCGAGTACTTGCTGAAGAAAAATTATTTTCCACTCTCCAACCTCTCTCTCTCACAGGCGGGTATGGTCTGTTGGGCACCGTCTATGAGAAAAAGGGCTTCATGACGAAATTTACTGCTTGGCATTCGCGCCATAAGCTCCAATACGAATATTTCAGAGAGTTTGGGCGTCAATCTGAAGAGAGTGCAGAGGATTACGAAAGAGTTCGATGAGTCTAATGATTACGAAGTTGTCTGGGGTGATCACTAGTGATGGCGACGTTCTGCCTCGATTCATTTTCCCACAGAGCCTCAAGGAGGTTGTACTGCCCTGGGCCAGGAAGGTGGCAGCTGGAAGTCCCTATTGCTGAAAACAGTGAAACAGCGGAGAACCTAGTAATTTAGACAATTTCTGCGATCCCATCACATCCTTATATTTGGCCACGTAACTCCCCAGATTTCAACCCCCTTGATGTGTAGGGTGCAGTTGAGCGAAAGACCAATAAAACTATTGTAACACCCAAGATGAACTGGAGGCAAGAATTATGGCAACATTCGCCAGAAGAGATGCAGGAGATTCAAAAGTCGTCTTGCGATTTTATTGAAAAATTCACTCTTTAGTATTTCAAGATATTTTTTGTAATTTTGATAAAGATATCTATCTTCATTTTTGATTAATTCAGACAGTAATTTTTCATCGATCCCTATATATATATATATATATATATATATATATATATATGAAGAAATATACTCTTAATGTGTGCTATATTTATGGGATAAAGTGCTCAATATCAGAGATAGAGCGTGTGTAAATATAAAAGTGAACATTGAAGTCAACATTAGAGGCGACAGGCTGTTTCATGCTAGACGCAATCATTGTGGCTTGACGATTGCGTTTAGCATGAAACAGCCTGTCGCCTCTTGACTTCAATGTTCACTTATATATATATATATATATATATATATATATATATATATATATATATATATATAAAAATTTTATATAACAAAATACACAATATGGAAAAAGTATGGACAATTAATAAAAGAACGCTTAACTGATACTTGATGTCAGTTAAATCTTTCTGCCTCAGGAATTTGGAGTTCGAATATTCGTAATGACGCAGACAAAGTTCACAAAATTTGGATGTTTTTTTCCCTTCCCCAATGTGAAGTATAGAATTCCAGAATAATATTTATGTTCCGTTTCCTCTTCGTTAGTTTGCATTGCATCCAGAATTAAAGTAAAATGTTTTCTTTGTGTCTATTTGGATATAATATTCCATTAAATAGTCCAATAGATTCAAGATCACTAGGACGAAATTACCTAATTTCCTACAAAACAAGTCGTGGAATATACTTGTCGGTGTATTTCTCATACCTTATGATCGCATGATGAGTTTCTTACGAACTGTTGTCGTTGGAGATCATCGGGAAACTAAAATTACAATAGCAAAATTCGACTTGGTGATGTATATCATGTGAGCGTAGTTGACCGATTCCTACTGACTTTCTTAGAAAGTCATTCTGTTTGTTGTCAAGCGACCATAGATTCCTTCGCTGAAACTAGATAAGTAATAAAACAAAAAAGAATGAGAAAAAGGAAAAATACAAAGACAGTGCGTCTCCTATTAAATTTAGGAGGCAAGAATGAATAACCCCTTCGAAAGACCACCATACAGTAACTATTAATTTTTTAGGGTGCAGTGGAGATTTGGGTATTGTTTCGGTGATTGACTTGCATCTAACCACTGACCTACACTCTTACTGTTGTCAAAGAGTATCCATTTCTAATCGCATGGAATGATTCGATGCAAAAGTGGCTGTTTTCCCAGTTTTCACACATACAGTAAGATTACTCGAAATTGTTTCATTACAATCATTTTCTTTTTGCTTATTGGTAACAGTATAACGAAAGAAAAAATATCTGGAAAGGTAAAGAGTCAGGAATAAATCAAGATGTATTTTTATAAACGGAGGTTATTTCTTTAGAAGAACGGATGAACAACCAACTAAAAAGTGCGTCAATTCATGTTTGATAACCTATATATATATATATATATATATATATATATATATATATATATATATATATATATATATATATATATATATATATAACTAAACAGACTGCTAAAACGTAAACCTACCAGAACATCACGACGAGGAGATATTTTATCGCACCCTGACGAGTAGTTTATACGGAAAATTGCAGAGTCATTTTTGAACTTTATCGTGGAATTATTACGAATGGTATGTGTCCCTGACATAAGGAAAGTGAAGGCACTTTCTTCAGGGTTATATAGCGTTTTGAACTCCGAGTTGTCCATCCCAGTTTGTCAATTGCGACTGACAGCTCAGTCAGCCTTGTTATTTATAACCCATAACCATAATTCATCCTTTTCCCAAGAGGATTTGTAAGAAAATTATCGTAACGAAGTCAACCGCAATTTGAACATGGCTCGCTCATTTTTCTTTCCACCTCAACAGCAACAGTCACAATATAACTGGCATTAAGGAAAATTGCTAATAACTATCCCATTGTTTATATTTATTTAAAATATTAGGAACAAGCTTCCAGTTGCATAATAAAATTTCGCAAAACATTTCTCATTAAAATATATTAAAAACTGATGTGATGTGGGGTCTGGCATGACACAACACTCAACTCGACAGAGTCACTTGTGATAGTATTCAATACTCAACCAGATAAGTTACTGCAATAGCATTATCTTCTTTTCTCTCTAGTCAATTAACTAGGACTATTATCATGAATATATAAGTCCATTCATAATATTACGGAGGATAACTTACCACAACGTGTATCATATTAGTATATCCTGAATATTTCTCGAGCACCCGTTGGCTAATACAGATTTTATTGTGGATAATTTGACTTTCAAGAAAAAAATCTGTCATTTTGGGTGAGATAAGAAGACAGACAAAAAATAGTAACATTTAGATAAAACTTTGTTTTGCAAGAGAATATCTTTATTCGTTTAGAGTTAACGCCATACTCCATTTTAATCGCTACATTAGGTTCCGGATCTTGTAGGAAGGGGTTGAGGTGAAAAATCTCTTCAAATAGAAAGTATCAATTGTTAAAACGACACACATCGCTTTAACAGACGGAATACGGGCCTGTCAAATTACATTCGACTTCAATATTCAAGAAACCGTTGATATCAGTTCATGTTAACTTATCAGTCTCTTGTTCTTTTCCTCTTCTCTTATTACCATTTCCATTTATTTTCCACTTTAGTTTTTTTCATGTCTTCATTCTTGGAGATATTATCACAATTATGCTGTTTGTCTTATTTTTCGTCTCGGCACTTGTGTTTTTAGACAGTAAATTTAAAAGCTTTCATTCTAATATAATACGCAGATATTTTCCCGACAACCATTTTTTTTTTGCAATTATGTAGTTTTCTTCAACATTATTAAACTAGGAAATAGGAAACTTGAGGCAACAAAAATGTGGTTCCACAGAAGGATATTGAGGATATCACGGTCAGAGTATTGAGCAACGGGTAACGTTTTAAGTAAAATGAAAGCAAAAAGGATATTTATATTTAAAATCAGAAATCAGTAAAAATTTTCTAGGAAGGAGAAACATTCTTCCTCATTACGTGTCCTAGAAATTTGTCACTCACAGCACATATGTTGGTAAGAGTCACAGTGGGAAACAATGAGTAACTTGCAAATTAACATCCTTCTGTATAACCAAATCTTTGTTGCCTCAAGTTTCCTATTCTGTCGTGAAGAAATTACCCATCATACACTGATATATAGGAAGGTTGATATTACGTAGTATTTCATAACTTTTCTTTGTTTCTAACGAAATTTTTATGTTTTTAATGTTTTAATGTTTAAGGTTATAAAAATGACTTCAATAGACGATGCCTCGTGTCTGATTAGAAAAAATGTTTTCTTTGTTTCTAAATATGATTTATACTTGCATTTTGGTGAACCAGTTGAATTTAAATGTTCACTTCTTGCAAATGTTCTTCATTGCAAATATGATTTAAAAGCCGTGTATTGATAAAATGTGCCAACATCTTTTGACATTCATGGTAGATATTACGATGTCCAGAAGTAAAAGTATTCTTTCTTTAAAATGTCTTCGTCTGTCGCTGAATTCTATTTTTTGGCTGTTGCACGACACGAAGCCAAGTATATCACTCATCAAAAGTATTTGCGAAGAAAGATATTTAGGTGTTTCTCGTAACTCAATCTAACCTGCCTTTTTATGTCAGCACTAAGAATGTCTACTTTCGTTCTGGATATAAAGAAAAAGCGTTTTCGTTCATTGCATTTGCTAAAAATATGTCATGAACTTTCAAACTTAAAGCTGCTTTTAGACTGAATGACAACACCACCGCCTTGAACACTAATAATTATTATGAAACTGATTAACCAATCTCGGCCAGGTGACCAGATCTGTTCATCGTAAATAAAGAAATGAAGATATGTCAAATTGATTGATATGGCTGTTCCAACAGATCGCAGTGTAAAACCTGGAGACGGAAAAACTTGATGAAAAGCTGGAATGTGTTTTAGGAAAATGTGCAAAGAAATTGACTATTGTACATATTATTAAAAACTTGAATAACCCAGAAAACATTAGCAAACTATTGACAGAATGGAAAATCCGAAGAAGTGAACTAATCCAGCAACGACAATAAAGAGACTTTTGAAATCAGCAAGAATACTGAAGAAAAGGCTAACATATTTATGAAACGTTCTTTTAGTATTTTCCATGGCATGCATATTAGACATCTGTACTATGAAGCAATGTACTATCTGCAGTAGGAAAAGGAAAAGTTAAGTCGAATATGATGATGATGATGATGACGATGATGATGATGATATTCACTTAACTTTTCCATCATCATCATCATCATCATCATCATCATCATCATCATCATCATCAACAGGAAGTATAAGCTGGAAAAACTCCTCGTTGTTATTTTCATTTAATAATCTTGCAGCGACATGTGTAATAAAATTAAAAAAATAACATTTATCGATGGGATCTGATGCATGAAGGGGAGAAGAAAGTTATGAAAATATTACGATTAATATTTTCAAAACATTTTTGGAATAGAGCCTCTGCTTGAAGCTCTTTATATAAACGTTTCTTCATTTTATTATTGCTCAGATGGAGCAAAATGAAATTTAAAATACCTCATATTATAATTCCGCTTGTAAGTTAGCGCATGAGCTAATCTCTTCTATTGCCTCAGTTAGATAAGGGACCATTCCATTTTGTGTGCGAGGAAAGACGGAAGGAAAAAATATTTTAGGGACGCTGTTTGATTTTAATGAGAAAAAGAAAGTATACATAATAACGACAAATAAATAAATAAATAAATAAAGAAAGAAAGAAAGAAAGAAAGAAAGAAAGAACGAAAGAAAGAAAGGGAAGATACAGAAGGTGATAACACTTTCAGCACGTTGATTTTGGAACCGTGCAGTCAATTTGAAAGTTAGAGTTTTACATGATAAATAAGTACACACATTATTTTTTTTTACCAGATCCCTATCATTTTTACCAGATCCCTATCATTTTTACCAGATCCCTATCATTTTTACCAGATCCCTATCATTTTCTGAGGAGACGAGTTTAAAGATTAAGTTTAGGCTCAATTTTGTAGCGTTGGAATTTCATTCTGATGATCAGTGAAAGCCTAAAATTATTAATTTATTGAAGCTTTACAAATTGTATATAGGCACAAGCACATTATTACTAAGTCATTGTGTCATTAAATAAGATCTTCATTTACTTCAAAGAAAAATGACACTTAACAATTTATTCATATCATGACGTACAGTGCAATGACGTTAGTGTGATTTTCAATAAACAATGCAAATTTAAATCATTTTGTCTTAGAATTTGTGCCCAGTCATATTACGGTGTTATATACACTTTTATCTCTTTTCGTTTTTATTAATAATGATCTAACAAATAATCTAACAAATCTTATTCACTGAGCAACCTTTTTTGTAATCTTTTAAAATTTTTTTACACAGTTTATACTTATCGAATAAGTATAATATTTATACTTAAAAAACGCATATTTTGCTTTGGTGAGTCATAATTAGAATTCTGGTTTGAATATATATTTTTTATTCAATGTATCTAAGATAAAAAATATCAATTTTATTTGGATTTATTCTTGAAATAGTAAAGTTTTGAAATCAGTTCGTAAGTAAAAACCTGCAGAAATGAGGTATTTTTGTAACTTTTTCAGACGAGTTTTAAAACCAAATGCTCAAAAATTGGTGACAGCTATAAATCTAATTGTCGATGTCATCAAACCTCAGTTGTGCTGTAATGTCGATTTTCTGAAAAGAGTGAAAAATAAAGTTGCACTATTGTCAACTCTTACTTCATTAAATAATAACCTGCATTCATACAGATGATTGCTACTGTACTATTTTGTGAAAATTGTTATGTTCAAATCTGAATCTCCATGGGTATTTCATAGCCAGAGAACTAGCAAGCAGCTTATTCAATCATTAAATTCAAAATTTAAACAGGAAAACGGTGAAATGTTCTCGGGTATTGCTAGTCAATTTAAAGAAATTCAAGGTTGTGAAAAACATTAAAAACAGACCGATTACATGTAAGAGAAAAAATAAACAAAATATTTACGGAAGAAAATTCAAGTCCATAATCTACAAGGAGAAGAAAAAGTCCTACAACTGAAAAATAAAACAACAAAAATCTGAAGAAAATAGAAAAAAATTAAAACAAAAAGAGAAAAAAAATATCAGAGAAAAATGAAGGACAAATATAGTAGACTCACAAAAAAATGTAAGTCACGATTCCAATTAAATATAAAAATAAAAACAAGAAGCGAAAAACTGACTTCTTTGTAAAATCTCGTATAGTTTTATTTTTAATTTGTCGCCTCTTTTCCCTGAAGAAAAAAAAATACATTTTCGAGGTTTTTATCTGAAATTTCTAAAACATTTTTGTTTCTTTGCTTTGAACTTTTAACCAACATCACAGACGTCGCTGCTGGTCATTTTACGACAGTCAGTATAATGACAATTTCATTTGAATCATTCTTTGTGAAAAAAAGAGGTTCATTTGAAACTACACTTTTAGCAATCGCTAACATTTTCAATCTGAACGCAAATGTCACTGAGTTAAACAGCCTCCTGACTTTGAATCCAAGCATCGATTTTTATCCAATAAAAATGGCCCTAACATATTGCAATACTATTTTCATCCAATTAGAATTCTAATTAATAAATTATTTCCAGTAAAAGTTAGCTTTTAACTAAATCATTTAAATAGTTGAAAATTCAATTTCAGCAATAGGGATCACATTGCATGTACCATGAAACAGACTCATCAAATTTTGTTTGTCTCCAGTGTATTAGTGATGTTATTAGAATTTAATATTTTTTGACAATATTTTTTTTAAACCATTTTAATCAAAATTCAATGGCAAATAATTTCATGTGTTTTGAGTTTAATTTTCGGTTTTGTCTGCTTTCAATAAATTCCTTTCACCTTTCACTGGACGTTTGCGCTTGACAAAATATCATACATAGCCGTTAAACGTCTGCTATTACCTCTTCTTATATAATACTGAAGGAAATTGAATATCACACAAACTATACAATAGATATATCCATCGCTTATACCCCATTGTGAGTGAATATTTCGTACATTATAGACTTAAATCTATCCCTATGTAGCTTATGTAAAAATAAATTTGATCTTTTCATTACCAATTTTTTATCTTTTGATTTCTTCACAACACTAAAGTTTTATTTAAAATTTGAAAACTACTTATATAAGAATCGGTAAATATAGACAAATTCTGAACTTAATGCCATTATTCGGAATTATGGCTTATCGTCGTGGAAGGATTATGAAGGTGTCAGGTTCGATTCAAAGTTGTTATTTGATTCTGTTAAGAATAGAGTTTTGGAAAGAAAGAAGGAAGAGAGAACGACAGAAACGAAGAGATAATGAGCGGAAGAATGAAATAAGTGAATATCAAAAATGGATTTTTATAACGAAGGGAAAAAGCAACGAAGGATAAAAATGGACAGAAAGAAAGAAGTAAAAAAAAAAACCCAAAACATCGGCAAACAACAAAAAGATGAAAACAATTATGAAGAGTGAAGAAGAAAATGAAACTAACAGAAGAAAAAAGATAAAAAAATAAAAAGGCATTTTTTAATCGGTATCGCCCCATGCAAAGCATGAAAGCTACTAAAGCTCAAGGGAGTGCAGGGTGTTGAAGAATTAGAAACGGAAACATTAATAGGAAAGAGTAATCAGGAGGACAGTAGTTGGCGATTGGCATTGCATTTAAATTATTGCAGATTAAAGTTGGCTGGAAAGCGTGGAGACGGAAGGAAGTTCCACAAGCGAGAAATGCGAGAAAAGAAACTGTTAGCATAGAATTGACGGCTACATTTAGCTAGCTCGACTGTGAATTGATGAGATCTCGACGTTAGTCTCGTACTGCACTTAACTTAAACAAAAAGTTTAGCATACCGAAGATCTCATCCGAATAATCATCATGAAATTATTTATAGAAAGGTAGAGAGAGGCAACCTTACAACGGTGGAAAAGTGACTGTAGCTGAGACGCAAATACTCAGTCATCCATATGAAGAGTAACCCTGAATCGGTTCACATCCCTGTTCAAAGCGAGTACCGATCAACTCACAAGTCAATGCACAACAAATTATTGACGATACTTAAAACCGTGGAAGAATGCCGTCAGGTTATTTAAGTATACATCTCATTTAGATAGACTTTCCGCATATAGAGTATACTGTATGAGATTATAGAGGTTCAAGCCTTTGCAATATAGTGATAGATTTGTTATATGGGTTGTACCATGTTAGGTTTCGCAACGGTCCTTAGTCTAAATGGCAGGTGTGGCACGCAAAGATTTTATTGCCGACCATTTGTAACATTTTTACATTTGCCAGATTTCCTACTGATGGCGGTTTGATCCAGCAAGATAATTCAACATCTATCGTTTGCTCGTGACATGAAGCTAATTTTCGAAAAAGTCGGTTGGCTACATCGCCGCACGAAACTTTTACCAGATTAAATCAACATTGTGTCTGTATAAAACATGTTTCGAACTCATTGATTTCCATCCAGATCGTCCCAATAGTCATAACTCAGTTATTGATATCTCCAGACCGTTTACGGATAGATAGATTCCTGCAAAGGCTCTAGAATCACGTACATTCGACATTGGTAGCAATCACCAATTTATTGGCATTTCTGTTTATAGAAAGACGGTTATCTAGATTGGATGGTAGACGTTTACTTTTGCATCAGAGGATGATTAACGGTTTATATTGACCTTTAACATCTCTTATTCTGAAATGGCCAAAATGCTGACTGCTTTCACATCATTGTAAAACATCATTGGACAACAGCTTGCAATCCTTAAAATGGAGTCCTTTCCCTTGACATTTACACGCTAAGAACTTTGCCATAATTTCTCAGATCTACATCAAAGGGCTTAATCCTTTTAACTTTATGGAGCGGAATCTTCAAAGTGTCATATGCCGGGTGAAGTGTTATCGCGTGAGTCAATATTTGCTTTCAAGGATTCAGAAGCAGCAGGCTTAGGTTCGTAGTTCTAATAAAGAAGGACAAATGAGAAATCGACAAGAGAGAGAAAAAGATAATGTCACATGGAGATAAATATATGGATAAATATAAGCTAAATAATATGGACAAATCAAAAAAAAGGTAGGAAAGTACACGCGTAAATATATAATTGAAAACCTTTCCCAAATTGATTATTTGCACTAGTCCATATTGTAAACGGTAATTTTTTGCGAGGCGTGAATCACTATGTGTGGATAACTAAATCGGTTTAGTACATTTCATATTAAAATATAATCAAATTTTCAAACGTAAAAAGGCATTTCACTATTCTGTCAGTATTTAATATCTTTTTTTTTATACAGAAGTTAAGTACAACTGAACAATTGAATATTCTGTTTTGAATGTTAATCTTACGTCAGTTATAGGATTTTTTAAATGAACCTATCATTATAAAATAACATTTTTCGTCTCCAAGAAAAACTACGATGTGTATATTAATAACAAAGAATAAAGAAATCCAGTGAAGACTGGACATGGAAAGCTCTCCATGAGACTCGGAGTCCGGATAAGTTAAATGAGTTACAAATATATGAATCTATATACCTTTACTCGTATATAAACATATATTTGTCCCAGTTCAGGATTGGGTTTCCGGTTATTTCTGAAGCGTTTTCATTCTCTTTAACCCTCAGGAGTCCTTTGTATCTTATTGGCATTATCGCCTTGCATAGGGTGAATTGACTAATATATATATATATATATATATATATATATATATATAATACTAAATATGCATTTCTTCCTCACCGCTTCGTATGACTGAGGTTCAAGCACTTAGCAATCGTAATCCACAAATTGAAAACAGGTTAACACTTACTGTGCGCTATATATATATATATATATATATATATATATATATATATATATATATATATATATATATATGTGTGTGTATACTATAGTGTTTTATTTTATTTCCCTATCTATATATCTATATATCCATTTAATAAGTTCGATTTTTCGCTGCGTCATTCATCTCTCGGGAACTTTAGCTGAGACAGATTGATCGATAGATAAAGCAACAGGACCAGAATGAGACAATTTCCATTTACATGTGCCAATATCTTTCTATCTTATATTTATGTTCCTTCACATCACATCTTAATACAGATTTACTTAGGAAAGACATCTAACTGAAATTGTACGTATGTAAGGACTTCTATCTGATGTTGTGGCTAGTGTATCGATATTATCATGTATTTTATTATTGGCAGGCGCCCCGTGAATGTAATCTTTTAACAGACTGAAAAAAAAAAAACTTTTATTTCTAAACCCAACGATAGTTTGAAGTCGACTAAAATCATGCAGCAAACCCATAACAATCAGCTCTCTCTTATATCCTGCTAGATAGCCTTCCCGGGGAAACAATTACTAATTCTTACAGAAGGATATAATAATTAAGCGCCCAGTTTGAATCGATCTCACTTCGTAAGCATTGAGCTACACGTCTAGTTTGTTAAGTTGTTCTACAGCACTTTCTCATAAACGGTATAAGATGTTCTTATTCGTGAAACAGAAGTCATTTCGAAGGCACATCGAGATAGAAGTGAGTATTTTGAACGTTTGCCAGTTGGTCTGTGCGACAAATGTGCTGATGCTTCAGAGCGTAACGCTTGTAGGTTTTTACTTTCCAGACACAGCTAAGGACTTATAGAATCATTACATAAAATCTATAAGATTATCTTGCTGTTATTCTGCGACTACGCGCTCTTAATCTTAGTTTAATCTGATACAAGGTCGTTAAAATAGGAGAGCAGTAAGGGTCGGATTTATAATAATTTCTAAAGTGTGACTGACTTCAGATGAGACCAAACTAGACTTTGCACTCAGTGTCCACCAAAGAAGGAAGGTGCATTATATACTTGACCTGGAAGATGAGCAGGTGTTAATAGTGTAATCGTTATATGATGTGTGTAGTGTAATGGTTAGCAACTCAAAAACAGAAATAGTCGAGTCGAGTTCAAACTCAAGCTAAGTTCTCCTCCGAACGCCAATTATGGATTCTCTTGCCTTGATGAAGTAACCAATCAAAGAGAAAACTCTGAATTCCAAACCATGTTGAAGAAGGATGGCCTCCATCGAATTATTTAGGCCTAGACACAACACTTCTATGGTTGCAGTCAATTATGACACATGATGATAATGCTGAATGAAATGTCGGAATGAAATTCATTTTAAAATGGAGCAGAAAATAACGAAACTCCAAACATCATTTAAAACAGGTTCTAATTCAGGAAATTTTGATATTTTTGAAAAAAAAAATCCTAAATTAAAATTGTGAAAAAAATGTCTTGTAAATTTGAAAAGAAAAAAAAAAACCCAAAATGTCCTACTCCATTTCTAAAAGATTTACAACCGATTATTTTATCTCGTTTCCTTTTTTCCCTCTACATCTATTGTCAAATTCTCTTACCAAACACTCATTTCTTGAGCAACTGATATTAAATTATCACCAACTTATAATCACTTTATTTATAACTGAAAAAGAAAACATTGCGGATAAGCGAAACAAAATGAAGAGTGATTGGAGAAAAAAACACTATCTGATACAATTTTGAGATGAGGTGCCGGGAATCTGTGGCAATAAGCAAAACAAATATATAAATAACACTTCGACAAAAAGGCGTCATATTCCGAAGATTCTTACATTATGAGTTTAAAATAAAATTAACTTCAAGAACAGTACAATATGATATTTTACATAAGATTTTAATTATTAAATTTATGCATATTTTTCTTTCATTCAAAACATTATATATATATATATATATATATATATATATATAAACATATATATATATATATATATATATATATATATATATATATATATATATATATACAACAGCAAGCAATGCAAGTTACGAATGGACATATCATTACGTTCACAACAGTGGAAGTGTTAACGAATTACCTCGTGTAATAAGATCGAATCTCAATGGGCACAACTACTGAATCCAAGTTAAACTTAATTAAAATAACTATTGATTAGTTTAACTCGCGTTTTTACTTGTTTCAAACTTGTTTATTCGGTGCGACAGTGAATTGATTTGAATTAATTATCAAAGTTCATTCATTAATGGTGAAGACAGCGCAACGTTTCTTTACAGAGGCATTATTTAGCCACTTAGATATTTATATAGACTGTGAAGGGAAAATGTAACCGGTACAAATGCAAATAAATATGATCGGAAAGTTTTATTTTCCGATGTATTTCCTTTCCCTTTACTGTAAACAATAATAAACTTGGCTTTCAATATCTTCTATTGTTGTATCTTTTAAATGAAGCTATTATTCTTCTGCACGATATTTAAAAAGATACAGCTTAGGATGTTTTCTTAAGAAAACATCCTAAGCTGTATCTTGTATAGTGATGAGAGCGGGAAGTTAGAAAATATAAAAGAAGAAAAGAAAAGGCTATGAACATCCAAAGATGTTAAACTACATGCATAAACAATGGGGATTTCGCAAGTGAAGATCACAGAATCTTATATGTGGACAGAAAGAGAAATGAAAGAGAAGTTAAAGGAAGACAAAGAGAATTAAATTTTGGGATACTAGTAACTGTCGTGAAGAATTGTAGTGAAGGTGAAACCATTTAATACGACCAACATTATAGCATATGCCTCAAAGTTATAAAGCCGTTAAGATGAAATAGATAAGTTTTATAACATGTTAGATAATGTCAAAATCTAAAATATCTTAATAAATTATCATCATGAGGGACGCAAACTCAAAAGTAGGAAAAGACCGAAATATCGGCAAGTTTTACTTGGCTTACGCAACGAACGCGGAGAAAATGAGCCGAATGGTGTACAGCGGACGATGAACGCTGGTAACATAGTGAATAAATAACATTTAGTCTCAATAATACTCAAGAACTCCGTGAACATGGAAAAGAAAGGAGTGTTTTGTCACGGGGTTTATATAACTTATCCAACGAGATGTCCCCAAAAGAATTAAAAGGCCAACTAGGATTTACTGTTAACGAACACGATTTTAACAAGATGAGATTCGCTTGTGATACTGTGTTGATGACAGACTCAGAAGAAAAATTTAACCCCCCCCCAAAAAAAAAACATAGCTCTTATGCAAGGTTGTAAAGGAAAGCGAGAAGAAAGTATTAACCATCAAGTGTAAAAAGACAGAACGACTGGTCATTAGCAAAAGCGTCAGAATAAGATGTGGTTTACGTATTGGGGACATTAAAATGAAGCAGCTACAGAAATCTAACTATATAGAGAACGCAACAACAGAGGACGGAAAGTGTGACTCATAGAAATAGCGAAAGATGTTTCTCAGAAACTAAGCAAAACATTAATAGGAAATTTTCATTAAAATAAAAATAATTCTTTACACTTATGTTATATCTAATTACCTACACGCAACGAATACTGCGAGTTTATTTAAAAGATATAGAAGAAAGTTGAAGTGTCAGAGATGTAGATCTACTGATGAATGCTGAAAATCACATGGACACAACATGTGAGCAAATAGGAAGTTTTAAGGCAAATAGGAAATACCAGAAAAGTGCCGTTAACTATCAGAAATGACAATTGAAAAATAATGGATAAACAGCCAAGGGAAATTGTCATTCGGAGATCATATTGAAAGAAAGAGAAGCATGCGGCAAGTGATTATTATACTTAACAAATTTGTGCGAATGGATGACAGAATAAACACAAAGACGGTTGGTACAGTTTAAAAAGTTATTTAAAGCGACAGATGAAAGGAAGGTATGGAGGGTCAGGATAGCCAACGTTTTGAAGGGAAATGGCAAAAAAAAAAAAAGATGAATTCTTTTGTTTACGCAGATGGCCATAATACGTAAAAAAAACGGTTCTTGTACGATCACTTAAGTTAAGAAACTTCGAATCTGGTCAGTATCTAAATGGTTAACAGCTTGGATGTGCGGGTGATTTAGTCGATAACGACTCGGAACTGAAACCGAAGAACCGAATTTCAAATCAATTTAGGTTCGTTATATTCACTTATGAGCAAATATCCTTCTGGAAGATAAGAATGCACCACTTCGTTCCGTTGCTATGGGTTAATTGGTAGGAATTATATTACTAAATCATTATTTACAATATTTATATCGTTCGGACTGTTGTGCTCATCTTTATTGCCATATTCACAATAAAGATGAGGAAAAGAGTCCGAACGATGTAAGTTGAGTAAATAGTTGCAATACCTCATCTTAAAAATATAGACAGATTTTAATTCATTATTATCTCCAAAAATTCTTACGGATTAAAAACTATGGTTGATAAAGCCGTAAAAATTAAATCAATCTTTTGTTTACTGAATGTGTTTGGTAGTCAGGCTTGTTTAAAATGAAATGTTGGAAAGCATTTTGTAGCCTTGTTTCAAAAGATTCTGTTACTGTATAGTAAAAGTAATTGTAGTTGTTAATCAATTGATACTGGTCTGCGATTACCTTTCATTTCTTATGAAGTCTTTTTGAAAAAGTCTTTAATAATAATTTCAAAATTTGGTTCTACATAATGTCAAGAGTTATGAATTGATCCAGACTTTCATTTCGGAATAGCAACATCGATATATATTGAATATCTTTTGGGAATATTTTCTTTGAGTAAACCTTCAGATGAAGGCGTTTCTATGTGATTCTCTAAACTTCTATCAATCTGACATACACCCAATAACATTTGAACCCTAAGGCTAATAGAAATCGGAACTAAAGAGTGGAGCATTACATTTTTTCTAGATTAAAAATCTAAAGAAGAAAGAAATCGTTTTACCGGAAGCATTTGAAATCTAAATTCATAAAATCTTATCTGCCCAATTTAGCTGAATGATTCAAGAACAGTGAACATTTGATGTTCGCAGAATCTGAATATACTGATCATAGATTGTTTGTCAAAAAACATTTCTGTTTTAGGCAAAACGTTAAATAGATAGAATTTGAGCTCTTTTCTCATTCATGCCCTGGGCTATGGATTAAATAGCAGGTTAAGCTAGGCTCTCTAACCTTGGGTAGTACATTTGCTACTTACTGAGTGCTATGGTGCTGAAGTTTTGTCTTATTACCAGTGACTCATGTAATATCTCCGGTCACCCTGATGCTTTCGCTCTGTATATCATCATGATACGGAAATCAAAGATAAGAGAAATCAATTTAAGCTGATATTGTCAGGGCCTTTTAACACATTTAAAAGTTGTGCTTCAAATTCCAAAGTGAAGAAATATTATATTCTTCTTCTTCTTCTTCTTCTTCTTCTTCTTCTTCTTATTATTATTATTATTATTATTATTATTCTCATCAGAGGTTAACAGTGAATTAAGGATCGCTACCTTTTTTGTTCCATCACGAAAAGGAAATTCATGAATTACTTTTCCCAAGAAAGAATATGATTTGATACTAGCAAAAAGAACAAATGTTAAATAAACAAAAAGACATAGATAGATAGATAGGTAGATAGATGGATACAGAATGACAGACAGATGAAGAGACCAGGATATATATATATATATATATATATATATATATATATATATATATATATATATATATATATAATAATTAACTGATTTAAAATATGTTTTTTTTTCGCTACAGTAATAACCATGTTACAAAAAAAATTTTTAGCGAAAGAAAAATATTTTAAATCAGTTAATTTATAATATTAATGCTCTGTACATTTACATTGAGCACTATTTTGTAAAAATATCAATAAGATCACCGGATTATATATCTTACTGTTCTTTTTTACATATATATATATATATATATATATATATATATATATATATATATATATATATATATATATATATATATAGAGAGAGAGAGAGAGAGAGAGAGACAGACAGACAAACAGACAATAACTCAGATATACATATGAAGAGACTGAGAGATAAAAATATATGTAGATAAAGAAAAAGAGAGACACTTACGAAAACATATATATGTGTGTGTGTGTGTAATCTATATTTCCACGTATAAGACGGCCTTTAAATTAAAAAAATTGGGGGTCGTCTTATATTACAATTCTAAAAAAGAAACCTTAAATTCTGAGTGATTTTTATTGGTAGGTTAACCTCGGCCTCGGTGCAATAACGTACATGAAAAGATTGAAATTATCAAATAATCTCATTATAAAAGTAATAAAAGCATTTCTACGTTATATTTTACTGGCATAACTTCATAATAAATCGTCTATTCGAAGAATAATTCCATATTAATGAAATCAACTTGCTTCCATGTAGGTCCATCTGAGACGATGTAAACATCGCGTTATATCTGCATTCACAGTAATAGAATTAATGTTCGCAAGAGATTACGTGATGAAACATAAACAAAACAACAGTTTCCCTTTTAGTGGACGTGTGTATGAAAAACTTGATATTGAATCAGTTTTGTTATTCCGTTTATTTTGAATTTCTAAGGAAGCAGTAAATAACAACATTTCCAGTAACATCATCTTTATATAATCAATAAGCAGATAAGATAAATTCATGAAAATTTGCTATATTGTTTTTATCTCGTTTCATCTAAAGGTTTTCTTGTACGCAAAAATATATGATATATATATATATATATATATATATATATATATATATATATCAAAATGAATCGACACTTTCACTTAATGTTGTAGGTAGAGACATATAAACAAGAAATGGACATTATAAACAGTACTCTACAACGACTACCCTGGGTAGATGACAGCAGCTGCGGCAAACTGGGATAGAAGGATGCAAGGGAAGAACAACACCCAGAAAGCAGCCTCGGTCTGCTTACCCTATGTGAAGGGATTATCGGAGAAAATACAAAAGAACTGTGGTCCATATAACATCAGGATGATCTTTAAAAGTGGTTCAGCACAGAAACCTCTTTCTAATAAGACCTCCCATAGAGGAGAACATATTAAGGGCTGCGTGTACGCCATCCCATGCAGCTGTGGCAAGAAACCTAAAGAAGAAGCAGGCCACCTCCTTTAGTTAAGACTACAGGAACACCGTAAAGCCGTAATACGAGGAGAAATAGAAAAATCAGACGTGGTTGGCCATATATGGAGGGAAAAGGGATATCACTGGCTGCTGGGGGGATGAGATTGAAATAATAGACAGAAGATATCACTGAAATATACGAAAACTTAAGGAAACAGCGCATATGCTTACGTATATGGCAAATGGAACTAGATCAATCTACCCCGGTGGACGAAATAAAAGGTTCAGTTTGAAATTCCAATTATCTGAAGAAGGGGCGGAGCGTGCAATGGACGAAACGCCGAGAATATAGCAAAATGTGGATAAGTCCGAACATTGTAAATAGTATATATAAACTATAAATAGTATATATAGTATATAAATATAAATAGTAAATAGCATATATAAACTACACACACACACACACACACACACACACACACACACACACACACATATATATATATATATATATATATATATATATATAGTGATATATTTCAAACTGAATATAAATGGATTGGAATGAATTTTTTTATTATCAGTAAAAACGCTAAAATGGTCCATATTGACAAATCTGTCAACACAACGAAATTCTTTTTTATTAAAAATCTTTCAAAATAAGATATAATTTTCTGAAAATTTATTTGAGTAAGATTAGCAGATTTAAACTTTAATTAATCTGATTAAAACAAATGTTACTTTTCATTTAAAATATCACAAAGAAAGCATATTTTTAACAAGGAGTTGGATGTTTTTATGAGGTGTTGACAACTTTATCGATAAACTTATATTTGAGAATTTTTTCTAAGGGGCTATAACTGTAACAATTATTTGAGGTATGTAACTTTAGCGTCTTGTTTATATAATCTTTAAGAAAATATTCTAAGCTATCTAACTTTATTGGAATTTAGGTACTTTTACTTTATAGTCTTACTAACGCAGATGTTTGTTGAGAAAATGTGAAAAAATTACCAATAAATTACTTTACTATAGTTATCACTCTTATTTTCTAATGATATCATGTGTGGACGTCCATATTTACAAAAATCGGTAAGTTTATACACAGTTGAAATAAATTCAAAATTATTTAAAAGTATTTCGGATCGTTGAAGTGCAGTGAGCTTTCTAATTTATTATTAGTAAATGCAGTCTTAATTTAATAACAATATCACTTAAGCGCTATAAATTCACACAGAATTTTAAAAGATTTAAAAATTTAAAAATTATTCTAATTAAAAATTAAAAAAAGGAAAATAATACTCAATTCAATATTCATTTTTTCTTAAGAAAATAGTGTCCAAAATATATTTTATACATGAAAGTAATTAAAAGATTTTTCTGCTTAAATAATGTCTTAGTATTATTGCATTTTTTATTTTATAATTCAGAGCATATTTTCTGTAACTGGAGTTTCTGTTTTATCAAAAAAATGTCATGATTTCTGGCAACTTAGCATTATAACTAATAATTAAGTGGCAAAAAATTAATCTTGAAATTTCATGAAACTAAATAAGTTGTTGTGGATTAACAGACTGTAAATATATATATTTTGACGAAGGTTTTCTAAAAAAGAAAATTTTCAAAATATAATTTATTTCATTTGTGAATAAATCCTGGATGTTAAGATCCAAAAAATATATATTTGCAAGAATTTCCAAATGAATGTTTTTGTAGCGCAAAAGACGCTAAAATTTGCCATACTAATTTAGGTCACCTGTTGACACTAGATAAAGAAGATTTTATCCAAAATTTCGAAGGTGCTACGATACATAAAAATACTTTGATTTTTGCTCCTAATAAAAATATAAATATTTTGAAGATAAATCACTGCTTTAATTAAGTTTAGGGCATTTTTTTTTAACATATATGCTCATATTTTAGCTACGTTATATATTCAAGAGAAACCGAATGATGCTGAAGCGTTACTAGTGAATTATACATATATTTACGGGCTTCGTATACACAGAGGAGCCGCGATAAATACAAAAATATAAGGATACTAGTTCAATAATTTATGGAAGAAGTTTAGGTAATATGTCTGTGTTATGTGATTGAGGGTTTAAATGTGTCAGATCTTACCTTCTATTTCTTTTCTTTTGTGAAAAAATCTTGTGGGCAAATTGTATTGTTGCCAGGCTTGCTGTAGTTTAGAGTAGTTCAATACAAATTTTCAAAGAAGAATGTCAATGCGTTGTCTGGGGTGAAAGGAAGAGAAGAAATTATGCAAGATCTTTAGATATAAATACATATAATCTCTGTTTCGATGTACACTCTCTCTACGCCGTGCACTCTTTTCCTTTCTCTGGCTCCTCCTCCTCCTCCTCCTCCTCCTCCTCCATACCATTATATTCCATTCTGAAACATATAGCCACAGCCTCACCACACTGACATCGACTAGGTGCTGCTATCATGATTTTCCATTAGCAAGATAGAGTTGACAGCTTCACGATTATTGAATCTTTTCCTTTTCTAGACTGATTAACAACCAAAGCCGGGAAGCCCAGTTTGGCTTGCTATTTAACTCATAGCTTGGGGAGAAAATATGGAATCATACTTTTTCTATAGTTAGTTGTTCGTGCGAATGTGAACGCGACGAACGCGACCGAGATTTGAACACGGTTACAGAAATTCAATTTCAGCAACAATGACCGCTACGTTTGGCGCACATTTTCTGAATATATCAATTGGAAATTTCAAGAATCAAATTTAATTCACTTCAATCCAATTCAACTCCTAAAATTGAATAAGCTTTTATATTTTTAAAGGAAGAAACCATTAAATGATTGCATAAGTAAATTATAAAAAGAAAGGAATATAAAAAAGAAGAAAGAAAAGAAAGAATTCGGTAATGAAAGAAGGACGGAAGGAAAAAACGTATAAATAAACGAAAGAAGAAAGAAAAAATGGAATAAAGGATTGTGCGAATAACTGAATGAAGAAAGGAATGGTGGACAGAAGGAATGAAAAACAAACAGGGCGATGCACTAAAAACAATTTCGAGATCGACAATGACACCAAGAAAAACAAATATTTTTAGACTAGGAAAATTGTCCCAACAAATCTATTTAGTGTAACACCACTTGGATTATGATTAAGTTATTTCTTTATGTGCTGTTTCCTTTCAGGCTATTAGTGATCAAAGCTCTCCACAACTTCCTATCCCTTGTAGCACTAAGCAATATTTCTCCTTTTACTATCCCTCCTACTCCTTCTTCTGTCATACATTTGAACAAGCTCAGTACGCATGTTACTCGCTATTTTCTTCTTCTGCTCCCCTTACCTTTCAAATATCAATTTCAAGTGTCTCTTTCTGGTCCGAAGTCTTTGAGGAAATCGATTTCTTTATCATTTCAACCGTGGCAATGTTATTACATTGCAAAGGGTGAAATGATAAAGAACTACTAGGACGCAAAAGGTTACTAAATATTGTAGAATATGAAAAACATTACTATTAAGGAGAGAGAACAATAAAATAATAAGAATTAAAACGACAGAGGATAACGATTTCAATTGCATTTACATTTTTAAAATCAAAGTTTTACAGAGAAATCGGGAGAGACTTTCATAAGAGAGAAGTGTGATAGAAGAAACTGTCAGCATAGAACTTACGGTTACATGTAACCATTTCAACTTTAAATTGATGAATTTTTTTCAGCCAATCTAGTACTGCGCTTAAATTCATAAAATCTAGGTACCATAGAGGAAAGTAACATTATTCTGTTTTATACAAATATGTGGTGGGGAAGGTTAGTGTCTTCATATGTCTTATATTTACACCTAGTTAGCCATAATCACTTACCCAAATATACCACAGTATTCATTACACAAAAAAACGCATTTTTACTTACCATCCCCATATATGCTTACTGTCTCCATGTGTACAATTTCTCTGTGGGGTGAGGAATAAAATTAACAATTTTAAAAATGTAACCCCAATGAGAGGAACTTTCATCAGTACAACGACCATTAAGCTACTTTACCGCGTTGGCAAAGGGTCTGAAGCCTAGGTGAGAGGTCAGGACCAGATAATATTGCAATTTCTATTTGGATTTTATCAATAATCTCAGACCAGTTGTGGCATCAATTTTTCAAAGCAAAGACGAATGGTAGACATATATGTAAGATAGATTCTGTCAAGAAAAACTGCCTAGCACAATATAGTGAACTAACTTTCTTATCTGCGGACTTAGCAGTTGATTCAATCTACTCATTCCACTTCATGTCAGCTGAAAACGTTAGTCCGAGGAGGCGCAATGAGTCACTCTCCTGAAGGTTAGCATCAGCCATAATGATGAAAAGTTAAAAGTATTCTCTCATATGATTAAAAGGGAGCGCTTTCGTTTTGGGGGCGTTAAAATTAACAAGCCACTCCTTGCCCGTTTAACAACAGATTATAGGTAATTTTTAAATAAGGTACTAATTTGACATTATCGAACCGATTAGATTTACTCTTAAGACAGGAGTAAATAGTTCTATCATCAGCATAGATCCCGGGTTGAGAACTGATGACATTAAAAGTTCATTTATGAAAATTAGAAGCAACGTAGGTCTAAGTATAGAGCCCTTGGGAATATCTACATTTATACAAAAGATCCAAAAGAGTGGGCGTTCAAGACAACTTTCATTTCGCAATTTGATAACAAAGACTGGAACAGTTCAAATATTCATCCAGAAATACCATAAACTTTATACATGGGAAGAAGACCGGTATGTCAAGATATCCAAAGTAACTGCTCAAGTTTCACCATTCTTATCTAAAGCTTGATAGTCTCTTTGTTTAAACATTAATAGTTGACTTAGAGAGGTGAGAGCCATATTGCTTATCTGGAAGAAGACCCTGCGAAGATAGATGGATAAAATGGTTGGCCCGAGTTCTTCAAGATTGTGACTACAGAAAAGGATTTCGAACAAGCAGTAAAGCAAGAAGCAGCAGGACATTTATTGTAAAATTTAAAGAGAACAGAAGGCAGTTCAGGAGCACATTCCTTAAGGTCCTATTGCAGGGATAACATCAACTGTGAACCAAACTTGTTAGAAGGCTATATTTTTTTTAGGCATTACGCCCCAAACAAGGCGTGAAGCCACTAGGATGCAGGGGGTTGCGGAAGATTTGGAGCGAGAGCAGATAGGAATGATAGAAGAAATGACGAGGAGAAGGATAGTGGGTAGATCAAGGAGATGTCGGTTGACATTACATTTGAATAGTTGGAGATTATAGCTCTCAGGGAAACAGTAATTGGGGAGGGTGTTTCACTGGCGAGGGGTGCAAGGTATGAAGCTATTGGAGTAGAAGAGACGGCTACATTTAAAAGTTTCTACAGTGTAAAGATGGGAGCGGGATGCCAGCCTCGTAGGGCGCTTGAATTCATGGAGTCTGGGAACCAGTGAAAGCAGCTCATCAGAGCAATTACCATGAAAGTATTTGTAGAAAAGACAGAGAGAGGCGACGACGCGTCTGTGAGAGAGTGACTGCAGACGAGACGCCAGATCAGGGCCAATTAGCTTACATATCCGTCTCTGGTAAGCAGAAGGTGCTCCAGCCCATATATGGCAGCAATACTCCATGCAAGGGCGAATGGTTGTCTTGATGCAGCTTCATTCTATCAGAAATCAAAGATTTAACATCTTTGGGGACACGTTTACAATTATTTTGAGACCCCACAAATGGGTGTCTGATGTGATCGGAATTATCAAGCTGGTACGGCCAGAAAAAGTGATTATCTTACTTTAAGTAAAAAAGAAAAACAAAAAAGATAAGTAGCAGTAGACAACACACTAATCAAAGCTAAATTATTTATATAAAAAAAATAAATAAATGGAAAAATGCTACTCCTAGAATTCTGAGTCTCATTCACGAAAAATGTTTTTCAACCTTTTTGTTTATCTCACGCCACATTTTAACCTAGAGTTATATTTCCGCATTCCATTTAAATTTTGATGATAAGGAAAGAGTAAAAACCAGAGTACACTTTTATTTGATTTATTTATATAAAAAACAAAACAATTTATTATAATTTGTAATTTTTATTATATAAATGATAATTAAAATTCTTAAAAATATTTATTTTTTGTTTATTATAATTTAATATTTAATGAGATGTCTGGGCGTGACGTCTTTTAGAATACCTTCATTGCAAAGTCGAATTTTGGACAGTCATACACATAGATCTTCTTCCAAGGATTGTAGCCTAATTTTGAACAGGCATACTCTAAAATTTTCTACAAAGAATTCTAATCGACTTTTGGATAAACATACTCTTCAATCTTCTTCCAAGGATTCTAGCCGAATTTTGGAAAGGCATACTCTTATATCTTCTTCCAGGGATTCTAGCCAAGTTTTGAATGGGCATAATCTTAGATCGCTTTCCAAGGATTCCAGCCGAATTTTGGATAACAATATTCTAAAATAGTCTTCCAAAGATACTAGCCGTGATCGATTTTTGTTTTTAATATTGTTTATTGCAGAAAAGCTTAATTTTATATTATTTTATATATTATGTATACGTTTATTAATTATAATAATGATACAATCGTATAAACAAGTTAAAGGGGTTTTAATTTTGATATGTTCTATTATTGTACTTTGAACCTCTTTGGAAAAAATAATTAATGACCTTTAAAAATTTTTGCGGTTCACTTAAGATCCTCTCGCGGTACACAAATTTACCACGGTGCTTCAGTTAAAAATCACGATCCTAGATTTTGTGATGTCAACGAACACTCGTTCCCACTTTTGTGATGTAAACGAATACTCGTTGTCACTTTCGTAATGCTCGTTGTAGTAGAGACTTTGTAATCGCAGATACAACTATAGTACACTGTTGAAGAATATTATCAGACTTCTTCAAATAGCACTAATAGTACTTGTTCGATAAGACTCACTCGAATAGTAATCCGTATAGTGGTCCTAAAAGAGAAATAGTATAGTAAATAGAGTAGGGAATAGTGGCCCGTAAAGTATAGAGGATAGATTAGAAATAGTGATCCGAATAATAATAGCAGATAAGTAGAGATGCAGATCAATTAGACACACACTACCTCCCATATATGCGTTTCCTCTAGGGTCACGTAGTCTACTTAATTCAATAATGGGATCACCTATGTTTGCTTACTGGCGATCTATGTTCAATCTCAAGTGGCAGAGACACTTTATTCCTGTATAACACCTCCCCTTTGAGACTCCACTTAACGATCCTGCGAAGTCTATATGCATTCTGAACCATGGCATATCGGTTTTCGGCCAAGATTGAATTTTGATAGGCGGTGACTTCGCTGTCAGAGCACAACCTCTGCATGATTTCACTAAATATTCGATATCTTGCTCCATTTTTGGCCAGTAAGTATAACACCTCATTAAGGATTTAAAATTCCTCGATGTCTTATTTGAAATTCCTTTTGCATACGTTTTTTTGGCAACGATGCTGGTATCACAATTCTTTCTGCGTACATAAATACATCATTACATAATGAAAATGTATTATTTCCAGTAATATTTTTTTTCCTTTAGTTCTTTACTGCTTCTTCATTTTCTTTATAAAAACGACTTTTTCAGACTTAACTCTTATTACTTTCAATGTTATGGGTCGTTCTTTTACAGTATTGTATAATACATTAATAATAACATTTTCATTAACATTTTCAGTCCCTATCGTCGCAATTACTGTCTTCAAGTGGTTCGCAGAATTTTGGTATTAGTCTAGATAATCCGTCTGCATAACTTAATGTTTGGATGATAGAAATTCCATTTTATAATTATAGTTCAAAAGGATAATACCCCAGCGCTGCAGTCTATTTGCTGCATGTGTGGGAACATCCTTTTTTTTTATCCATATATGGACAATAATGGACGATGGTCTGTCTGTAATATGAATTCTATACAAGGGATGAATAGCAAATATGATTGACAATGCTTCTTTTTAAATCTATCTGTAGCTTTTTTCAGCTACAGTCAATGATCTTGAAGCATGAGCTATTGGTTTAGTCGTTTTGTCCTCATATTTATGTAGTATCAATGCACCGATATTCGAATCACTTGCATCTGATACAACCACAATATTTAATTTTGGGTCAAAATGAACTCGTAACAACTCCAATATTAATACTTTCTTGATATCTTCAAAAGCACTTTGACATTTATCTGTCCAATTCCATTTCACATCTTTCTTTAGCACGTTATTAAAGGGTGTTCTTAACTCGTGCATGTTTTGTATATATATATATATATATATATATATATATATATATATATATATATATAATAATTAGCAAACCTTAAAAATGCTTGTAACTTTGTTACATATTTTGGAGCTGACATGTCCTTTACGGCACTCGCTCTTGAAGAATCCGGTCGTCTACCGCTTTCATCGATAACTTGTCCTAGATATTTAAGTTTGGACATAAACAATTCGCACTTTCCTTGAGTAATCTTAAAACCATATTCTTTGATTCTATCTAATATTGCTTTCGGTTCTTACTTTTAATAAGTACGTCATCCAAATATGTATGAACACAATCCAACCAGGCAAGCATGGTATCCATTATCTTTTGGAATATGCCTGTTGCTACTTTTATAATGAAAGAAAGTCGTTTAAATTTGTATAACCCTATATGGGTGTTAATTGTTAATAGTTTTGAGCACTCTCCGTTCACTAGTTCTTGCAGATAAGCGTCTCACAGGTCCAATTTAGAAAAAAAAAATTACCTCCATTCAATTTGGCAAAAATTTCCTCTGGATCTGGTAGCGAGTAGTTATATTGTTTTAAACTTTCATTTAACACCGTTGAAAAATCAGCACATACGTGGATTTTATTATTTCTTTTTTTTTAACGTTGACTTTTGGTGATGCCCATTCGAAATTGGATCTAAGGCCGCAAAAGGTACACTCCTTTTTGGCTTAAATGTTGGTGTTACATTCTCTTTTAACTCAAACTTAGCTTTTGCTTTCGTGCATGCCTCTAGACATTCTGAGAAAACTTCTGGAAAACTCTTTTTCAGATCTTTTTTCAGTTTCTCAGTTGCCGTAATAGTAATGGTCGTAACAACATTTAGCTTGTTGCAAAAAGAGTCAATTGGAAGATCCCCAAAACCAAATAAAGCAATCCAGTCTGTTCCAAACAAATTAGAAGTATTCTTTAATACAAACACCATCACTTTTTGGGTTTTTCCCACAAAAGAAACATTACAGCTGAATTCACCCAAAAAGATCCATCTCTTTCATGAGACTTCATGGGCGACTTCATTAGAAGTCAATAAACTGGGTTTACCCATTTTTCTCCGTGTCTGTTCATTTATGATAGTGATATCAGATCCTTTATCCAGTTGCAAATTTATCTTTACATCGTTAATTTGCACAAAAACAAATTTCCTCTTTTGAGATGTCTTGTTCATTTCTCTTCTAGACTTCTTATCGCTAATCCATATATTTATCATGTTCAAATATGTTTGCTTTTTTCCATTTTTTTGTATTTGCAACACGTTCTTTTGTGTCCTAATCTTCCACATTCATAGCATTTTTTGTTCTTATTGAAACAATCACTTTTAAAATGCTTACGTCCTCAAATATGACAAGTATTAGGTATTGAGGTGGGGAGTATCGTCTTTTTTCCTATTCTATTAGGAGTTGAAAACGTTTGTAGTTTTTTTCTTAGATGACCGGACAATATGTATTTGTGAATTGTCTTTTTCTTCAATCCTTGCGGTATCGAGTTTCAAATTCACAATACGTTAACATTCGTCCGCTATCTTCTGGAGAGTTAATTTGCAATATCTTTCTAATTCAGCAAGTATCCTGGATCTTATCTTCGCGTCCTTATTAGAAGTCAAAGCTTGTACAAATATCAAGTATTTAAATAAATCAAGAGTTAATTCATTTAACTTGAATTTTTCTCATTTTCGATTCACGTCTCCTGCATAAGTGATAAAATCTTCAAGATCCCTTTGTATCTTCTATAATAAGCTGTAAAAGTTATCCATTCATCTGGATTGTACACAAATTCACTGATTGAATATGCAACAGCATATAGAGCGAATGAATCTGAAATTTTTCCTTCCGTTGTTTTGATAAACAAATAAAAAAAACTACTGTTGTTGTAGTTGTAATTGTAATTGCTGTTCAGATTGTTGTTTTTGTTGCCTCAAATGTTGTACTTTTTGTAATTTTTGTTGCTGAAACTATTATTCTTGTTGCTGCTTCTGTAACGCCAACATTTGAACCATGATAGCTTTTAGTTCTTCTATTTTGATCAACGCTGCTGAATCCTCGTGTAAGTTCAAGGAATTCTCGCGAATCCTTGTCGCCACTTTTGTGATGTCAACTAACACTCGTTAGTTACTAGAAATAATAATCCAAATAGTAATAGAGGATAGACCAGAAATAAAGATCAATTAGACAACAGACACTTTATTCCTATATAACATAGACTAAGTTTTGTATAACGACGGGCGATATATTTCCATCATGTTTAAAAGAAACTATCATGACTTTCTTGATGTCGGATATTTTTGTGAAGCCAAATTATAATTAATCCAGTCACATTATAGTGATTCCACTCGAACACTTCAAATATCTAATATTTACTAATATTTTGTTTCTATTATATTAATATACAAATATAACATTGAATCAGAAGTAACATCCATAAATATTATGGTAATTTGTTAGTGTGATGATTCAAAGGAAGATTATGTAGCACCATTGAACTGATAGTGGAAAATAGGTCTGTTAAATAATAGAAAATCGTTTCTATGACCTGAAGCGCAACTCGACACTTGTTGCCAGAGGGAAATATCTCAGCCAGATGTAGATCGATATACAAATTAATATTCATAAAATATAGATATTGAGAGTTTGAAAGGAAAAGTTGCTACGCGCTTAGAAAGATTGGTTCCCAGAAGATCTTTCCCAGAAGAGACTTACCAATTCTAAGGTCCAAATGTCGAATGAAGATAAAACCTATTTTTATGAATCAGTGTTTAACAGAGAAAACAAAACTATCATCGTTACTTCAAGTGTTCGAAAACTATTCAGAACTTAGAGACAAAAATGTATTAAATACATTTCGGTAACGCACTGTACATAGCAACCTACATAGATATGAACAGTATGATATGGATAAGCATTAAACAATAATGAAATAGCTATGAACAAACTGAAATAGATGAATATCGAACAGACTAAGATATATAGATATGAACAGACTGAGATATATAAATAGATATGAGCATATTAAGATATGAGATGAACAGATATATAGATGCATATATATCCAAAGAAGGAGATAATACTGAGATGAACACAGACCCAGACACACACTAACACACACACATACACACTCACACAGACACACGTACATTACACTCATACAGTTAAACAGACGGATGGAAATACGCCGAAGATAACAAGAGTTTTATAGACACCGAGTGATTAATCGATACAGGGCAAATTAACAAGTTATATAAACCCGAAGATAGAAAGAAGAAGAGAAAAGGTTGCAAACGAATCAACCCCGTTATTATTCAGGGCGTTGAACATGAAAGTTCGGTAGCCAATCAATAACCCGTGCAAAGAAAAGTGCTGTTTAATATTTGCCACACAGACAAAGGAAAAGAACACGAAAATTGTCGGCTACGTCTTCGAAGTCGACGAAGGGCATGAATGGTGAAATATAAGAGGAATTTGTCGATGGACTGGTGAAGAGGTCACCGTAGACAATTACTTTGTACTGAGGAAAGAGAAGATCGCGAAGAATTTGGTTGAAAAGATATGAGTCGTGTAAAGTGAGAAGCATCAAATAAAATTAAAATAATTTATGTTGATAAAGTATTTTGCTTATATAGTCACTTCTCCAGAGGTGGAATAGAAAACTATTTTATTAGGGATTTAATACCTACATGATACGCGCTTGCACACACACACACACACACACACACATGAATATGTGATATCTACTTTTCCTTATATATATAGTCATTTATCCAGGTTTTTTGATTTATACGGAATTTAACGTGTATAGAATAGAAAACTAAAATGGATATATTTAATACTGTTTATCATAAACAGAGATTTAAATACTTGTATCTATAAATAACAACGTTAAACATACTTTACACAAATAAACACACACACCATTTCACACATATGACAGGTCATTTGTTTACATTCGATACGCCAGAGCAGTTATGAATGTACGAGATTCATGGAGGATTGTAGTTTATAACAGTAAATTCGACCTTGTCTACCATAAGGTTCATGGTGGCCGAGTGGTCAAGGCACGTCAGCATATGACGGTTCCGTATAGGATGCAGGTTCGAGTCCTGTCTATGAACGAATATTCTCTATAAAATTTCTCGGACATTCAGGCCGGTAAATATAATACTGTTTATCATAAACAGAGCATTTGCTTAAATATTGTATCTATAAAATAACAACGTTAAACATAAATAAAAATGTCTTTAATATATATATATATATATATATATATATATATATATATAATATAATGGTATATAATCCAAGTGAATCCTAATAATATAAAATATTAATACTGGTCCACAAAGAGAGCACAATGTATTTCTTAAAACAGAGCATATATAAATTGCATACAATAGAAATTCAAAATTAGCTCATTGTAATGATCATTTCACCTTAAAATACCATTGCAAGGATTTTCAAACCGATCAAGTTAATAAAATAAAATAAAATAAAATGAAAGCCTAAAACAAATTTTAAAACAAAGCATAGGAGAAAAAAAAGGAGAAGAAAAAAAAATCAAAAGTAAAGGAAATAGCGAAAACAGAAAAAGCAGAAGAAAGGGAAAGAAAAGGGAAGAAGGCAGAGGAAGATACGAGGTAGACATTGGGGAGAGTATCAGGAGACAGACATATGTTAAAGTGATCTTGACTTAAATATTTTAGAATATTCACCTCTGATTTCTATCAGGAAATACACACACACACACACACACACACACACACACACACACATATATATATATATATTTACTTTTTATCTGAAGAGATGAACATAACAATCTTCATTAAACAAATTATAATCGATATGGATTTTTAAGGTGTTTTCTTAATTTGTCATTATATATATATATATATATATATATATATATATATATATATATGTACTTAGCGACCTTTGTATGGCTAATATTGAAAAATAGTAAAGAAAATAATAATAAAAAATAATAAATAACTAATAGTAGCAAGTAGCATTATGAGAAAATGTTCACACGAAAAATCATTACATTTGAAACAGCTAAGAAATTATCTTAATGGGCAAATAAATATTATAACTTCTGTTTATAAGTTCTGTTTTAAAATATTTAAAATAGAGTAACATATATATATATATATAGAGAGAGAGAGAGAGAGAGGAAGAGAGAAGGAGAGAGAGAGAGAAAATGTGAACATAGGGATCAACATGGTGTCTGGCAGTCTGATGTTTGAATGAAACTACTCCTTTAGCGGGCTGTATATATTGCAGATTGTATATTGGGGCCTCTAGGCCAGTAAAGGAAGTAGGGGAGGAGAAAATCAATTTCTTTTGCTGTTGTTTATTTACGGTTATCTAGAATACCTGTTTATGTGGTTGTAGAAAGTGCGTATATCAATAGCGTAGATTTATTTTGGGTCATATATATACCCGCTATAGTAGTACTTGGTTTGAAGTTCACATTAAACTGCAATGCTAAATCTTATGTCTGTACTCTCACTCTCTTTCACTGTGTGTGTCTGTATATATATATATATATATATATATATATATATATATATATATATATATATATATATCAAAGTATATAATTGGTATACACGGAATGAATTCCAATAACCAACAATTACTATTCTTAAAAGAGTGCTCAATACAAAGTAGAGCAGATATAATTATTTTTATAAAAAAATTTATAACATAAGTATGTTATAAAATCACTACAAAAATAGCCATGATCATGATAAAATTTAATATTAAAATTACGTTCGACAAGACAAGACGCTATAATACATCCGGTCATTTGATAATACATGTATATATATTTTTCTCTTTTTCCCTTTCTTTTCCGTTTTTATTTTAAAGTTTGTGGAATATGTTCTTAAACCCCCGGGGGAACAAAAAAAAACACAATCAGATTATAATACATAAGCATCCAGACATAATTAGACACACACACACACACACACACACACACACACACACACACACACACACACACACACACACACACACACACACATACACACACACACACACAAAAAAAAAAAAAGGAGAGGTGGGGGAATAAATGAACATCTCTACAGCCCTTTATGAAAAAAGGAGACGTGGAAACTAACACTTATACACACACAGATAAATGTGAATACACTCTACATACACATAGACACCGAACGTAATTTCAATGAAGAAATGAATTGAATAAACATATATATTTTTTCTTTTTCTCAATAATTTTGTAGTTTTTAAACTTAATAGTGATTAAATTTGGTTTTTAAAAATTGCCAGTTTTTAATTTTAATATTAAATTTTATCATGTAAATTTATAATTATTAGTTAGTATAAATTAATTTTAATATTACACGTATTTAAAGATCTGAATAGCTATTAGAGCAGGATTTCGTTGTCAAGCTTTTTGAATCTTTCTATACTTCGTTTTTGATTGGTTATTCTAGCTTTTGTAACAATGTTTCCCCTAGTGTAGGATCGTTAATTAATCTGAAACTTTTAAAACCATTTATTTTCTTTTCAACATCATCACTTGATAAGACACAGAGTGTGTTGAAACAAAATGGCTATTTTTGTAGTGATTTTATAACATACTTATGTTATAAATTTTTTTATAAAAATAATTATATATATATATACAAGTGAATGAATAAGAGGAATCATTTAATAATTCATCTAGAAGAATCCTCAACAGAATGTAGAAAGCACTGGACGACCGTTTCGTCCTATATTTGGGATTCAACAGCAGTGCGCATTATCTACAGAGATTCGAACCCGGTACAATTCGATACAACACAAGCGTCATACCAACTGTACCAAAGATCCATCGCAGAGCGTTATCTGGGTCAAGCAAGGATATACAAGTGAAAGAATTTTGAGGAATTTGAATAATCATATAGTCCTCATAATTTAGTACAGTTGGTATGACACTTGCGTTGTTCGATTCTTGGTAGTGGTTTCTTTTAGACTCGATGAATTACCACACACACACACACATACATATATATATATATATATATATATATATATATATATATATATATATATATATATATATATATATATATATATATATATATATATATATATATATATATATATATATATATATATATATATATATATATATATATATATATATATATATATTTATATATATATATATATATATATATATATATATATATATATATATATATATATATATATATATATAATTGTATATATATATATATATATATATATATATATATATATATATATATATATATATATATATATATATATATATATATATATATATATATATATATATATATATATATATATATATATATAGTCTGACAGAGTAACCTGTTGCAGAGTCCTGTTGCCGGGAATAGGGTCTTCCAGCAGTTACGCCTTTGACCCAGGACAGCACTACTTCGTCAAGGAACTAACTGTAGACCTCCGTATTGAGCATGAGGTCCTTACCAACAAATTCGGGAGTTTCTTTTCTTAAGAAAATCTTCAGAGTCAGGTTTCCGAGCTGCCGTACCTTGGTAATCACCATTAGACTCATCCAACTCGAATCCTCTGAAATGTCCTCAGAATTACACTCAAACGCTCTGAAATGTTCGTACTGGATCTTCCGTCGCGAACGCGAAGCAGTACAGCATACCTTTTTCAAATTTCTGGCGTCATGATGCTCTTTTTCTCACAGACGGGTCTATACTGTGCAGTTTACAAAATTAAAAAAAATTAACGCGCATGTGCGAAATTAAAAATATAAAATGGCGACAATTTATCCATCGCACCCTGTATAAATATATATATATATATATATATATATATATATATATATGGAGAGAGAGAGATAGAGAGAGAGAGAGAGAGAGAGAGAGAGAGAGAGAGAGAGAGAGAGAATTATCCAGTCGTTTTTCGACGTATGAGTGTACAGCTCAGTTCTTAGAACCAAGCAGCAGGACGTCTCTCACATTTGATTATAATTATGAAAGCAACACTTTTTGGAAGAGCCGAATGCTTAGAACTGCTGCATAACAAGCACAGGTCCCTAAACGGCACTCAGCGAGACTTAAATTCAGAGTTATCCCCATTCTAGCCGGTTGTCATCCAAAGCTATAGTACCCAGTCTGTCCTGCTATAGCTGGAGGAGGGAATGAATGCAATGAACTCGATTGGAATTGGGACTTGACTTTCCAATTCTTGAATCAGACAAATTAACAGCGACAAAGCGAAAGCCAAATGATAAGAATTGAAATAAAAAAGAAAAAGAGAGAAAAGGTTAAGGAATGTGCGTAAAGCGATAAAATAACGATGAAAAGGACAAATAATCACAACATTCGACACGTACGCACAGCACAGACGTACGTATGGGCACACGAGCGCGAACGCGCACATACACTATGAAAAAAAAGCTTGTACGGATAAAAAGAAAAATCGAGAAATATGAACAGTCAATTGCTGATATCCCCTGACGAGTGGACGTAGTGTTTCCCGGAAGGTTCGTCTATGAAACTCTGGAGTCGTGTTGGTGTTGGTAACATCAACAGTTAAGTGACAAAACTTTTACTTGTAAGCCGAGAAAGCTTACCTAACTTCCTTGAAAATCAACATTCTGATTCGCGCTGTTACTTTACTGGAATGCTGTCTTTTGGGAAAATGGTAGCTACTACATTTACTAGGTAAGTAACGTATAAATGCAGCCATGTCTGTGCTTTGTTCTGAAACTTTGTTAAATTTATCAAAGGTCTGTGATAGCCAATGAGGCCCTAGAAGCAAAAGTAGTTGATCAAACTTACCGGAATCGAATTTTTTTTCTGCGGGTAGGGCGAAATCGCATTGACAATCAACCTCAGGCTCAAACTCCAATCAATGCCTTACGGAGCAAATGCATATCTACATAGACCAAGACACAGGATATATTTGTTTGAAAGAATAATTAGTAAAAATAAATAAAAGCAATTTTTTTTTTTTTTTGCTTTTCTAACCAGTAGCGTCGGTGAAGTAGAAATCATTGATGATCACAGCAAATCTGATAGTCTTTCTTACAAATTTTCTTTCTCAAATTGATCTGGAAAAATCTCATGGGGCGGGTTGCTCATTTTACAGAGGATTACAAAATATAGTAGAAAAAAAGAAAAGAAAAGAGAGGAATAGCAGTTTGTACAAAAAAGAAAAATAGAAGATATTAGAAGTAATACGAGACGAGAGTAAAATAAAAAAAAAAGAGGGAAGAAATACTGAAAGACAAGGGAAGATAGAGAGTAAAAGAATTTTAAAAGTAAGAGAGAAATAAAGAAGCAGTTGAATATATTATTTCTACTTCTATATAATAGACACAAACGCACGCAAAAGTATATATTATATATCTTAACATATTCCGAGAAATATTACAGTAAAAAAGTACATTACGTAGATACAAATAAGGCGAGAAACTTTAATATTAAGTACAATATCTATCTATCTATCTATCTATCTATCTATCTATCTATCTATCTGTGACAGTGTGTAGAGAAATTCTCTGACCAACTAAAAATAATTCCACAAAAAGAAATGCCACTTCGTCATTTGATCAGATTCTGTAAAGTGATTTGTGCTGCGTACTTTCATCATTCGCTTATATATATATATATATATATATATATATATATATATATATATATATATATATATATATACGTGTGTGTGTGAGTGCGTGTGTGTGTGTAGGCAGTATATATTCATTCAAACAGATTTCATTGAATAATATAGACATCGCGCTTGCTTTAAAAAAAAAAACACTATCACAACGGAATACAGATTTTATCGCAATTACAATAAATTTATCTTTGTAATTTACCCCTGAAGATGATCTTAGAAAAGGTCGAAACTAGTTGAGTTAAAAAAAAGAACTACGACACCTTCCTTGTTGAAGTTCATCTTAAGATCAAGAAACCGATTATAAAACTGGAAAGTATCAGTCTAAATATAAGTAGATACAATATGTCTATATTATTCAATGAAACGCATATATATATATATATATATATATATATATATATATATATATATATATATATATATATGTATATAGGTGTGTGCCACCGTGTGTGTGTGTAGATAAATGGATATTTTAATCCACCATTTTTTCTTATTGTTAAATACGCTATTTAAACGAGTACACGTGTTTGAATCGGTCTCCATGTTTTTTTTTTTATTTTCTTAAACAACCGGTCTAGCTCGAGAAGTTGTACTAAAGAATAGTATGTATCTAGTCAGGAATTGAACACGAATCCCTGTTGCCAATTTTACCTAGGGAGACCATGTTGATAACGATTTACTTATTTAAAAAGTGAAAATTGAAGTCAACACTTATAGGCCTCTAAGTATTGAATTCAATGTTCATTTCTATATTTACACACGCTCTATCTCTGATATTGAGCACTTTATCCCATAAATATAGCACATCTTAACAGTATATTTCTTCATATATATATATATATATATATATATATGTGTGTGTGTGTGTGTGTATGTGTGTGTGTGTGTGTTTTAAATTTCTACATTTTTATGGAAAGAGTATTTAATATCGTATATAATGCATATCATTAAAAAAAACAAGAGATTAAACTAATTAGTTGCTACCGTAATAAAAGTGATCACCATTTTGATATAGAAATGTTTAGAAATGTTTAATTTGCTAGTTCATCTACAGAAAATTTGCTTCCAGGTTTTTACAACGTATCACCATTCGTGGCAGATCTTCTGTTATCCCAATGTGGGATATTTAATAACAAAGATTATGGAAAGAAAAAGAAAAAGTATCTAAATGAAATTAGCTAGATTATATACCCGCATTAAAAAAAATGATTTTTCTAATTTAAAATTGTAAGCATTCCTCGTTCGGGCGCACGTGTAGTCGCATCAACAAAAACAAACCTAGTCCGATGAAGTTCTAAAGGATGAAACCGATCGAGACACGGAGAATCGTTCGATTAGCAAGGTCGATTTTACTGTTTTTTTACATGAATCTCTCTCGTGGCTCGAGTGGTTAAAGCACGTCAGGCTAAATGACGGTTCCGTATAGGGTACAGGTTCGATTCCTGGCGGAGAACGAATATTTTCTATGAAAATTTCTCGAACATTCAGGCCAGTAAATGTTATTAATATTGTTTATTATAAAACAGAGCATTTCTTAAATATTAGTATCTATAAAAATAATGCATAAACATAAAATGTCTTAAAATAATTGCCGGACTTTGTTCATTTCATAATTCGTCATTTGTTCACATTTTGATATGCTTTTGAGCAGATATGAATGTACGTAGAGATTCATAAAAAATTTTAAAACAGTAAAATCGACTTTGCTAATCGAACGATTCTCCGTGGCTCGAACATTCAGGCTAAATGACGGTTCCGTATTAGAGGTTCGATTCCTGTTAGAGAACGAATATTTTCTATGAAGATTTCTCTTGACATTCAGGCCGGTAAATGTTATTAATACTGTTTATTATAAAACAGAGCATTTCTTAAATATTTGTATCTATAAAAGAATGCATAAACATAAAATGTCTTAAAATAATTGTCGGGCTTTGTCCATTTCATACATATATATATATATATATATATATATATATATATATATATATACAAAATAATTTATTGACATTTTTGGTCTGTAAAAGACTTTGCAAAAGAGTGACACCCTATCAGTCAATGGTCGGCGCCTGATATGAATCATTGAATCCCTGAAATACGACATGAGTCCATATTGGGTAGAATCGATTTGACGAAAGAACAGTTTGCTTATCTTTTAAGCTGATGTCATTGTAAGTTGGCCCGGATGCATCTGTCGGGCTGTTGATTTTGGCACGAATGTGAGGCTCAAGATAAAGAAGATAGTGGGGCAAAGAAGAAATGGAGAAATGAATGAGGGAGAGCTGAAAGGTAGGAAGCGCCTAAAGACTTATGGGACAAAAGAAGATTAAAGAATTGATGTGAGCAACAAACGTGGAAATGAAGAGAAAAAGAGGGCAAAAGTGAGTTAATATCTGAGATGATGTAAATGTAAGGGGAAAGAAGGAAAAAGAAAGAATAAATGAAAATAATCCAGAAAAACAGAATAGAAGTGATAGAGAAAAGAAATTTCAGTTGGAAAATTTTCCATTTCAGTTAATCTTTATTTCTTGTCTTCATATGAAAGAAATATTGAATGAATTTTGACGGAAGCAAAAAAAGAAAAAGCTTGGCTGGAAAAAAAGAGAAAGAAACATTGAATGAAAAGTGTCATAAGAAAGAAAAAAAGAAAGAAAAGAGTATAACTGGAATGAAGAAAGATTGAATGAAAAGTAGGTATCTCAACTAATTTTAAATACCTTACTTTAAAATGAGTTTTTATAAATAAAAAGGCTTCTTGAAGATTTCATTTTAGCTTTAATTGAAATCTATAGGATTAAATTTATTATTTCCAGTAAGCCAAATACTCTGGTGTATTTTAAACAGAAATTATATTGATTAGAATCGATATTTAAAATTGTTTTCTAAAATAGCGGATTACAGCGTCCTTTTTTTAATCATCTCAGTCATCTTTCATTACATGTAATTCTCTGTATTAAAAAATCTACCAAAAATAAAATATACCTTTTCTGAAGTTTTATTAGCATATTTAAAGTATAAATAATCTGATTTGAAAGAAAAAATTATTTACTTCAAGTTTAACATAATAGAGAAATAGATTAAAAAAAACCCCAGTAGAAGTGATTACGTACTTGTCATCACTTGTCAATCACGTAACAAGGTGTTGACAGTTTTATTGTTTTTCTACGGAAATTTTATCTGTTAAAACATAATTTAAGAAAATGATGATTGAGCTCTTTTTTATATAAGTTTCAAGTACTCAGTAATCTTAAAAATGTTGGAAAATATTCTCTGTAATCTAATTTTAGGAATGTTGCCTTTAAATTTACTATAATCATCGTTTTATTTTCTGATAATGTGTATGGTAACCCTTACTTTCAGGAATGGACACGTTACATAATATTTTATATACGTAAAAAAAAGTTAAAAATAAATTTTGAAAATTTTGGTGCAAAATGATTTGTATTAAGCTTTTCAATTTTTGATTAGTGAATATAATTTTCACTTAATAGCAATATCCCCTAACTGGATGAAAGTAATGCAGAATTTTAAAAGATTTATATATTATAAATTATTATAATTAAAATTGAAAACAATTCTTTCAAGAATATATCGTCTTATTTATAAAAGCAATCAAAAACAATTCTATTTTAAAAATTTTGAATTTTTATTTTACGATTCAGATTAATTTTTGGTAAATGAGTTTGGCAAAAATGATGATTTACATTTTCTAAGGAGTCCTGCTTTTAAGTAATTAAAAAAGTTTCAGATAAAAATTGAATTTCTCGAAATTTCATGAAATTAAGTGGGGTGGTAACATATGTAAATAGATTTTTAGCAAAATTTTCTAAACAAAAATTTAAAAAATAATTTAATTCATTTATGAATAAGTCCATTAAAGTTTCATTAAAATCCGACAAATATTTTGATTTCTGCAAGAATTTCCAAATCAATATGTTTTTTACCTGAAAAAGGTGCTAAAACACTAATCATAAATATTACGTCGACCGCTAACGCAAAAAAAAATTCAAGTTTTTTAATCAAAATTTCGAACGTGCGAGAAAGGATTAAAAATTTAATAAAAATATTTTCGTCTTTCCTTTCAATAATAACAAACATTTTGGCGATAAAACTTCGTTTTTATTAAGTTTGAGGACTATTTTCATATTTTACTATATTGATTTTTTCAGTGAAAAAGTAGAGGTACCTCAATAAAAGGGACGGAAGAAAAAGAGTTTAGGTGGAATGAAAAATGGAAAACAAAGATTGAAAATAGAGGTCGAAAGAAAAAGATGTTCGTTTGGAATGAAAAAAAATTGACTGAAAAAAGGACATCAAAATAGAAAGAAAGTAAGAAAGAAAGAAACAAAAGAAAGAAAGAAAAAATTTTTTTAAAAGAAAAGAAAAATTGAATAAATAACGAAAAAGGTAAAATGTTTTGCTAGAATGAAAAGAAAAAAGTATAATTGAATGAAAACGTGCGGCAGAAAATTAATGAAGAAAAATGAGTTTGAATAAAATGAAAAATGGAATAAATAAATAATAGCGAAAGAAAGATGGACGTTAAAGATGAAATGAGTGGAGCTGAATAAGCAAATACATTAATAGAGAAGAATGAAACGAATGATAAAATTAAATAATGAAGGAAGAAGTGAGAAAAACTAGACGAACTTTTAATCAATAAAGAAAAGGAAAACATGTACGATTGTAGAAAATAAAGAAGAGAGATGTGAAAAATGAAAGAAAAATTAAAAAAGAAGAAAATATGACTCTAATATCAAAGAAATTCACGAGAAAATAAAATCTGATCAATCTCATAGTTGTCGACATTTTTTGTATCGAACCCAATCGATTTCATAAAAAAACACACTTTGGCGAAACAAAAAAAACTTCGACGCATTGCTTGCATAGTTTCTCTATAAACATCTGAGTTGATTGACATCAAAGAAAAGGCTATTTTAATGTATCTCTTTTCGAGAATTTCAAAGGAAGTAAGGTTCTACCTGATTCTAATGTCAATTTCACCGTCTATTGTGTGTTTCTGTCTTATCAGTCAATGCAGGCCTGTTTCTTTAACTGCGTAATTCTGGACTCAGATATCGACGAGCCGACACCACAACCTTTTTACTTGTCTACATTTCGTTGTTATATTTATTAATTAAGGCGCAGGAAATAAGTTTTTCGCCCTTTTCTCTTTATTTTTTTTCTTTACTTTGCCGTCACTTTCATTCAATTGGCCGATTATTTACTTAGCCTTTTCACTTCTGCTTTCCATTCTTACCTATATCTTTCCAACACATACATACAAACACACACATATGTATATATATGTGTGTGTGTGTGTGTGTGTGTATACTAGCAGACTTCGCACGCTCGCTATCTCTTCGAAAATATATATTCACATATATTCTTTGAAAGAAAAATTTTAAATGTTAAAGGCCAAATAAAATGCAAATTTTAAACACTTTTTTTGCTCTATATAAGATGATATTCCTAAACAGAACTATGTTTATATGAAAATCGAAACAATCCTCGAATAAAAGAACAGTAATGAAACAGTAGCTATCATAGTAGTGTACGCACCGACAGCACAATTTAAGGAAGAAGGCTTCGGATCTTTCTACTCCATGCTAGACAATTCAAAGGCTATATGCAAATCACAGAAAGTCATCATTATCATGGGAGACGCCAAGGTAGGCAGGGAGAGAGCAGGAGATATAGCAGGAAAAATCGGACTAGGAACCCGCAACGAACCCGGAGAAAATGGATCCAATGCTGCACAGCCAATGACCTGGTAATACCCAACACATGGTTCCAAGAATATCCGAGGCGACTATAGACATGGAGGAGTCCAGGAGGAGAAACTAAAAACCAAATTGATTATATAACCATCAACAAAAGATTCAGGAATGCAATGACTCACTGCAAAACCTACCCAAGCGCCGACTGCGGAAGCGATCATTATGTAAACTAAAAGTAAAATTACGGAAATTGAAGAATCCTAACGTAGCACCGAAACTGCAATACAACAAAGTCCTGAGCGACCCGAATCTAAAAGAAAAAATATATGGACAATGTGAAAAGAAGATACGAAGGAAATAATGGAAACTCGAAAAGGGACGCACTAAGAGACGCTTTAGTGACATCAGGAAATTATATCATCACAAAGGAGATGGGACGAAGAAGAAAAAACGAATGGATGACTGATGAGATTCTCGACATGATGAAAAACAGACAGAAAACTCTGATACGGAACAGAATACAGAAAATTAAACAGTGAAATAAGGACGCTAGAGAAGCTTGTGCCTAAAGGAAAAATGTGCAGAAATAGGCTGCCAAAAATCAAAGTATGGAACGCTCATATTAGAGAAGGAAAACAATTCTTCAACATTAGATCGAGTATATTGGAGATCTCTTTCACGACGAAAGAAAACAACCAGTAATACACAGAACTACCGACGGGCCTGAAATTCTAAAAACCGAAATAGAAGCTGCACTGGCCAAATTGAACAGAACCAACAGAACCAAGGCGGCTGGGCCACACGGAATTGTAACGGAAATGCTGACAGTCTTAGATGATATACGGAAGATTTCAGCAGATCTATTTTCATAGCACTGCCTAAGAAACAAGGAACAAATGAATGTGAACTCCACCGAACAATCAGCCTAATGAGCCACGTAACAAAACTCATCATTCGTATTTTGATGAATAGAGCACGCAGCAAAATCAGGCATGAGATAGGATAAGAATAGTGTGGGTTCTTTCGAAACAAGGAACGTAATATTCATGCTCAGAATGTTATCAGAAAGAGCGATACAAATGCAGAAGGACGTGACCTATGTTTCATAGACCAAGCAAAGTACGCCACAAAGATCAGTTGGATCTCCTCAGCAACCTTAATATATTCAGGAAAGATATTAGAATAATCAAGAATCTATACTGGCAGCAAACAGCATGTATACGCATAGAGAAGGAGTTCAGTGAAAATACAAAAATAGAAAGAGAAGTAAGGCAAGGATGTGTCTTCTCACCGGACCTGTTCAACTTATACAGCGAGGCAATTCTAAGAGAATTGGAAACTCGACCGGGATTCAGCATTGGCAGCCACAATCTTAACAACATATAGGATATGCAGATAACACAGTACTGACAGCAGACACAGAAAAGAAATTACAAAATCTCCTACAGAAGGTAGCGAAGGAGAGTGAAATAAAGGGACTAAGCATAAACTACAAGTACACGGAATGCATGGTCATCATTAAGAGGATGAATTCGAAATGCTATTTGCAGGACGGGGGACACTAAAATCAAGCAGGTGCAGAAGTTTAAAGATTTGGGAAGCATTTTTACAGAGGACGGTAAGTGCGACACCGAGATCTGTTGACGTATTGGGATAGCCAATGACGCATTCCAAAAACTGGGAAAAATATTTCGAGAGAGGATTTCTTTGGTAACAAAGAAAAGACTACTGAGCTGTTACGTGACATTTGTCCTCCTTTACGGCAGCGAATGTTGGACGGTCTCCTCAAAGATGAAGAAGAGACTCGAGGCTACGGAGATGTGGTCCTACAGAAGGATGCTGAGAATATCATGTACCGAGCGTGTGAGCAACGATGAGGTCTTAGATTAGAGAAGGCTTATACTTAACATCAGGAAGAAGCAGCTGAAGTTTCTGGGACATGTAATGGGGAAGGAGGGCCGGGAGATTCTGATAATTGCAGGTCGAATAGAGGAAAAGAGAGACAAGAGAAAACAACGAATGACATACCTAGCGGACTTAAGCAAGTGGGTGACAGAACATGGTCTCGGGGACGGAACTTGTTGATTGCTGCAAGGGAGAGGGGGAAATGGAAAGCATGAAAGGACACGCACATAAAAAAAGTACAAATTAAGGACAGTTAATTGATCAAATAAACTTTTAAAAGTCAATAGACAAATTAGTTAAATCTGAAGAGTGGTACTTCCTAGAAGAAGATAATATATAATACAGCTAGTAAGCTTTTAGTGCGTAAATTCCTCCTTGGAGGGATTTCTAACGCATGGCTTATCATCTCTTAGTTGCGTCTCTGTCCTTGGACAGAGTGCGCTCAGAGGCTTCTCTGTCAAAGGAGAGAGGGGCAACTGAGAAAATTATACTGAGAGGTGCCCAGCCCTGGGGAACAGCTGCCCGGGGCCGCGCCCTCCCATTGCACCAAAGAGAGGGATCGGTACTCGCTCCGAGGCCAGCCCAACCAAATTTTTTGTCCCTTGCCCGAGTGTACGCGCTCGGGTCTCCACTTTAAAAAGACCTTGTGTCACATCTCCTGGTAGGGAGGAACGAGTAAACACTGTGCAAATTACTGTAAAGTAGAGCTGGGGCTTTTTAATCTCAGAATTCGTGGGAGAATTGATCTCCAATTTCACATTTATTCATATAGATTCCATAATATAGATTTTACTTAATTAGCTATTATGTTTCTCTTAACTCTTCAAATGTTGATTGTATAACTAATTCTAATTTTTATTTTCCCATCTTACACTATATTAATTTTATCTTATAAATTGGTCCAGTGTTCTGTCACATATGAAATAAATTGTATGTACGGAAAAGAAGGATCTACGTATATCAAATCGTCTTTAAGTTGCAGCAGAAAAATTATCGTTGAACTTTTAAAAGTTAAGCTTAAGCATGAATTCAAATGAACAATTTTGAGTTCTTCTGTGGTTTATTAATGATGACTATCACATCTACTCCTCCCTAGTTATTGTGATGAGGGCCAAACAAAGAGCCTCCACAAATTTTACGCTAGCTGCAATTTTGAATACAAAAGGATAATAAGTGTTACTCCCCTTGAACCATGAGAGCGACGATAATGTCTAGTATAATATATTAATATATATTTTTAACATCTGAGCTCAACGAAATTCCATAGGCCTAACTTTTCAAAGGCTGTTGAAAGAGCTATGAACCATTGAAATCGGATCAGTGTTAGAGGAGGAGTTGCTTGGACACACACACGCACAAAACACATACACTATACTTTATATATATATATATATATATATATATATATATATATATATATATATATATATATATATAAAGTATAGTGTATGTGCGTGTGTGTGTCCAAGCAAAAATCGGACTAGGAACCCTATATATATATATATAGCAACCTTACTTTTAATCATCTTTCCATTTCCAGGAAGGTTTGTTTTAACCGTTGTCAATTTGTCCTCATGGAATAAATACTTCTATTCGTATTCAAAGAAACGCTTTTCTTTTCTTTTCTTTCTTTTTTCCACACAGTTCTTTCTTTAACAGTCAAAACATGAAGATAAATTAACAGCGTGTAAAACAATGGCTAAGGATGTGGTTGAAAGCGCTTGGCACAATGTACAATTTTTGCAGACCTTTACTTCCACCAAACGCTGTAAAAACTAAATAAAAGTTATTAAATTTTCCTTGTGTCATATTTAACGAAAGATACACATACACACATAGTCTCACACACATACGCATATATATATATATATATATATATATATATATATATATATATATATATATAAGAGTCCACGTATGCTTCTTGTAGTATTTAAATAGATAGGTTGGTTAATAAAACAAAGGAAAACGAAAAGGTACCAATGTGATCAGTGCGATAAGAATTTATTATATACTGGCAGCATGTCCCGGCGTTGCTCGTGCTTGATTCAAAGATCGTACGACTCATACAGCAATCGCTATCACTTGACTTAAAATATTTTTGCCCTTCTTTGCCTTTAAAGGAGTGCCCTTTGCCGTGCTGATGTTGCTACATGCCTTACTTCTTGCCTATTTCACACTGCGAATTTTTTCTAAGCTCTATACTAAACATTAAATCTGTTACGAAAAAAGAACTAAACAAAATGAACACAAAATGATCAGCTTTAAAAAAGGACTTGTAACTGGAAAAAACGAATGTTAACAACATATACTTTTTTACAACCAACCCAGTTCTGCGGAATCAGAATCAATGTTGAGTTTAAGCAAGCGAATGAGCCAAATGGTGTAAAGTGCCATGCAGATTTAAATTTTTCTCACTTGTGACGAATGTAGCTATCGATTTTTTTTTGCATGCTAGCATTCTAGTTAAAACTCGTGTCAGTCAGCTGTTGGCTCTCACGCTGGCCAATAGAATCTTCCTGCCTATTCGTGGCAGCCAGCTTTAGGCTCTCACTCTGGCCAGTACAAAATGGCCGCAAACTACATGAAAACTGCCTTAGAAGCATGAAAAAATTGATTATATAAATTTTGCTGCAAATCCGTCGAAAATTGCGGTCGCGCATTCGTTACACACACACACACACACACACACACACACACACACACACATCCTGCCTTTTATAGATAGAGATTAATTGTTAATCACCTCTTCTAAGTTGCGACAGCTCCAATCACGTATATCTACTCTTCTGTCACAAATGCGAGAAGGTGAATTACATGGGAGAAACCGGAACTGAGTTGCGATTACGGTTCAATAACCACAAGAAGAGCATCAGGGACGACAACAACAATTTCCCGGTATCCGTACACTTCAACCAACCCAGTCACAGCATTGGTGCATGCTTTTAGCGTCTGGGTTCGACAGCCAAGAAAATAGACGCAGGTCAGAGTTGAAATACATCCTGAAAACAAACTCCTACATAAAAGGTCTAAGCAGAGATTTGGGTTTCCACAAGGAAACCCATTACTAGAAACACCACTCCACGAATGAGTAACCGCCACATTTATAATCAATATTTAAACAAACATCCCCCCCACTCATATATTTCTCTGCTCTGAAACCTAGGATTTCGACATTTTATAAGATAGGTAGGGTATATTTACACTTATCACACTTAAACACACAAAACATCTATTTTTGGCGGATGTCTTCCCCTCTTTCCTTCCTGCACTGTTATTACAACAATTATGTGTTTTTATCTGTTTATTTTTCTGCACCCAAACCCCATTTTCTGACTATAGTTTTGCAAAATATTTTTTAACAAAATATTTTATCCTTTTTTTTGCGGTTACTATCATCTTTTTCTTTCCATTTCATTTTATTTTTTATTACCTTTTTGCCTCCTCAATCTCTACCCATCTCGTCAAATCTATCAACACTGACCACATAAGGGACGTCTTCCCCACCCCCCAAATCCTAAAAGCCTCTTCACCTAGTTCAAAATCATACACCCCCACCCCCACCTTCCACACCGATAAAGACAAAACAGACTAATGCGTTCCCCCCCGATCATTTTCAAAAAAGTTTCGTAGGCGAGGAATAAAGCAGGGATCGGATTTATACTAATAATACCATCCACAACGAGTTCACACCAGCAAAAAAAACAAAAACACCATTTGTGAGTTTTCCCCATTTCTCTGTTTATTTCTCCCACCGCTGATGAAGGACACAGGCGTGCCAGAAAATTCCGAACTAATAACATTAATCTCTGTGCTTCATTTCTGTCTTGTATATATATATATATAATAAATTTTTTTCGCACTGATCACATTGGTAACTTTTCGTTTTCCCTTATTTTATTAACCAACCTATCTATCTATCTATCTATCTATCTATCTATATGGGAGATGATGATATATAATTTTGTATCTGATTCATCGATTGAGACAATGATTTCAGAAGCAGGCGATTCAAGTTCTTTCCTTGCTGCCGGTGATCAACCATACGTTTAGAATGTTTTTTTTTGAATTGTTGAATTTTAAGGACGCGCGAAAATAACAAAATGGGATAAGTTATCTGCATGTTTAAAATCAATACAGAAGGACACTCACGGTAAATACTACTCTCACTCAGCCTTTTTCTCTATCTTCCCTTCTCTCTCTCTATTTCTCTTTCTCTCATCTACAGATAAACGTTTCGTACAATTTATTGTTATAAAATTATTTCTGAAAATTATATAGATATGCCGAAACAGGAAATAAATAAAAGTGTGTGAACGTATATTTTTCTTCGTTTCAAATCGAATGCATATATATATATATATATATATATATATATATATATATATATATATATATTCTATTCTGAATATTGTACACACGCCCACGCTAAGAGCAAAAAAGCTCAATTTGCAATGGCTGTGAGAAGAGGAAAAAGTCGAATAATATAGTTTCATAAGATTCATCGTTTTCCTCATTCTATTGTGATTACTTTGAAGTGCCTATATAAAAAAAGTACCTTTGTTTTCTTACAACAGACGCCGGCAGCCATTTTTTATGCCGAGATGAATATGGCATCTCTATTTAGAAAACTGAAAAAGAATTTCTAGCAAATCGACATTGTCTTCATGGCCAATCGGATGCAAAATGAAACAAATCGATAAAATATTTATTAAAATCTGATGAATTAAAACCGAACCAAATATATTTCTTGAATACATTCCTTAAAAATATCTTGTTCTATACAAAAAAAAAATTCACGCTCAACACGAGAAATATATTTAAAAATTGGTCTGATTTGTATTTAGTGTGATGACCATGTCGGACATGCTCTGCTTACACATTTTTCTTTCTTTCTTTCTTTCTTTCTTTCTTTCTTTCTTTCTTTCTTTCTTTCTTTCTTTCACACACAGACAAACACATATGCACACGTACTCTTCTTTTCTTCTTTCTTTTTTCTTTCTTTCTTGCTTTCATTCTTTCTTTCTTTCACACACAGACAAACACATACGCACACGTACTCTTCTTTTCTTCTTTCTTTCTTTCTTTCTTTCTTTCTTTCTTTCTTTCTTTCTTTCTTTCTTTCACACACAGACAAACACATACGCACACGTACTCTTTTCCCCGTTTCATTTTTCTTACGATTTTTTTTTCATATTCAATGAAAAAGAATGTGATGGTGGGAGAGAAAGGATCAAAGAAGAGATGAACAGAAGACTACGGTTGAAAGGATGAAAAAGAGTTGTAAGTAAAACTACAGAGATAGAAAAAGATAGAAATAGAGATAGAAAAAGAGATAAAGAAAGTAACCGTGTAAAAAAAATATATGAAGGAGAATAAGATGAAAAGATGAAAAAAAAAAAGAAAAGAAAATATCCGAGAGTTACAGGGGTTAGGGTTAGAAAGAGAATGACAGGAAAATTAAGAAAGAAAATCTAAGCAGTTATTTAAAAGAAAAGGAAACGTGAAAGAAAAGAGAAGGAAATTAAAGAAAAGGAAAAAGGAAAAGAAAATGCATAAAAAAATAAAAAAATAATTCATAGAACAAGTGAGAAAAACGAAACAAGCGAAAGAGAAAAACATGAAAGAAAGAAAAATGCCTTGTAAAAGGAAGGTAAGGAAGGTATTACATAGAACCAAGGATCCAAATACCGAGATGTTATATACTAGCATAATTAATTTTATCTTGTTATGTCGCTTCTGGATATAGGCGTTTATGGCTCTTCAAAGCTTCCTTTCATTTAAGAAGTGGAAACTGGACATTGTCATGATTGTGCATTGAAGATGAGTAGTTTCACCACGGATTTAATGTAGATTGTTCTCCTAAACTGATTACCAACGAATTTCTATGG
>CAHIKZ030000220.1:880000-922500 GCA_903632075.3 Acanthosepion pharaonis | reverse complement strand
GGGGCATCAATAGTGACTTTCGTAAATTAAGTCAGAATATATACAAGAATAAGTCTTAATAGGCAGAGAAGTTGACCATCAGGGAGATGCATCATAAAGGCTAATGAGATTCTAAAGGATGAAGCCAATTCTGTCCAGATGATACGGATGTAGTAGACGTAAATAAGAATAAAAATAAGAGCGGGTTATATTGTGTGTTTCACTCTCTTTCAGGCGAGAGAATAAATCTAAAGAAAGTGATAACTGAGGTCATTGTAGAACAGGGGTCGTCAACTCATTCGACCCCGCGGGCCGGATCGTGTTATAATGACGGGTCGCGGGCCGGACGAAGGCCATTAATGAAAAATTAAGGAAAATTACATATGCAGACCCCTGTCAACCTAAATATTTAAAACCATAATGAAAATAAACATTGAGAAATCAGAAAAACAAAAGAAAATCTAAAATTAAAAAACACCTAACAAAAATTACTTTTCCTCAAGGAACGTCAAAATACTTCACAAAATACTTCACAAATAAGTGAAAAAAATCAACCCAAGTGAAATGGATGAAATTATGACGTGTAGGTTTGAAACTGTTATTGAAAATTGTTCCACAAAAGAACCACACACACACACATCAAACAAAAACGAAGCACATATACCCATACATACGAGTACAAATAGTTGCAAACATATACACTTACGTACGTACACACGCGGTATCATCCACACATTCATGAGGCATGTATGTATAATGCGCGTATGTTTAACTCTTTAGATTTCTGTTACTTCGCATGTCAGTCCCTCCCTGGCCTCTTTCACTTTATCGTTCCTTTCGCTTCTGTTATCTTTTAATGTAGTCAAGGGTCATAACAAATATTGTATCCATTATTTGACATTAAACGTAGGCAACGCAACTTGGTAAAATAAGTCTCATGAAAGATAACTGGCAGATAGTCTAATATTTTTAGTGCACTGAGATGTGTAGAAATTCTATGGAAAATGACATATAACAAATTTCATTAGAAGGTCGTCTCTCATGTTAAAAATAGTCATTGGTAATCAGGCTCGCGGGCCGGTCAAAATGCTTTCGCGGGCCGGATCCGGCCCGCGGGCCGTAGGTTGCCGACCCTTGTAACATGAACGTGACGGTCGTACTAATTGCTATCAGCGGGTTAGAAACAGTTCGAAATAGTCTAAAAGAGTACAGAGAAAATTAGGAGAAATATTGAAATCACTAACAGGACAGCATTGAAAATAAGCTAGAATACTGCTGAGAGTCCTAGAGTATTCAGAACATTTGCTACCACTTGTAATCAATTGAAAATCACCACTTACTAAGAATTTGAAAATCTCGGATGATGATGATGATGATGATAACAATAATAATAATAATAATAATAATTTCTTTTTCTCACTAAAACCAAACAGTTTCTATTATTTCACTTTTCTCCGACTATCTTTTTAAACAAAACATTATTTATCTGAGGTAATGTCAGGGCGTAACTAAGTAAAGGAGGAACAAGCAGTATGGTAATAATATTGGTGTTTTTTCGTGGAAGAGGAAAAAAAGATGAGAAGGAAGGAAATTCAGGTGAAGCAGGGAAGGTAAACAATCCATCTTATAATCTTTTTGTTTGAGAACTTAAAAGAATTGGAATACGAAAGTACAGGAAGTGATTACCATCAGTGAAAAATTTGGAACAGTTCCATGAAGATTTGAAAATAAAATACTGAAAAATTGTCTGAACAAGTAATAAATGTGGTATTTTAAATTGCAACACTTTTAGAATGGCGAATATAGATTTGTAGTCAAGTGACCTTAGCGACAGTTGCTAAATAAATAAATGAATAGATAAATAAATAAATTCACATTAAAAAGTACTGTGTATTCATATGTTATGGGAAGATTCTGACAACTACCTTCTCGGCAAAGATTTAATGTTTGGTCATGTGGTCATATTTAAGGATGTGGTGGGGCTGAAAACGTATCAGCACCCCACTTTATATATTTTTTGTGTGTTTAACACTTATTTTTATTACAGACTACACTTACTACTACACTTCTTATTTACTACTACACTCTTCTAAAGAAGGGGGGGTGCTGGACGAGATATACATAGGGTTTTAGGTGGGGCGCACAGATAATATAAGGATCTTGGGCATAGGATCAAGAAGCGTCAATTTGTTTCGGGACAGAAGTGTCGATCTGTAAGCAAATAATCTGTTTATCGGTATCCATAAACAAGCGAAATTATTTACAGTAAATAATAATAATAATAATAATGCAAGTGTATGGCTCAGAAAGAATTTAATAAATGGAAGTATGATAAATTTGGTGTGATTATTCACTGGAAGTTGTATACAAACGTTCAAGTAGTCCACAATTATTATGAACATGTTATCAGAAAGAAATAGAAATTGCTGGAGAAGAGCAAATTGAAATTCCTCTGTGATATTCCGATACAGAAAGTTACATCTTTAACGCAAAAGTAGCAAGATAAAGTCCTGCTGGACAAACAGAAAAAAAATGCTACCCGATAGAAGTCTCTTATCCATTTGACATGAGAATTGAAGACAAAGAAAAGAAGAAGATCGATATATACAATGATTCTGATAGTTTGGGAAGGATTAGCAATGAAAGTAATTACTGTACCAGTGATCACTGAAGGATTGGGGATTGGAGGCCAAACAGTTGCAATAGAAAAATACCATTGGAAAGAAAAAATAAGTATATTTTGGAATAATATATGGGAAGAATGTCACAATGAATATGCTAAATGTTTAAATGGTCTGCAGAACAAAAACAAACTGCAGGAAACATCCAAAAGGGCAAAATATATTGCAACAAAAAAAAAAATGTATTAACCAAGTGTCACAAGTGGAAATCAGAAGGAATTGACAAAAATTCCAAACTTTTTGAAACTAGCTTGAAACTTTCTCTGCTACTAATGCCATTATGACAACAAAACTATTTAATGAAATGATGCAGGAGGCCACAAGCCCAGAAAAGCATTTCAACATAAGTAAGACGACGATGCAACTAATACTCAATGGTGTTACTTTGAAAGAAAATTAGAATACTTTAAGAGAAAGAACCAAAAATCCAATCTTAAACAGGAAACACAGGATATCCCTCTACTCCTGGTCAAAAAATCGGACAATAGGCAAACCTATCTGCTCCTATTGCAGAAAAACACTAAATGAAATTTCAGTTTTTAGGCAAAAACGTTAGAAATATAGAGTTGAAGTAGACGTTAGAAGGAATTGGAAATCTAATCCTACACAAGAAACAAGGGACAAACCTCTACTAACGCCCAAAAGTCGGTAGAAAGTAATGAAAAATACTATTTAATGAAATGATGCAGGAAGCCACAACAAGGCGTAAAAACTATTGACTTATCACTTATTTGTCAACATCTTAGGAGTTTTTAATCTCTACATTAGCTGAAAGAACATATAACCATTTGCAAGAACACAATGTCCTATTGAGTTAAAAAGAGTGTAGCGGAGGCTTCTATAATTGAAAAAAGTCAATTGCTTTTGAGTAGCATAATTTTAAAAAATAATCGCACATAGCATAAAAACTCGGTGTAGCATGGATAAGCTACAAAAGGCCTTCGACAGTGTGCCACGTTCGTGAATCTTCAAGGCCCTTGAAGTATAAAAAAATCTCACTAACAAATGTGAATTTCATACGACATATGTGATTTTGGCAGACATATCTTTTACTCACGCATTCTAATAGTGTGGAATGTTTCAAGAAATACTTTCTCCTCTTCCTTTTTTATATTAATTCCTTTATCAAAATTGTTAAACAATACAGCATATGGATATAAAATCAACAATAAATCTTCTATTTTATATGGATGTTTTGAAATTATATGCATAAAATATACATTTAAAGGCTGTGAACAGTTTCAGTGATGATATAAATATCGAATTTGCGCTCGATAATTGTGCAAAGGCCACTTGTAAGCAAGGAGAGCTTATTAGTATCGAGAGTATAATTCTTGATATAGATACTGGAAGTTACTTACGAGTATCTGAATTGGAATTAAGACTATGGAATACAGCGTTCGAAGATGAAAGAAACGTGTGCCACGGCTAAGTTTGAATAATATGGAAAACTGAATTAAATTCGAAACATATTATACCAATCTTACTATCCCAGTTGTAACTTTAAGGGACTCAAGAAAATTGATACAAATATTTGCAAACAAGTCATTTTCAATAGAACGCACGTTTCTAAGGGAGAAACTCTATCTGTCAAGTGGGGGTAGAAGCATGATTCAACGGGAAATTGTCTTACAACATTTCAACAGTGGCACTTGATGCGTATCTTAGAACTATGTAAGATTGCATGTTACAATTTGTAATGAAGCACGCAAAAAGTAAAAAAAAACAAAACAAATTTTCTTCTGTATTAAAAGAAGACCATAAATATACAAGAGAATTCGGGTTAAATCTGGAAAATAGCGTTGAAGTAGGTAAAAATGCCATAACATCAGCAAGAAAACTGAAAGAAGAAGAGAAAAAAAAACTAAACCAAAAGGAAATTGAAGAAAACTGAAGCCAGAAGCCTATACATCATTATGGGATAAAACAACTGCAAACTGGTAATAACATCGTCCTGAATCTGTAGTTGAGGATGCAAATGTTACTATTGGGATTTTTCTATCAATACAGATCGAAAAATAAAAGCTAATCACAGAAATACTGTAATCAAATGCAGAAAAGAAAAAAATTGACATTAGCGTACCAAGTGACAAAACATCTCCGCGAATGTTTTCGAAATCTAGTGATAAAAATAAAAAAAAATTACTTACAAACAAAAAATGTTCCTGTTGAGGATTGGAGCTTTGGGCTTGATAAAGAAAAGGAACTCAAGAACAAATCAACAAAATCTTTGGTGCATCATCTCTCCAGGAAATACAAATAAGACTTCTAACAAGCATAGCCCGTGCGAAAAGATATTTTTGTTAATAGCAGTTTTTTTTGTTTAATTAAGTGGGAAAACAAAAACACGCGATTCACTTGCCATAGGCCAATCGTTTTGACTCGGCATGTGATTATAATATTAATACAGGCCAAAAATAATTATAAAAATATTAGTAGATTACTGAAAAAGAAGCTAAGTGTGAGCAAGATAATGAGGGGTACCAAGGTCATTAAAACAAATCATTAGATTGGTTGACGAAAAGCGAATCTAAACGTGAGATAGAAAGTCTACTGGTAGCCGTCCAATTGGAAGCCCTAAATACCGGAAGTACCTCTACCATTAAGGGAATTCGGATAAGTTCAGGTACGTGTGGAATTCTTTGCTTAGAAAGAATACACTCGGCGCCATGATAAAGTGACCTCTTATCTATATAGAAAATATGAACTTGAAGTCCACCAGAAAAGATGTCACCGCAAACTAAAGAAGGTGATCGAGAATGATCAAACCAAGATCTGGTGTGATTTCAAACAGAACACATCCTTGAGGTCAACAAATCAGACACCGTTGTCAACAAAGAAACAAGAAAATGTCCATTTATTGATGTTGCTGTTTCTGGTGACTATGATATCAAGGCCTAAGAAATTAACACGCTCAAGAAATACATCGACTTTTGAACTGAAGTTGCCAAAATGTGGCTCGTTCACGCCGTTCTTGCTCCTGTTACCACTGGATCACTGGAGACTATACATCAAACCTAAACTCGTACACAAAGCTTAGTATCCCATCGCTTCAGAAGTCTACCTTTTAGGCACTGCAAATATTCTGTGATAGCGTCTTTCTATTGGAAATCATACGACTTGGTCGTGAACACCCACAATGCAATATATCCGGTTGAGAAGAGGAACCGAGCAAAAGAAGATAATAATATTTACGAAGAAGAAATGACCACTGAATGTTTATCAGCTATGGCAGCGACAACATCGGAATGGGATTTGTGATAAAGAAATGTCCAATGATTGTAATGTTCATGGGAAGACCCGTGAAAACAAGTAAAATTGATATAACGGATAACAAGGCAATCAGGGCATTAACTCCATTCAACAGTCATACATACCTTTTCACGACACGAATGTAACTCAATAAAGAAAAAAGAAAGAAAGAAAAAAGAAAGAAAGAAAAAAGAAAGAAAGGTCTATCCTAGGATAAAACAAAAACATTAGAAACTAAATTAAATAACAGAAACCTGATAAAAGAAAGGGACACCTGGGCGGTATCGACAGTGAAATACACGAGACTAGGCAAAAGGGATTGAAATCAATGGGCCGACGAACTATGAAGCTCACGAGCATGCACAAAGCTCTATTTCCCGACACAGGCAGATTATACGTGAAAAGAAAGATGGCGGCAGACTTATCAGCATAGAAGAATATGTATGAATGAAATTGGATAAAAAACAATACAATGAAAATATTATAGAACGTAACCGAAATAGCTGAATTATAAGAAAAAAGCGAAAAACATGGGAAGAGTAAAGAGAAAGGAACAGTAAAGAAAATAAGAAAATACAGCATGGTGAAAGTAAACAAAATATGATGGATGAAAAAAATCATGAGCATGAATACGCAAAGGACATCTAGCGTGAGAAACGGAATCAATCATCATTGCAGTTCCAAAAGCTTAATCAATATATATAACCTGAAAGTAAAGCTTGATCCCTCTCCAACTCAATAAATATATAAATAAATAGTAGATATCGCCTCAGCAAAGAATGAACTGAAACGGTAAACCCATGATCAATAGCGGCAGGAAAATTCTGAAAACAATTTGAATTTGTCTCTGTAGACAAATGATGTCAACACAAAACGGAAACATTCCAGGGAAGTAAAAATAGAAAAATGCGCAGTAATGTCCACATCAAAAACCATGCGGGCGAGAAGACAAGATATCATAATAGTGAAGAGATGCAAGATGAACTACCAGGTGGTGGATGTGACTGCGTAGGTAGACCAAAAAGTGAAAGGAAAAACATTTAAAAAAGACCAAAATCTTGCTCATGGGTTGCGAAAGAAATGCAACAAAGATTGGGTTCGTTCCCTATAATAATAGGTACAATTATAATTGGATCAAAACATTGAAATCGGAATTGGATAGGTCAGTTTTGTGATGTTGGACGGCTTCGCTTGTCACTTTTGCTATGTCAAGCGTAAGCTCGTTATCACTCCCAGAAATGCTCGTTATATTTGAGACTTCGTAGACGCCGGTACTAGTAATAACGCCTTCCAATAATATGCACATTAGTAATACTTGTTCAAGTAGTAATCGCCAAATGGTATAATGATCAAAAGAGAATCGTAATCCGTATAGTAGTAGATTAGAGAGATTGAACGCATAGCAATAGTGGATAGACAAGATGAGTGAACAGAGATCGTATAGTCATTACGCTGCTTCCTATTTATTCACTTTCTTTATGATCACGTGATCTACTTAATGACACTTAATGACGGCAATGACACTTACTCTTATACAACAGTCAGAAATTCCAGGAAAATTTGAGACTGCATAGACTACTGTGTTGATACTGAGAAAGGCGAAACTGATTTGAAGAGACTCGTGTAAACATACAAATACAAGGGAATAATAATAATAATAATAATAATAATATTAATAATAATAATAATAATAATAATCTCATAACGCATCAGTAATTCAATTCTCGGAGTTTTGCTTCTAGTTTTTTAAATAACCCAAACGAAATAATAATAATAATAATTGTTAGTCCAAATAACTAGACCAAATTACGGAAGACACATAGTGAAAAATGTGTTAGTTCAAAATGCAGATTCTCTGATAAATTCACAGAATCAGCATTTTGGACTAACACAATTTTTCAAAATCCAAAACAACTGATCAACTTGTATCAGTTTGTGCGGTATTGACTTCCACTGAATAGAAAACCCAGCATGACAGAGTGGGCCAAAATCTGCACTGCTAAATCTGCAATATTTACGGAAAGGAAACTGCAAGAAACTGGTATGAACATCAGCCAGACCCAGTTACAGAGATAGGACCTGTTACAATTTTATGGGACGTCACAATACACACAGAAAGAACAATCAAAGCTAACGGCCCAGAGATCGTTATTAGAGACCACAAAGACAAAAAGTGTCTTCTTATTGATATGTCAGTCCCTGCAGACTGCAATGAATCTTTGAAGATCTTCAAAAAAACTATCAAAATACAAGGATCTTAAAGTGTAAATCTCAAAAGTGTGGCACATGAGGAGATTAACAATTCCTGCTATAGTTGGAGCCCTCGGATTGATTGGTAAAGATTCCATTAGACTCATCGAAGGAATCCCTCATAGCACATGCGTTAAAGAAATACAAAAAATTGTACTGACAAATACAGCTCATACCTTACGAAGAGATTTATCTATGTAATATATGAGTGATTTTTTATTTCAAAACTGCTCAGTGAAATATCATGATGTCATTTCTGACCTGATCGGAACCTGGAAAGAAATGAGTACACGTTTTGTTATATATATATATATATATATATATATATATATATATATATATATATATTTTCACGAGAAGCATAGTCAGTGTTTCAGCCCAGAATTCCGAATATTGATTTTTCTCACAAGTTACAATTCCATTTTTCTTCGATTCTTTTTCTTTTCCTTTTTACCGAACAAACCTGATGATCGCTGAAGACGGAAAGAATTTTGAAGACTAAGTCAAAACATTGAATATCGTCTGAATAGAGATGAATAACATCCGATATGATTGTAAATACTACTGTTGCAGAGAAACAGATACGACAATAGACCGTATGTAAGTGCAAGTACGACAGAGAAGGAATAGCTATAGACTAGGAATTATGCAAAAGGCAGGGCTTGCAGACAAATTGTATCAGAAAAATTGTATAAGATGATGTTTTAGACAATAAAAAGAGTAAAATATTCGATGAATTTGAATTCATATCCAAACAGATTACCCAAAGTATTGACACTAGGATGGACAATATTGGGAATAAAAATTCAGAAATTCTGTTAGAACGTATCACATTTAGCACGTAGCGTATCTAAGTTAAAACCGAGAAAAAAAATAAAAATTAGCTTTGCAGAGTGTGATATACAAATCGTATATAGATCAACAATTCGAAGTAGGGAGGCAAAGTCAGAGCAGATAGATAACTAAAAATGATAGGAGAAGGCGGGAAGAAGCAGGAAACATGGCTAAACGATGACTATTACTCATATAGAAAATAGAAGCTCAAATTTCAAAAACCGCAAAATTAAGAAAGTGACATGAATGTAAAACGTAAGAAAAGAAGAAACATGGTAATTCTAAGAGATAGAAACTAAAGTGCGAATAACGAACATTATCGGTTCATAATGAAAATAGGATGAGTCAATTTCTGTAGCATTGTTTTGCTGTTCCAGTTTTGGGGTTGAAATTATGATTGTTTTCAGGTGAAGGTGTATAGAATGACTTTCTGAAATCATTGTTTATGCCATTGTGTGTATGGATGTGGGCGTTTGGCGATAATGAAATTCGTAATCGGCAATACTATCATAAAATGAGGTCAGTACATTTAGATCTTACTGCCTCCTCTTGTTTGCCATTACTCGCTTCGTCGAAAAATGAAAAGCAGTACTGAATCAGTTTCGTTTATGAAGAAATTACACTTGCCATATGCTGACATTTTCTATAGAAGCAAACCAAAGAGTGAATCTCGAGTAGGAAGAGTGTGTTGCAATTTTCTTCAATGGGAAACAGCATTGCAAATCAGCTTTTACATGGGCTCGAATGCCAACCTCAGAGAATGACGTCACTGACCAAGGTAATCGCATTTTCATTAGAAAGGGAAGAACAGAGACTGGTTTCGAAGTTCGAATGATCTTAAATGTAATATCGACTTATTTTTGTTAAAAAAGAAGAAAAATTCAAAAACCTCGGAGAGGTAGTAGTAACAGTAATAGTAGTCAGTGTGTTAATAATAATAATAATAATAATAATAATAATAATAAAAACTGAAAGAAATTGGTATGAACACTACCCAGACTCGGTTAAGAAGATAGGAGCTGTTACAATTTTATGGGATTACATAATACACACAAACAAAACAATGAAACTAACCGCCCAAACATTGTTAGAGACCGCAAACAAAAAAGGTGCCTCCTTATTGATATGGCAGTCCCTGCGGACCGCAATGTATCTTTGAAGATCTTCAAAAAGCTATCAAAATACAAGGACCCTGAAATAGAAATCTAAAAAATGTGGCACATGGGAACATCAACAATCCCTGTTGTAGTTGGAGGCTTCGGATTGGTTGGAAAGATTCCAGTAGACGAATTGAAGGGATTCCTGGAAGCCCATGCCTTAAAGAAATACAAAATATTGTTCTCACAAGTACAGCCCACACCTTACGAAAGGCTTTATCTATGTAAAATATTTTTAATGATGCCATTTCTAACATTAGGTCTCTGGGCGGGACCCAGAACGAAATATGTACACACCAGAAATCAAAGGAAATATAATAATAATAATAATAATACGGAATATAACATTCAATTATGAAGAAAAAGATCTGAAAAGAATATTATAGGAGAAAACGTTTGATACTAGAAAGCGAATTTAACGGGGCCAATAAAATGGTGGCTATCAACATCTTAGTTATAGCCAGAGTTACATATAGTTTCAATATTAAATGGAAGCTGAACGACATTAAAAGATTGGACGCCAAGGCCTGAAAAATGAGGATGCACCACCTGAAATCAGCTTTAGGAGGCCGATGTCTTATCCAACTTGAATTAACTCTAAAAACTACAACAATCGTATTGGAAGCATACTTCACAAAAACCAATGTCCCTCACCTACAAATAGTAAAACACAAAATCACTCCATCAACAAAGAAGCTGCATTCTTCAAGAAACAGATTAATATACCTGAAAACCTACCAATCACAAAACAAAGCAACTACCATCCACGCCAAACTGAGTAAAACAAAAAGTAAAACAATTTGGCCAAATGAAATTACAAAAAAACCCCCAAGAAAACAAAAAAAACAAAAAAAAAAGACAAAAAAATACTGAGAGGACAAGACGTTGCATGGCAAATACCTAAAAAGAACAAAAGAAGCAGATGCGGACGATCAAAAGCACATCAGTGTCTGAAGAGCACCGGGTTGAAAGCTGAGATAAAAGGCCTAATTATTGCAGCTCAGGACCAAAGCTTCACAACCAGATCCTATCACTGTCACATAATAAACGATGGAACTTACCCGAAATGTAGGATCTGCAGAAGTTACAGACGACGTATGTGAACTGAAAGACATACAAGAAGCACAAAATCGAAACCACTGAGAGATATTATGAGCACCAACCTAGACACAGTTAACCAAAATAACGATGTAACTATCCTGTGGGACATGCCAATTCAAAATGACAGGGAAATAAAAGCAGACCTGATATTATCATAAAAGACACGAAATTCAGGAAGTGTATGCTTATTGACATAGCAGTACCATCTGAGTGAAACATCTCCATAAAAATTATCGAGACATTTTCCAAATACAAGGCCTTGGAGATCAAGATTAACAGGATGTGGGGATTGAAGACTGTATCAATAGTGATCAGAGCTTTTGGCCTCGTGTAACAGTGTCCCAGGTAACATCAAGATACAATTTGCCCAGAAGATCATCCTATTAGGATCATCCCATATACTAAGAAAAGTGCTATCAATTAAATGACAATTCTCCTATAGGGTTTAAGACCATAGTTTGAATCCGGTTCTAAAGGATACAAAGCAGAAAGCATAACATTTAGAAATGGTTACAATAATAATAATAACTTTCTTTCACACGGTTTCTATTTTCAACTAGAGTTCTTGCATTATAGAGTATCTCCATGAATTCATACAATCTCAGACAGAGAACATCTTTCGAAGAATATTTGCAGTCCCAAGCAATGTAGACATCTGAAGCTTTATTTCGATTTTCTCAAATTGCATAAACTCAAACAGCGCAAGTTCAACTCGGACAATAGTGTCCTGACCATCCCACGTTCCGGCAACTTCTATCCGGAAGTCGATCTATTACGTGAACTTGTCAATTTCGTTGGCTTTGATATTATTGTCACCAAGAAAGAGCCACGTCCTTTGTCGTTTTCGATCACCATGTCTGGCTTGTAGCGGTACAATTTTTCGTTTCCACAAGTAACAATCATAATCTATAGACTGGCGGGCCTCTTGACGTTTCAAACTTGTAAAGCAAGCAAGCAGATTGAAAAAAATTATAATATTTAAAAAGAGGGAAAACAGCAGACTATTTGTACTGTTTTTCGAAATTATATCTTAGAAATGATATATATATTAGAAATGACGTAATTTTTAAATAGGTTTCTTAATTCGACAGTATTTCCTATAAACTATTCTGTATGAACAATATTTCTAATGGATAATTGTGTTGAGTACATATATACCTTTATTTTAACAGTAAAATTTAATGTCTAGGTCAAGTCCTACTAAAGAAAAATGTACTTAATGATCAGAGTCGAATGTGTATTCCTTTTTATCGGTGTGGCCGAAGTGTGATCTAACAAGTGGATCACGGGAAAACGGACGAAGTGTTACTTGGCAATTAGACCGTGGGAAACCATTTAACTAATTATTGATTATACTGTTTATTTGTTCTCGGTGGCTAGTTCTCTTGAATAATTTGGCCATGTCTTAATCATATTGAGTTGATACGTCGATATTATTGTTATATCTATTTTCTTTGCTTCGTTTTATACGAGCTGTTCCCATGAGACTTCAAGTATTTTATCAGTTGGGTCTGGGACATCGATCAGTAAGTACGTCTTTTCATCATGAAATGATAATATCAGATAGATTAACATGAATTTCCTTATCTGTTTGTACTCTGCAGTTCCAAAAAAATGTGGAATTTGCATTTTATACAACTGAAGTAGATCAAACGCACGGATGTCACTAAATGGATGTAGTTGGCTGGCCTAGTGTGCCATTGGTAATACACCGTTGGTGCCAATCGAACGGATCCCAAATTTATGGAGTTAATGTGTCATGTGGTGTTCTCTACACACAGAATATATATTGAGCTGATATCAGTTTTCATAGCGTGGTAGAATCAATTTCTAGTTGGAAAGCTCATATCTTGAGCAGCAACAGTGTAGCCTCAGTTTCTAATGCCAGTCTAAGATGAAGCGCTAAATACCAGAAATGCCTTTACGACTAAGAGAATCCGGATAAGTTCAGGCTTTGTGGCACGTGTGAAATACTTTGCTTAGAAAGAATACACTCGGCGACCTCTCATCTATATAGAAAATATGGACACCACAAAAGATGTCATCACAATCTAAAGAAGGTGATCAAGAATGATCAAGAATGATCAAGCCAAGATCTGGTGTGATTTCAACCAGAACACATCCTTGAGGTCAACAAACCAGACACCGCTGTCAACAAAAGAAAAAAGAAAATGTCTACTCGCTGACGTTGCTGTTTCTGGTGACTAAGAAATTAACACGCTCAAGAAATACATCGTCTATCGAACCAGACTGTGGATCGTTCAGGTCACTCTTGTTCCTGTGGACACTGTATCACTGGGGTCTATACACCAAACTTAAAGTCCTACATAGAGAAAATTCCAGCCACTGATTGGAAAAGGGTTTGGTCAGTATCAAGATCGCTCACTTTATTAAACTATTTGCCATGCTGTAGTTTTAGACGCCATTTTATTCCCGACTATGTTGGATGCCAGATTGTTTTTGTTTGCATCATTATTTCGCTTAGGACACTTTTTTTATTGGACTGTATTTAATCTAGTTGCATTTCGTAAAATAATAATAATAATAATAATAATAATAATAATAATAATAATAATAATTATTATTATTATTATTATCTGAAGTATTTATAATTTTAAGGCAGTTTTAGTGTCTGTCGGAACAGCAACGTTGAGCATCCATTTTCTTTATTACCATTTCCAATTTGTTTATTAAGAGAAATGAAAGAAAAATAAAGCTCTTTTGCAAATATCATTTTAAAAATAAAACGATTTTGCTAGTACAATCGACTCCATGTTTGTGCTTTGGTATTTTTGAAAGTATCAATAAATAAAAAAGAATTAATTAACAAAGAAAGAACGAACGGACGAAGAGAATTAAATAAGGAAATCATTTCGATACATTCTCTTTTGCTTTTATCAAAAAAGCAAGTATGATCTGAGTTTACGAAAGCTTTTAAAGAAAGAAAACCTGCTTCTCAAAAAAGTTTCATATTTTTGCTTTTTTATTTCTATTATTTGGTCGTTTCGTCCTTGTTTTTCGAGTCAGAATTCTTTCTTTAGAAATGGTTTCTCGTATTCTTCGAATTCTTACTTTATTTAATTTTTCTTGATGTTTTTAATTTTTTTTATCTTCTTTTCTTTCGGATTTCTTTTCTTTTTCATTTTCTTTCTTTTCTTTCTTTTCTTTCTCTCTTACTCTCTTTTGCATAACATAAATAATTTTCGATTTTCCTCTCATTTTATTTTTCGTATTTTCTCTATTATTTTTCTTCCTTCAATTCTATTCATCAGTCCTTCCTTCCTTCCTTCCTTCCTTCCTTCCTTCCTTCCTTCCTTCCAAAGTTATTCCATTTCCGCATTTATAATTATTCAATCAGTATAAATTAAACTTTTTTTTAATTATCTACGAAAGCAGAGCTAAAAGCAAATTGAAATGTTAAAATATCGCAATCGAATGCTGTCTGTGCTTGAGTGGTTTTCTAGTGTCGTAGTGCTATCAGCTTGCCTCCCCCCCCAATAAACATTAATCTGAAACTGCGTACAATGGACGACTAAAACTCATTTACTTCAAGAACAATTTAATTCAAGTTTTCACCACTAAAATTCTGTGAACATTTATATTTCTTCCCCAGAAATCAGAATTTCTAAGTGTAGTATCGTATGCAAATTAGATAGACAAGTATAAATAGAGAACAACTAGCGAACATCGGGGGTTATGCCTAGCAAACCCGTTTGCTATTCAGGACACGGAGAACTGTAGTACGACTGCTACTACACAGAGAGATATGCAAAACATAAGTTTAATAAAGTTCCTCTGCATGACTGTAAAAAATTCAGCAAAGTTTAAAAACGGACCTCAAAAAAGGGTCTGTCAAAAGAACGGTTTTTCTTTTGGTAGCACTCTTGCCGTAGACATTCGACAATTTTTATTGTTTGAAAAAAATATATTTAGAATGGTAAATTAAAGTCAAACATATGGAAGTGGATTTTTATGCATTCACTTTTTTTTGTTTTACCGAGAATCGACAAAAAAAGAATTAAACATTATTTAATTTATATATCGTTCTTTGATACTAATAATTTTATATTTATATTTTTATAAAAATATGCGAGCCAACTACATGCAATATTTATCATTTACCATATTCTAAAGAAATACCGATGAAAAGATATTTTATTCATAAGCTTATAAAAATATCAGCAAACAAGAAAACTTAAAAATTGAATAAATACATAACGTCAAGTGACTGTAATAATAATTTTGAAAAAATACATGTTTCAAGTGTTACTTTCATATTTCTCATCACATAAATTAACTAAAATATTTTGCGTGCCTCTGGATTTATAATTTTTCTCAAGATTGGCAACACAACTATTAAACGCTATTTATTTATCAGTCTGTTTATTTAAAGCATAGTGCTTTTTTAAAACAATAAAATCTGCCGAGATAGTATGAAATAATAGAGGGTGTCAAGTGGAAAACTGTCCTTTTGAAAACCCATTTTTTTTGCGGGTACGTATGTCAAACTTTGCCTCAAATTCTTTTTTTTTTTAGAACGTTATCAAACGATCGGAAAACAATAATATATTAATGATAATATGTTTCGGATGAAGCATTTGAATTTTTCACCACTTGTGGTAATCTATATTCCTACCAATATATTCCATGTGGAAGATCAAACGCACTGTATACCACACAAAGTATGTACTGGGCTGCTTTATTGTGCCATTAGAAATACTCTGTTGTTGCCAATCAAACGCATCGAAAAGGTGATGTATACAATGTATTATATTGACATAATCAGCTGGTATCAGTTTTCAGAATGTGGGAGAAGTAGTTTTCAAACATTTGTACCCTTTTCACTATAAGTCAGAATATCATTTTCCCTTTCCCAAGAATGTCCGACTCAGAAATTACATTCCAAATAATATGCATATATTATGGAAAATCTTCATTCTTTTCCATATTTGTACATATAAATTTATGTAGATTATTTCTATAGAGAAGTTTTACAAATTTAATAGCAATAGTAAATGTTGATGAATTTTCAAAATTAAATACATGCACAATAAATTGTCTTAATTCATAACTAATTAAAAAAATAAATAAATTGAAGCATACTTCAATAAACAAAAGGTTCAATAGAATGCCAGGTTATTGGAATTCAAGAAACTGAAACCTTGAAATTTCCCCTAGTTGGGACCCCTGTCCCAGTGGGGAAGCTGATATTTTGGAAAGCAACAATATACCCTTAGATTCTGATTCAAGACCGAGGCATACCAGCCACTGATGGTTAAGTGGTTGATTCCTATCTTGTGTTTTGTTCTGACCCTGCACCATGAGGGACAGTTTTCTTTTAGTTCCGTCATGAAAATTCGTCGCCAGCCAACTCCAGGCATTAAACATCTTCAGAACATGACTAAGATATCTTAAGCCGTATATGTTAATATTAAGTAACATATTCATACTGCCTGTTATCCGCCATCATTCTTCATTAGAGAACGTGTCAGTTTAGATTACAGATTTTTTGTAGAGGATCTTCGTAATTATTCAGTCTCCAGAGTCCTACAAAAGGACGACTTTAAGTATGATGTTGTTAAATATATCTTCAGGGTAAAGATCCAGATATTATACAATCGACTAAAATCATTTAGATGTCTTTCTTTGTGCAGTCTTCCTTACTAGTCTTCCTAGGTATGTGAAATCTTCAGCAGAATTCAATGCCTCATCATCGAGAGTGATTAGGGGTGATATTAGAGCACATCATCTGGGTACTTTTCTAGTTGATACTCAAATAATTTAGTACATGTAGAATTACATGTAGAATTACTACAGAAAAATGGTTGTGATTTTAATCTACAATGAGAATATCCTGTGATTTGTGAATGACTGTATTCAAAGTTTTCGAAATGCCATTACCACAGGAATTGCAACGATCCTAGTGATAAAGAGATTGAAATTTGTTTGGAATAGCATTAAATAAATCTGGACAAATGTCTATAATGTTGTTTACATATTTCAACTTGTTTATTCTCTGACGTTCGTTGACTTCATTCTAGCATTTCTTCAATTTATTTCGTCGGCTTTGATCTTTGCTGTGAGTTCAGCACTTGTGGATAGTTCGATAACAAAAGATCAAAATACTTTGCAGACTCTCAGTGCAACTTTATAAAAGGTTGCTCCCGAAAAAGCCAAACAAAGACTCCTTTCTTTGTTAGGAATCGTCTAACAAAGAAAGCTTGAACGATGAAACAAAGAAACATTAATGGATGTGTAGGTTTATACCTGATTTTGAACAAATTATTGTGACTATAAAAACAAATGATAATGATGATATTCGTCCCAAAAATACTTAAATAGTAACTACTTGTATTTAAGTGATTTCAGTTTTTCTTTTGAGTGTTTGTGTGTGTATGTGGGGAGGAGAGAGAGAATATGTTACTACATGGAGAGTAAAAAATCACAGATTAACTACACCAATGTTACTACTGTGGTTTACGTAGCACGTGTAACTGCCTTTTCCCAAGGACGTTCAATTTGGAACCAATCTCTCGTAGATATCTTCACCTTGGGATGCCTGTGGGGCCAGGTTGGTTACATAGAGTTTTAAACTGGCCAAATAGTTGGCGCCAGTTAGTACGTCGATTGGCTAGAGTTACTTGTAAGTGTTGTGTTTCTTACTGACAGGAAAAGAGGGCATTCATCTTGATTTAATAAACCGTGGATTTCCCTTGACGACTGAGCCAAAATGCTGTATATATGAGGACCTTTCCATCTATGGGTTTTCTCACAATCCATCGATCACAAGTGGGGTCAAAAATATTCATTTCTTCTGGTTTTTAAGTTATCCAGACTTTAAATATCGCCAACATTCAAGGCCAGTCGAATTAGTGCGAAATATCGTGTGTCGATAATTTGGGTTTTGATTTGGAATTTACCGGACGTTAAGCCGAGCCGCGCTACTAACAGAGAAATGGCTAATTATCTTTGGTTGACTACTTTGTTCTTGTTAAGTATTTGTTTACAGTTGTAATTAAATACTGTTTTATTTAACATTGAAATCTTGAGTTATACTTAATTATCAACGGCCATCGTACGTCACAAAACAATCAAATTTCCTTGGAAAATTTGATTTCATCCAGATTCAAACTAATTTTTCTGCTCCAACTCGCTACCACCAGAAACCAGAACTACAAACTTCCTATCAAACAAGTTACCTTCCTTATTACACAAATAGGCGAACCCTTTTAAATTTAAGTTTATTCTTCTCCTACATTGATTGCCAATCAAGGCTAGATAGTCCCCGTCTATCCTGCTATTTAAGCAATAGTTGTGGGGGGTGGGGAAGATGAAATTGATTCATACATTTTCCAAGGGTATTTGTGTGCAAATGAAGGCAACAGACTCGGATGGAATATGAACGTATTTCGATCCCACTTTTTGCGCCGATATCCGCGACTCTACTCACGCATTCACGTCACTATTTTAATAATACTTTATTCAAGAAAATCAAAAGCATTTCGCAATGTTAATAGTAGTCAGAGTACACTTCAAATTTAAAGTAAAACTTTAATTTGCTTTATATTTTCCTATTCAGAACCACATAGGCAAGTATTTATAAAAGGCAAGGACTCTATTAAAAAGCAAATAGCTCTATTAAAATAAAGATAATTTTTGGTAGTAATCATGTGTATGTAATTAGAAAAACATTGTGTAAACTCATTTAAACCATCTTCTTTTGTTACGTTGGCTTCTAGAACAAACAATATTTTGTAGATACGGTGAACACTTGATTAATACAGATCAATCAAGTTTGAACTTTAAGGTTTGATTTGTATTCATGTATAGAAAGGGACATTTGTATGCTTGGAGTGTTTTCGAGAAGTTAAGGAGATTATTTTCGTGAAACGAAGCTGCAAACTACTCTTTGGCCTTAAAATCTCTTGCTCCAATGTCATGGCGACAAAATGCCACCAACTGCAGAAGCTCTGGAATACAAGGATTCAAATCGTTTACCGCCAAGATAACTCGAGACAGAGTGAGAAGATTTACAATGTTAGCTCAGATCATAAAAAGCTTGAGTTCGAGTTTCAACGGAAACCTTTTTTATTCTTTCCGATTCGAGAAAAGAAGTTTCGAAAATATTCATTAACATGAAAGAAAATACTAGAAAATGAATAACAGTTTAAAATATTTTATGTGCTAATAAAAACAAATATATCAATAGTAGTAATGAAGCGCTATAAAATATATTCCTTGGTTGAGTAAAGTACGAAATGATATTTTTCTTTCATCTCAAATTTCCGGCCATGGATGATGGAACCAATGTGTCGTAGGCTATGACATGCTGTTTTTGTATTCCCTAATGCAATAAAAAGCCTTAATTTGTCATTTAGGAATTCCCTGGGAAATAATTTCACCCCAAGAATCTCTGTTGTTTACCAGCATTATTAATGAGACGTATGTTTTTTCTAATAATCTCTTATTAGAAAGACTGCACTATTCTCACTAAGTACCGTAATTGTGTCTGTTAGTGGAATGTTAAAATAATCGTTTGAAATACCCGTGGGATATTCATGGTGTCATTTTTACAATTTATTGATATAAACACGTCATGGAGTTTGTTCGATCGCCCATGACATATTGTCGAATCCTGAAAGCAAAACGACCAGAAACAGAATGATTAACATTGACATAATAAAGTGTGTGCTATCCTGCACATGTGTGTGTGTGTGTGTGTGGAAAAGAAGGAGAGAAAGAGAGTGTCTGTGAGAGTAGAGTAAGAGTGTTTGTTTGTGTTTGTGTGAGAGTGGTTGAATGAGATTGTTTATAAGAGAGAGAGAGAGAGAGAGAGAGAGAGAGAGAGAGAGAGAGAGAGAGAGTGTTTTTAGACGTGTGTACAAGAAAGAGAATGTGTGAGAAAAAGAGAGTGCATATGTGTGTGACAAGTAGAGAATGTATTTGCGTGTGTGTGTGATTGATGGTTGATTAATTTATTTATTATGTACGTCTTACCAACCCATGTAGGTTTTTTAATAACCGAAACATATTTTGCATTGTAAGAATTATTCTTTCTTTGTGAGTGAATATTGAATTAGTTTTTTTTAAATGATAATTTTTCCATATACAAATCTTACAATTTAAGGAGATCTGTGCATACTTTTCTACGAGTATTTGCGTGTAATATGACGAACTTGACTGGAATTCAAACTCTGCTGTCTGATTCCTAAAGTCTAGGTACCATAGAGAAAGGTTCATTAGAACAATTATCATGAGAATATTTATAGAAAAAGCATAGGGAGGCAACGTTATGGCGGAGGTAATGTTACTGAAGCTGAGATGCCAGGTCAGAACTAATAACATTGCAGATTTTTTTTTAAATTTTATCAGGAATCTCTAAATAAATAGCAGGAGCAAATATACGAGACGTGGCAGCAATATTCAAAGCAAGAATGAATGGTAGACTTATCAATAATGTAAGATAAATTCTGTCTAGAGAAAAATGCCTAGCACGGTACAGTGAACCAACCTTTCGTAGCAGCAGCAGCAGCAGCAGACCCTAGCAATTGTTTCAATATAATCTTTCTACTTTATGTCTGTGGAAAACGTTAGTCCGAGATAGTGCAATGAATAAATCAAAGTACACAAAGGGACATTACCACACTGAAAAATGTGAAGGAAAGATAGATTCAAATTATATTCCAAACAGTTTCAATCACAGCAATATTGAAATAAAAATTTATTGAATAAAATGCAAGAAATTTAAGGCGACTTATTGTCACTTGACACTAACAAGCGAAAGACGGAGGAAAACGATGTCACCAATATTACCAGATTTGTTTTTGTCAAAGAAATAAGAATTAATAATAGTCATTAAATTAGTTGTTGTTGTAATAATACTAAATATAATTAGGAAGTAATTCAAGTAAAATAATATACAGAGAACAATTAAGCAAGAAACGGAAATTATATAATAGCAAATGCCAAAGCGAAATGCCTTGAAATATTTTTTGTCTTGTCATGCTTAAAGCATTGAAGTCTTACATTCATGGTAAATAATTGGCTAGCGATTCAATCATCTACTGTTTTTCTCTGGTAACCCTGTGACATGAAAGTGACGAAACGTATATTAAGATATATGATAAAGAGAAATAGAAGAGATGGATTACATACATTAACAAGTTCATATGAATAGAAACTTTCTCAATTGGAAGGCAAATCGATTTTGCCACAAAAGAATCGACTCATTCAACAGGGATTCGATAGCCGCACTTTTTTCATATGTACCTGTCTCATACAAAATCTGTATGAGACAGGTACATATGAAAAAAGTGCGGCTATCGAATCCCTGTTGCAGACGCCTACTCAGGCACATTTGTGTTTATTCAACACCTACAGAGGTCACTCCCTTTGCCACATGTTGTCTATACTGCAACTATGTTGAGCAGATCTTATGTTGAGCTTCAGGAGGATGGTGTGTTATATAACCGTGATCAACAATCCGAACAAGGCCAGCACACTCAAACCCTCGGTCAGGATGACTTGTGACTTCGTGCCAGCACAACTATAAGGACGACACCGCAAAGTGCTCTGTCTACTATCCAATTTCACAGACAAGGCTTTGATCATCCCATAGTTATGGTTTTCAGGCACTTTCCATACGTGTTGCACGCTATGGGTCGCCTCTCCAGGCCGATAACATCAAGAAGTAACTTCCTGACAAATCGACTATGGTGAAATTCGAACCCAGGTCTCATGATCAAAAAGAGATCGCTCTAAACACTCAGCCATGTGTCTTTATCAGACATGTCTTCATAAGGATGCTAAATCATCAGTGAGGATGAGCTTGTGTACCGTATACCTGTCATATTCAAAATCTTTGAATGAGTAGATACTTCGTCTTCTGTGGCAAAAATATACTGCCACTCACATGTCATTCATCTTCACGCTACAGACCAGATTTGATTTACCCAATCCTAAAATTACCATTGATATCCACCAGACAAAATGTAAAAGAAAACGCAAGCCAGACAGGCGATGAAGACTGCTTCAGATGTGACGCTAGGAGAATATGTGAGTCTTCATTTCTTTTCAGGTGAAAAGCCTTGAGCAGTTTCCAACTCAAATATAGTGTTCCGTCTCTCTTGTCCATATAAATATTTCGCGATCAAATTGGCAACATCAAATAGTTAACCAACTGGCAGGGCTTACCTAAAACTCTCATGTTGCATACACGTCATCGAACTGGCATTATTTCTACAAGATGACAATAAAAACAGCCAGTGTTCTCCTGTTTCTAATTTTTGTCACTATATATATATATATATATATATATATATATATATATATATATATATATATATGATCTTTAGGAAAGGGGTCATATTTTATTCATAAAAAAGGATACAAAGTCTCACATCGATTAAGATTTTTAGGTACATTTCGGGTGCCACATCTTCAGAAAAAATAATATCGTCGGCAGGTAAAACTACGTGGTTGAAAAGAAAAATTATTTTCAACAACTGGTGTTAAAATATACCAAAACTAGGGAATATACCAAAACTAGGGAATATACCAAAACTAAAGGGAACAAAAAAAAATGTTTCCTAGTTAGGCGATGAATTGGCAACCGGCTCCCCGGACCAGGCCAACTTGTGTTTTAATTCTCTCTGCCTACACAGGGCAGGACTTTGTATATTAATAACAACAGGCTCCAAGATGTCCAGATGGAGTCTGGTCCGTGCCCTGTGCAAGACAGAGAGTAGTCCCGGTATAGGAATAATTTATCCTATAATAAATAATATAATTTATCCTGGTGTGGCAATAATAATTTGTTTATATATATAAAAATATGTATCTATCTATCTATCTATCTATCTATCTATCTATCTATCTATCTATCTATCTATGTTTATCCCCCCCCTCTATATCTATCTACTTATTTCATTTATTTTTATTTCTTCTGTTTCACACGCCCTGATCATGTGATCCTAGAATTACATTTTCTTGGGAAAACTTCTCCTGAATCTGATTCCATGTTCTCGCGGAACAAACAAAGCACCGTTTACTCCCATGTTGGGATTTGCATTCAAATTTCGAAATGACAAAAGACCAACTTTTCTCATTTGTTGCATTTCACTTTTTGCTTTCATCTTTATTTCTTTTACAACAGACAAATATTTGATAAGAGGAGGTGAAAGAGCTTTGTTGCAGTTCAAAGAGAAACTTCCAGTCGTGGGATTATATATATATTCTCTCCACTACTTTTCACTTCACAAATTAAACTAAGCTGGCAATTGAATTCGATCACACACACACACACACACACACACACACACACACACACACACACACACACACACACACACACACACACGAATAAATAAAAGACAAGAGTATACATTTGTAAGTCAAGCGTAAATACAATAAAACTATTACTCGTAGAAATAATTACTAAACCTAAGCACATGAAATTGAAGGAATGGAAAATCCCTGAGTGAAAACTTCTTCAGAATTCTGGGGAAAAGTTTTCTTTTCTTTTTTATGAATGTATAGCAATTTTGTCAGAAAAGTTTTTGAATGGCTCACAATTTTCTTCTGAAATGTTGTGATAATGACGTCACTTTCTGGAAGAGAGCCAAAAAGAAAAAAAACTGTATGAAGGTAAGTGAAAGCAGAATGAAAAAAGAAAGAGTTTTAAAAAAAAAAGGACAAAAGGAAAATCGAGATTTTTAAAGGAGGGGAATAAGAAGAAGGAAGATAGATAATGAAAGAGAGTGTTGAAAAAGATAAGAAAGCACAGGAAGAAGAAATGGTTAAAATGAAGAAAAATGGGTGCAAAAAATGGAAATCCAAGAAGGAAAATAAAGAGAAAAATAATTAGAATAAAAAAAACGAAGAGAAAGAAAGAAAAGGTAAGACAAAAAGAAAGACCGAAAGGAAGAAGAACAAGTGAACATTAAGGAAGAATAAAAGAAAGAAATGGTAAAATAAAGATAAGAAAAATAATGTGAAAAAATAAAAGATAAAAAGAACAATGAGAAAATAGATATAGAAAGGGAAGGACAAGTAGAAACGAGAGAAAAAAAGAGTTGAAATCAGGTGATATGGAATGAAAAAAGAAATAAAAAAGAAATGAAAAAGAAAGAAAAATCAGAAAGAAAGAAAGACAGCAAGAAAGAAAATGAGTGAAAGAATAAAAGAGCGAAAAAGTAAAATGAACCTAAGAAAAATAGTGAGAAGTAAAATCAAAGATAAAAATGAAGAGACATTGGAAAGAAAAAGACGAGTAAAAACGAGAAAGAAAAGAGAAAAAATACATGAAAGAAGAGGGGACGAAAGAAATTTAAGTGTTTGTTGAGGAAGAAAAAAATATGAAAAAGGTGCAATATTTGCGTTGATGTTCACTAGAAAATCATATTTTCCTTTTGCATGTTCCATTCCTTGAAGGTTTTATGCAGTGAAATGAAATCCAACCCAATTGAGATTAAAAAAGAATAACCAGCTGCACACGATATAAGCAAAGGCAAACAAATAGTTTATTTTGAAAACGCCTTTTTTCCAAGAGTAAACTTATTTGAAGAGAATCCGATCCAAGGAATTCTGAATGCTTGATTTAAATAAAGACTAAAATGTAGAATATTGAAATAAATTGGTTTTGTATAAAGAAAGTTTCCGGAAGGATTCAGGAGAAAAAAAATGAAAGGAAAATAAAACTCCCTCACTCACTCGCACTCCAATTGTTTACGCAAACGTTTATATCCATCTTTCTATATAGATTTCTTTCTGTGTAGTCCAGTTAATTCTTTATATGTCTCCATCCATCCATCCATTAATCTATCTATCTATCTATCTATCTATCTATCTATCTATCTATCTATCTATGTCTTCCTATGTTTTTTCTTTTTAATTTTGTTTTACCGGTTCCATATACTCGTATCCAATCATAATATTTATTGGGGAAAATTCTTATGACAAATACTTACGTAGAAAAACGAAAGAAACATGAAGGAACCATTACAGATAGACATAAAGAGAAATAAGTCACACGGCATCTATATGAGATCTAGCTGTCAATCTAGTTCTGCGCTTAAATTCGTAAAGTCGAAGCATTAGAAAGGAAAGTTCATCAGAACAATTACCCTGAAAATATTTATAGAAAAAAGCACAGGGAAGCTACGTTACGGCGGTGGGAAAATGATTGAAGCCGAGATGCCAGGTCAGGACCGATAACATTGAAAATGCTTCTTTGGAATTTTTCAAGAATCTCTAAATACATAGTAGAAGCAGCAGACCAGATGTGGCAGCAATATTCAACGAATGGACGAATGGGAGATTTATAAATGTAGAAAATAGATTCTGGCGAAAGAAAAAAATGTCAAGCATGATACTATAAAGCAACTATCCTAGCAGCAGACCTAACAATTGAATCAGTAAAATCTTTCCACTTCATAGCAGCGGAAAACGTTAACCCGAGAAGGCGCAACGTGTTATTCTACCGGATGTTAGCATCAGCCATATTGATTGAAGACAAAAATGGTTTATTTAATGCTCAGTTAACAGATTGTAGGTTATTTTGACCTTATCCAACAGATCAGATGTACCATTAAAACATAAGTAAATACATGTCATCAGCAGTGATAATACATATCATAACACATCTCCTCTAGTTCCTATCCCACGAACGCAGGTGTTCCTCAAGACTCCATCCTAGGCCCCACTCTATTCCTTATCTACATAAATGACTTTCCTGATGCCATAAATTCCCAAGTTGGCATCTACGCGGATGACACCACAATTTATTCCTGCCTCAAAAACAAATCTAGTGTCACTGACAAAACTAACCTGGCCGTGTGTCACGAAAAGGACCTCCAATCGGTTGTGAACAGGGACAGGAAATGGCTGGTCAACTTTAACGCTTCAAAAACAAAACTGCTCTCTATTAACCACTACAGAGATCCTTCCCTGTCCTCCATTAGAATGTCTGACGCTCAACTTCTCGAGGGCACCTCTCTGCAGCTGCTCGGTTGACTGCTGACCTGAGATGGAACAAATACATTGAGTCAATTTTTCGTCCACCGCAAGGAAAGTTGTCTCCCTGTGCCGCGCCAGGAAATTTTTCTCCCCGGAATCGATCCTCCAGATCTACAAATCAACAATTCGCCCTTGCATGGAGTATTGCTGCCATATATGGTTCTGGAGCCCCTTCTGTTTGCCTGGGGTTCTTGATAGGCTCCAGAGGCGGATATGCAATATAATTGGCCCTGCTCTGGCATCTCGTCTACAGTCACTTTCTCACAGACGCGCCGTCGTCTCTCTCTGTCTGTTTTACAAATACTTTCATGGTAATTGCTCCGAGGAGCTGCATTCGCTGGTTCCCAGACTTCATGAGTTCAAGCGACCTACGAGGCTGGCATCCTGCTCTCACACCTTCACTGTCGAAACTCCTAAATGTAGCCGTCTCTTCTACTCTAATAGCTTCATGCCTCGCACCTCTCGCCTGTGGAACTGCCTTCCCTATTCCAGTTTCCCTGAGAGCTATAATCTTCAGCTATTCAAGTGTAATGTCAATCGACATCTCCAGTTGCCTTGATCTATCCACTACCCTTCTCCTCATCCTTTTCTCTATCACTCCTATCTGATCCCGCCTTGCTTGGGGTGAAATGCTTAAAAAAAACATATGTATATATGTGTGCGTGAGTGTATCCGTGTATATTTCTATATATTATTAGAAATATTTCTGCCTATATTAACACATGCATCCACACACACACACATATATATATATATAGAGAGAGAATAAGTTTGAAATAAATAAATAATTTTACACAATTTTATTGCCATATGATTGAAACTGAATTTCATCTTTATTGTGTATTGATTTGACAAAGAGGATTTCAAATTAAATCAATTTTTTGTTTAAATAATTTCTTATGAAATCATCGTCACTTACCTTAAGAAATCCATACGATATTAACTTTTAAAGTTGATTTGTTGATTTATTTAAATAACTATTTAAAATAGTTTCTCTTCGAACTTGGTTTACTACCCGGGTTTCTCATTCGAATATTTTGACGGTGCATCTAGTGTGCTACACAAGGATTGGTCGATTAAAGATTTACGGTTTTGTGAATCGGCTTACCTCAAGCTTCATAAAGTCGGCATTTTTATAATTATATAAAAATTCTGTGGTATAAAATTTTTGTTTAAATATATAAAGTAAAGAGAATTTTTTAATAATAACGTGTTTCGTCTTCGTGTGTTCAGATCAGAATGAAACACAAGATTCCTTTATTTTTACAGTCAATGTCTGATTGTTAGATTGACGTCTCTGCGATATCAAAAATAAAAGGTTTTAAAAAAAAACCTTTTTCTCATTTGTACACTTTTTTATTCGGATTCTATATCCTATTATCACGAAGATATATATATATATATATATATATATATATATATATATATATATATATATATATATATAGAGAGAGAGAGAGAGAGAGAGAGACAGAGACGGAATGAGAATGAAAGAGAAAGACTAAAAACTTTAAATGTTCTAGATGGAATTTCGCAGAAATGTTATCTGCTCCTCAGGGGTGTGATAGTAAAATTTAATTTATTTACAGTAATCCTACTTTTTCTTTAAAAGAAAAGATGTTATTTAATTATTTGTGAAAAGAAGTTATTTTTTCATATTAGTTTATTTTAAATTTGTACTTTCTTTCTCTTGATATTGAGCACTTTAACTTCAAAGACTGTTTGCCTTAAGAGTGTTATAGTCTATAAATACACTGGTCGACCTTTTTTGGCGAAGTACAATGTTTGTTATCACGAGAGATAAAAGAGAGAGTGGGGAGAGATAGAAAAGAGAGATAAAAAGACAGGGAGAGTATATATATATATATATATATATATATATATATATATATATAGTTAAACGAACAGCAAATGCTCCTTTTAATAAACGCTAATTAGGAACATATGTAAGCAAAATTGTATCAATGACAGGTTCTTGGTATCGCAGGCCATAAAAGCTCCGGTTAACAAGTGCAGTTTGTAAAATCTGTTCTATTTAAATCCAGTTCTAACTGGAAGAAGTTCTTACTTATGTAATGTCGGTATTCTCAGATATTAAAATATTCCAAGGCGAGTCACCTGCATTAAAATGTGACACTGGAGATCGGAGTGGCATCTGAGGAAACATTCGTACGCATAAAATTAAATTTCTGCTTAAAAACAAATCATTTCAACGAAGCGGGAAAGGATGAATTCCTTGCTTAGTATTAGGTTTTTTCTCAAAATACGCGTAAAACGAAGAAAGACACGACTTAAAAGGGAGATTAACCTTTTCAACTACGATTTCTTTTTTCTTCTCAGAATTTTAAAATCGATCGACAAATAAATCAAACAAAACTTGATAGAAACAGTGTCAAATTTATCTGACAAAGGAATAAATATATAAAGGAATTAAATTTTAAATAAAACGAATATTCATGGAAGAATGGCGTGCAGGATATTTGCTGTTCCTAAGATCTTTATTCGAGTGTTCGAACTGAGGAATGGATATTAAAAAGAACATTGAAAACTTAAGAAAATTCACGTCGGTGTTTAGAAAAAGGAAGTTAAAGCTAGGATGATAGGTGCCGAGATGGTCGGAATAGAAAGATAAGTAATAAAACACACATAACAAGCCACCCGGGAAAAAAAATGGTTCCTTATGAAAAGGTTGACAAAATGAGTCTGTCGGTGTTCTTGATGAGTTTGCTTCACTTGATGCTATTTGTTGCTATTTCTTTCCAGCAGAATCAATGAACAGATAGAATATCGCTTTCAGAGGAATAATATTTTCCTTAGCTGTTTTTTTTTCAGAAATGTAATGCAATGTATTGTATTGCAGTAAAAATGTTTGTCGAGGACGACTTTGTTAAAACCTGCCAAGAGTCTGTTCCTAGCAAGAAGCCAGGGTAACGGAAAGAATGAAAATACATTAATCGATAAAAACGATTTAAAAGAAAGATATTATTATTATTATTTTTGTTGATATATATCTATATTTAGAATATCGTGAACAATCCTGAGGATGCATAAAATCTCAAATCATCATATAACTTATTGTAAGAATTTTTCAAAGAAACACAGCTGAATTGCACATTATATAGTTATGCAAATTTAAGCATAGCCATAGAATGACGCTAACATAGGTTGGTTAATATTTCATTTTAAACTTTATTTTCAGCGGATGATCATATTTAAGTAGACGCTCCGTTTATTTTTTAAACAGTTTATTTATTTTTGTTTACTGGCCTGAATATTCGAGAAATTTTATTAGAGAAAAATGCGCCCTACGACAGGATTCGAACCTGCGTCCGGCTTGGGAGGAGAAACCGTTGTTAAACCCAAAGTGCTTATGGCTGATTTTTCATTTCCGAGTATACCCGTCTACTGTGGTGGATAGCTAATCCCTGTTGTAGACGCTTGTTCAGTAACATTTGTGTTTCTTTAATATCCACTGAACCCATCAGTGATTTATACTGCAACTAGGTCAAAAGGAGATTAGTTTAAAGAATTTAATTATGTGTATAGCAATAATGTTTTAAAATGTCTATAAGAGTAAATGTTTTGGGATGCTCAAATTGTCATAAATGAAAAAAAAAACAATTTGCAGGTTGAGTATTTTTAAAACGTTAATAAAAAAAATTAAATTACGTTACCTCGCTTACATAATCTTAATGTAAATTGACTAGAACGGAATGCGTGCATGTGCATTTACAAAAAAAAAAATCACACCTATCAATTGCACTAATTTTTTCCTTAGCAATTCGCCACTGAAAATAATCTTGTATTAAATTAAAAGTACTTGAAAATTAAAAGTAATAACCCAAACTACGGCGTCTTTCTTATCCATGAATTTGAGAGGATTAAATAAAATAAATAGATAATATATGTAGATAATTCAAGCAAACATGCTTGAATGAAAATATGCTTCCTAAATACCCCCATACACACACACGCGGGCGCAAACACACGCACACACATATATATATATATATATATATATATTAGATGTGTGACCAAAATGACTACAGTAAAAATAAATCTGTAAAACTCTAACTTATACAAAGAAAATATCTGATGAAAAATCGGAAACAAAAGGAAAATAATAAATAAAAGGAAATATGGCGGAAGAAAGGAGAAAGAATAAGGAATTAATTAGATGGAAAGAAGAAATAAATTTAAAAAAAGACGAAAAGATTGAATAATGACAAATGTAATAAATACAGCAAGTAACAGAAACGACGAGATATTAGAAGACAAAAAAAAAGAAAAAAAAATGAAAAAAAATAAGGCAAAAAAAAAAATAAAAATCAAAAGAAAAAAAATGAAGAAAAAAAGAAAAAAAAAAAAAAAAATAAAATAAGGAATCAGAAGACAAAAAAGAAGAAAAGAAAAAATGCAAAAATAAAATAAGGAATCAGAAGACAAAAAAGAAGAAAAGAAAAAATGCAAAAATAAAATAAGGAATCAGAAGACAAAAAAGAAGAAAAAAATGCAAAAATAAAATAAAACAAACAAAGAAACAAAGGAAAATTGAGAAGAAAGATAATATTTGTGTTCTCTTTAATGTCGGTCCTGACATTTACAAGGAATATTGTTCCATCAAAATGCATGAAATATGCCAGACAATGAAAATATGTTGTCTGCTAGGTTTCATGTTTTGATTGGACTGTTATTCAAATGCAGATATAAAGTAATGTGTTTTTGGTTTTATATGAAGCAACAAATGTATTTGTCATAGAACCATTTTGCCTTGATGGAAGCTGTTTGTATTGCAAATAAAAACATTTCTTAAGAGAAGAACTTTATAAGTATTAAAAGAGTATCTGCTTAAGCAAAAATATAAAACATAACATTTTATCAGTGATCACTCAGTCGAAGTGAATATTAAAGCACAAAAGTAACTAAAAAGATAAACTATTTCCTGTGTCGGCTTTGTTTATAAATCCCAAACTTATTTGTATATATTAGTTTACAGTAAGAAAAAAAACATGCCAATGTTTAAGTAATTTTGCAATTCTATTGTAATTTTGCAATTCCATTAGCATTTTATGATTTTTATACATGCAATTAACATTCTTATAGCATATACGAAAGAATTCTATTTTTCAAATCATTAAAATTATAACAGCCACCCAAATTTTATAGGAAACAAAACAAAGAATAATGCATTAAGAGAGTGATATTCCCTATGAAATAATGGGATATTCAGTTTATATGGTAATATACTCAGGCGGGTCGTGATGTATTCAACATAATCATACGTTTCTTTCTGTCGGGAAACCAAACGGCCGATCAGGATACTTCTGGAATTTAAGGTTTTTAGGCAAACCGTCTTTGTGATTATAGTGCTCAATATCAGAAAAGTGCATTATGAGTAATAAATCAAATTAAATATTCACTTATATCTCTATTCACCGCGAAATGTCATCTGCGAAACTCTTAGTAGAAATAAGATAAGTGACCATATAAGTATTCATCCAAGCAAGATTGATTAAAAACAACAGATAAATCCCGTTTGTTTAATTTTTTATTGTATTTTTCTAATTTTCGGATTAGGTGTTGAGTATTGTATTCTAGGTGGTGAATAAAATGCCCGAAGTTAATATTTTGTTATTTTTGTTCAAGTATTTTTGACTTTCACAGTCATTATCAAGAACCGATGTGGTGTCTGTGTTGTAGTTAGACTTCCTTTGCCTGTATCCTGGTATTCTTTGGGAAACTGAACGTTTGAAATGGTCTAAGGTGATGTCATGCGTAAAGAATATTGGGAACGCTAGGCCATTTCAAACGTCCGCCTACCCCAATAATACCAGGATGCAACAAAAGAATTCTAACTACCACACAGACACCACATCGGTTCTTGATAATGGCTGTGAAAGAACTGTGTCATATGCGAAAAGTTGCACAAATATAATGATACTAGAAGTAGACACATGAAAGAAATTTAAGCCGAAAATAACACTGTGTTTTATAAAAGAGCTGCCTCTATGTACGTAACTGTTTGCTTGTGACTTTTCATGGCGCTTATGTATATTTTTATGCGTTGTGAGTGGCTGACTTAGATATGTTTGTAAGACTTAACGGGTGGGGGTCTATCATCTTTCGGTCCTCGGGTAGAGTACGACTCAATTTTGGTTTCGTCGGAGGACAAAGGTGCAACTGAGGAAAATAATACTGTGAGGGGTTGATCTCAGAGGAACAGCTCCTCGAGACTGCACCCTCTCATTGCATTAGAGAGAGGGATCGGTGCTCGCCACCGAGGCCAGCACAACCGATGGCTGCGAGGGATCGGGGAATGTTTGTCCTTGACCTGGGTGTACGCGCTCGGGTTTCCCACAATCGCATCACGTCTCAGTGGGAAGACGAGGCAAATATCCTTACATATGCTTGTACACAAGTTCTATGCGAACAGTTTCTTTCCTCGCCTGTGGAACTCTCTTACAACATCTTGCTTTCCAGCCAATTTTGATCTTCAATAATTTAAATACAATGTCAGTCGTTATCGACTGTCTTCTTGACTGATCTTCTTTTATTGTTCTTTCTCTTTAACAATGTTTTTCTTCCTCTTATTCTTTAAAATCAGTACCCCCCCTCGTGCCTTAGTTCTTTATTTCGATTAAAATGACTAAAAAAGAAAAGAAAAAAGGCACCCGCACACACGATTACGCACAATTTGATTAAGTTTGAAATAAAACATTTAAATTAGGCATTGCCATTCAGTCTGGATAACCACTACCCAGCATCGAGTAATAAAATCAAATCAAGTTGGAAACAAGAAAAAATAAGTTACTTTTTAAACCTTAAATGTATCAGGTAATTACAAAAAATTACTGAACTTTTCGAATATTATTCGGTAATAAACAGAATTATTTTTAAAGTTTTTGTTTATTTCATTTATAGGAACAATTTTAGGTTGGTGATTGAATTAAATTATATATGCACACACGCAACCATGCATAAACACAATTTGAACAAAATTAAAATGGACATCTGTGTAACGAGGGCTTATTTCCCATTCCCTCTATCAACAACACATGGATAATAGGGAAAAGTATAAGCCAACATTTTGAAGTCATTTTTATGACTTCTGAATTTAAACCGAAGAATTTTTTTTAATAAATGTAGTATTTTAAATGAACAAATAATTTAGGTTTGAAATTTGTCCATATTGACAGATACTGAACTAGTAAATATCATAGCAAAAATTCAATGTCCATTTTCAGATAGGGTTTCTTCCGCGTTCTCCTACCTCGCTCACTTTCTGTCTCTATCTTCTGTTTGTCTGACTGTCTGTCTATCTGTCTGTCTGTGTGTGTGTGTATGCATCTCTCTCTCTCTCTCTCTCTTTCTCAAAACAAATTAAAAAAAGAAAGCATCATATCTGTGTTCATTTGATCAGATTTGGGAATATTGCTCGGCTCGACAAATTTTCGCCTGTTCCTCTTACATTACGTATGACCTCAAATGATACACCCTATTTTGGATATCGTTACAGCCAATTCTACAACAACAGCACTGTATTCTTGGCAAAAACACACACACCATTCTTATAAATCAGATTTGGCTCCTTGCACTTTTTCATCTAAAGGGGGGGATTTTAGATTGTGAACGAGATTAAGGAGAAACGTACGAAGCTGAAACAGGAATTTGCAATCTCTTTTGAAAAAGAACATTGACGTTAGGGTCAATAGCTGAAGTCTGTTTCTGTCTGGTAGGATAATCTAAAACCAGACCAATATACCGTTGTCAATAGATGTATCAATCGAATTTCGACAAGAATATGATTTGATATATACAAAAGACTTGTTATTTACAAAGATTCGTACAACACGAGTTCAAATGTGAAAGGAAAGGAAACCAGGGAATAAAGTTTATATAGCGCATGTTCTTTGTTAAAAAGGATCATAAAATCAACTCCGGAAATCCTGACTTTCTTCTGGTTACAAAAGTGAACATTAGCACCAGTTGGAAATAAGCAACGTCTCTTTACGACCAGCTATGCAGAAGTTTAAGTTATTCTTCATCGGCATATTAACCTCCATAGGATATTTAATGCCGAATTACTATGAAAAAAGCAACTGATTATTTATTAAATCGTGTCAGGGTTGACATGACTGGGTAACATTTGATAGCCCTGTACGAATTTTAAATTACAGTACTTGTGACTTCTGTGGCTACTTCTAAAACCATCTAGGAACACTTGGGTAACTAATGAAAAAAAACAAACAAATATTGTTTATTTATGAATATATAATGTAATTTAATATATCTTTTGAAGACGATAAATAATAAATAATAATGTATTGTATGTGGTACCATATTTTTTATAAATAAAATCATTAAAAATCTTTTCAATGTAAAAATCTGAAAAGATCGTTTGGACTGCTTTCATAATTTATTCACGATTTTTAGTTATTCAGTTTGCTTCTTTCATTAGTTCATTACTAATTCATCACGTTTAGGACTTCACTTACTCTTTAGTATGTAACAAATATCCCTAGCGTCATAATATTTGGATTTTCTACTTCCACAGGAGCTTCTTAAAACGACACTCATTTTTTTTGTACCTTTTTTGAGAGATATTTAATTATATGGAAACATTGAGAAATCTTCACAGAATTTTTTCAATCTTGTCAAAGCATTTTACTTCAAGACCTTGATTGACATTTATTTTTAGTTTAATTTCTTCGTGGTCTTGTTATAGTTTGAAAAATTTGTTTTTAACCATTTTCCAAATGCCCCATTTATTGACCACCACCGTTCATTAGTTTTTCTCATTCTCTACCCACAGTTTATTACACGTTCTGATTTTTCCATCACCCCGTCATTTCTTATGATCCTTCTTTTATGGCTCGTTACGAGTGTAGAGTAGCCGGAGCATCCAGTGAACATGGGACACGTTAGAATAACGAATTAATGTATGAGGCAATCTCCTCACCCATCATGCTTCTGTGTAACAGGCCCTGCTATCAAAGCAGAAACCTTGAAACATCACATTCTACGTTTTATGATCGAAGGTCTGTCTATTAATGTTCTTTTATTATCAGGCATGTGATATGATTTGCTTTTTTATCCCACCAATATTTTCATAGTGCCTGAATATTTTCTATGTTCCAATATAGGAACACTGCAAAATTACCTTCCATTTTAAAGCGCATTTAGAACGATAACTTTTATGCTTGTCACATAGGAAACTGGAAAGCGTCTTGTCTTATGTTCTCCATCTATTGATACGCATCCTAGTGTCAAGGAGTAAACGTTAGAAGCCTGTTGAATCGGGAGTAGGATTGCACTTCTTGTTATCTGGACTTGTTTCACTTGTTCCCAGGGTTTACGGCCCCATCAAGTTAAAACCGATTGCTGATAACCGAAATTAAGTAACATCGAGCCTGGTTGGTATCTAGATGGACGATCACTTCAGGGAATAACAGGTGATGTAAACTTGAATGTGCCGGTGATGTAATGGTTAATAGCTCGGAATTGTTAATCGGAGTGCCGAGTTCCAATTCCAATTGAGTCACTTATGCACAAATCCCCTTGGGAAATGTATGAATCCACCTCTTTTCTCTCCAAGCTATGGGTTAATTAGTAAGACATGTACCACTAAACCATTATTATCGTAAAAAAATCGTACAATTTAAAAAAATATCTTCTGGCTTTAAATAACCTGCAAAGAGTTGATAAGCCGTAGAAAATGTATCAACAAAATCAAGCTAGTTCCCAGATTAATAGTATTGCCCTTGGATGGTGAATCATTTAGCGATTTAACCGCCAAAAGTCGCTGTTGTCACAAACGATAAAACATTTCGAAGAAAATCGTACAGAAGTCGGAATGACCTCGGCGAGAATTCTTTTGGTCATAGAAATTTCTGAGTTTGCGTACCAAGATGAAACGAAACAGAATAATTATATTTTCTAAGAGTTTACACAAAATAAATTCGAGTAAATTTGATCTGAGCACATTGAGGCTTAGTTAAACTACTTAAGCTCTTATCTTTCGGAGGTCAAACGGGCAGAATTAGTTATCTATATTTTCTCATTTTCTTCTTCCTTTTTTTCTGTTTTCTTCATTAGCTTTAGATTTATAAGTTCGCTCTATTTTATTTGCGGAGCCAAAGCAATTTGAATTATTCTTCATTTTCTTTTCTTTCTCTTTCTTTAGATACTTTTTTCAGTTTACTCTTCTTCGGCAACACAATATATTTAATTTTTCCTTTGATTTGATTTTATTTCTTCCCATTTGTCTCATCTCGTTTACCGTTTTCGTCCTGGATATGACGACAGTCTACATCCAGCAGGTTTTGATTGGGAAGTTCTGAGGAGCGTGGAACCACCTCTGAATTGGTGTTGTTCCCAGGTCCACCTTGACCCGGATTGCTAGCATCGTTTAGGCTCCCAGCTATGGGCAAATGGTAAACCTCCAAACCGGTATCAAAACAGGAAAATATAAAAATGCATTAGAAAAAAGTTACCAGCAATATATATTCATACTAAAAAGAAAAAAAATTAAAAACATTATTGGGAAAAATTACCAGCAATATATTTTTGGAAAAAAATAAACGATCCAAGCCCTCCAACTATGGCGATACGATGAATCGTTTCTATTGTCTGGTTTCTATTTTTTATTCACTTAAATGATCTTTTTTTTATATATTCTTCTCCTTTGCTAAAACTATTTTTCTTCTAAGACTTCTACTGTTTTTTTCTTTTTTGCGCTGAGGATATTCCTATTTTTCTTCCATTAGAGGAGAGATGAAAATGCTTCTTTTTCGTTTCTTTTCTAAGAATATAGCGAGAGGCTCTACGGTAAGTGTCCAAATCGTGTATCGCTTCAATAAAATAGTCAAGGTCCTGAGAGTCTTAGAGCCAAATCTACTCCAAGCAGCCTAGGGCTGAATGTAGGTCCAACTAAGAAGAATACACCAGCACCTCGCCGTTCATTGATAACTAAACCGTAATGTCCCTTACACTATTTGAAAGACCGTTTATTCTACGATCGTATGTGACCTTATAAAAGATTCAGACAAAACAGTTTCCTATTACTTACTCCTTTCGGCTATCTTCAAAATTTCGAATAATAGGAAATGCTTCATTTATTTTAATCACAATGAAAATCCAATAACATTATTAACAAGTTTAACTATAGTATCAGAGTCTGTGCACGAGCTTCTAGTTTTTAAAATATTTTACAACGATGTCTATTTATTAATATAAATCTAATCCGCGATTAATACATTCTAAGATGTTCAGTGGATGCCTGGAAGTGCGGATAATGCCATGAATTTAGCATAATAAGAGATTAAAAAGCTTTAGTTATGAATAAAAGAAAATTTAAATATAATGTCAAAAATTGTCGACGGAGATAAGATTCGTTTTTAGCATAGACCATCACCAACTCAGCATATATTTTCTTTCTTTCTATAATTAGTAAAAGAAGAATAGCTTTTCACTTTTCACTTCTTTTTGGCTCATATGAACTGTCAGGATAGGTATATTTAATTGGGGAAACCATTATTAAGTAAAACTTAAGAATTGTTTATTTCTGGCATTGATCGTGCACCAGTGAAATAGTGGATAGGGAAAATGCATTGTTGAGCAATAGAGAGTAATTCTAATTAGTTAATTTGTTCATGTTACTTTTTACACACACACACACACACACGCGCGCGCGCGCACGCACACACACACATTAATATACATATTATTCCTCAACGATAGCATGACTAGGAGTTCTATGCACAACGTAGTCTTCAGGCGCTGAGTAGTAGTAGAGTCTCTACCCAGTACCCGTGGACTGCGTTGTGGATGAAACTCCGAGTTGTACAACCAGTGAGGAATAATATATATATTTATTAATACATGCTTACTCATGAGATCCTACGCGGCCGAGTTGGTGTAAGGCACGTCAGATCTAATGATGGTTTCCCCTAGGGAACGCAGGTTCGAATCCCGCCAGAGGACACATATTTTTCTAACAGATTTCTCGTATATTCAGGCTAGTAGATGTAAATAAATAAACTGTTTAAAAAATAAATAAAAACGGAACATATACTCGAGACAGCTCATCTACTCAAATATGAGTACACTTTCAAAAAATAAGGTTTAAACAAATAAATCATATATATATATATATATATATATATATATATATATATATATATATATATATATATATAAATATAAAGCAAATTGCATTGTAATACGTAGCGGGTACACATGTTTGAAAGGATATAATTGTTTTTAAACAGTTAATTCCCACTGGCCTATAAATCGATAATTACAATAAAGAAAACGGTGCTTTTCGATAGGAATTAAAACCATTATACCAAAACAAAGTTCAATTATCTTACTTAAGGAATGTAACGCAGTTAAATAGTCCTGGTTGCGCCCGATCTCCAATTGCAACTTTCTTTGTTCGGTTAATTTTCCGTCAGCCTGTGGGCCTGTGTCTGTCGTTTATATAGACCACACCCCCTCCAAAATTTTTTATTGGTATAATTTCTTCACCCGACCGTCTTAATCTTAGGTTAACTTCGTTTTTAATTTTCTTCTCAAATATTTAACCTACTTTCCTGAGAATTTTAATAATTACTATTGTTATGGTCCGTTTTTGCTTTTTTTTTGTACCACGGTGATAGTCCAAGGTAGAACCAATAAAGAAGAACTCGAACACGGAAATGGAATAACACAGATATATTACAAACAGGAATATATACAGAGAAGTAGAAAGTGTTAGTACGAACAATCAGGTTTAGTAGTAATTGTCTGAACGCGACTCTGTTTCGGACTGCCTCTAACTCGACTCGCTCTGACTGACTGACAGACCTCTGACGGACTTCACTCCAGACTTCAGACTGAACAGTATTTAGTCACCCCTCCACGAGGGTATCATGTGGCACACGGCCGGTTTAACTTGGGGTCTCCGAGCCCGTGGGCTTGGCCAAAAATATGCCCTTTGAACCCGTATAAATGGGTTCAGGGTCGGTTTACCTCCATGAAAGAGACTCCGCCCTTCGGCGTAGCGTCGTTCGGGTTCCTCCCCGCCCGAAGGCAGAGAGTTCAATCGATCAGCCGGTCAGCCGGTCGCCCGACTTCAGACTGAACAGTATTTAGTCACCCCACCATGAGGACATCATGTGGCACAAGGCCGGTTTAACGTGGGATCTCCGAGCCCGTGTGCTCGGCCAAAAATATGCCCTTTGAACCCGTATAAACGGGTTCAGGTTCGGTTTACCTCCCCGAAAGAGACTCCGCCCTTCGGCGTAACCTCGTTCGGGTTCCTCCCCGCCCGAAGGCAGAGAGTTCAACCGATCAGCCGGTCTCCCGACTTCGGACTGAACTCCTTGCTTCCTCTTGAGGCGCAGTATTTATTACGTTACCATTATGTTATTATGGGTAAGGTCCCATAACAATTATCCAATTAGTAATCCCTCCAAATCATCATTTGTAATTTCATGCAATTAAACGTTTAAACAGAGTTAGTGGCCTGTTACCCTTACACCTATCAACCATCAGATCCCAAGCAAACAAAATTTGAATATTAACATAATAAATATATTTGTAGATAATACTAATATATTGTATCACACTCATAGTAAAGAGTGGCTCAAAATAACTGAAACTATCATTATGCATACAAAAAGCCGTCATTAAACAACATATTTCACCACAAGTGACGGTATTTTAATATGCATTTAATAATTGTTTAAATATGTAATAATAATTTCGTCCAGCGTTGTCATGTTTTGTTTTTACTAACAAACTCATTATTTAAATATATATGTACGAACGACTTAGCTATGACGCCTATGGGGTAAATGTCGCACACACAACACGAATCCCGTAACCCCTGCGGTCGTATGGACACCACATATACTGTAGGGAGAGCAGCAGTGTTGGTTCATTGACTAACGAAGCACAAGATTTTTTGGCTATAGAACCCAATCTGTCCTGTTAGTTACACATAGCTGGGGGAGTGGGTAGAGAAGAGATGAATTCATTTCCCAACATAAGTGAATGTGATTGACTCGATTGGGATTCAACTCGGCTCTCTGATCCCTCAATCCGAGTCACTTTTTACCGTAGCGTTCCTAAAAATGTCAGGTTGAAGTTAATAAAACTAGTTCTCTATAACAGGGATAACATTAATGCTACTGATAATGGTTGAATGTAGTCTAAAATAAAGATCATGAACCTTGGAGAGTTTGGACAAGAATTTGATCTGGATGCACAAAATGGAGCAACGTGTTAAAAGATTAAACAAACAGAACTTGTCGGTTGGTTTTAAGAATGATTCAACACTTGTTGTCTAAATATACATAATGTGTGTGTGTGTGTGTGTGTGTGTGTGTGTGTGTGTGTGTGTGTGTGTGTGTGTGTGTTTGTATACGCGTGTCTTTAAATATATATGCATGTGTTTGCGCTTGTACGAGTTGATATGGCGGAGTTGTTTTCAAAAGCATTAGCTTCATTCTCCTACGAATATTTCACACAAACATTAAGAAGTCTGCTGGGCGATAGCAAAGTTCGACTGGTCATCTTGGACGGAGGTCAAAATTATCATCCACGCTTCTGGCAGTACTCATCAGCTCGGTTAGACTGTTGACCGAGACAAACCTTGAACCGGAAGTCTGGTGCAGTTGAATGGGAACGATGCCAAAGCCGTAAAAACAATATTGACAGCGGAGCATTGATTTCTCTAAGCCCGATGTACGGCATTTCCGTTCTTCAAGGAGAAGAAAAACATTTCTAAATAATTCATTGAAAATATACACAGTTCTTAACTGGTTAAACACATACACGTGAATTAATACTCGCAAACGAACATTCTCACACATCCAAAACTGTCTGTGAATGCTAATAGAGTTGATTGAATGCCAACACACAGAAAACTGACGCATAATTTATACTATTATTCTGCTTGTTTATACGATCTTTACGCTTTTCTACCTAAAACTAGAATGTAGTATCTATCTTATCCTTATCCCTTGAAAGATGTAATCAAAAATGCTTATCCGATTAGGAAATCTACATAAGAGGGCAGGGATTGGAAGATGAATGTGAGAAGGAAAATTGTAGTAGGCAAAAAAATATATAGATGAACGAAATGAAGATCAAAGCTTTCTTTCTCTTTATATATATATATATATATATATATATATATATATATATATATATATAGATATATATATATATATAATAAAAAGGCTTAAACACGAATATTCCATGGTCATAATTTATTCCATTGGAATCGTAAATACGATCCAATTCATCAGACCTACAAATTCAAAATGAAAACAGAAAAAAACTCCCCCTCTCTTTAGCTCTAACATTCGTCCCACAGTCTCATACTTACACTCTCTCTAAATTCTATTTTTATTTCTGGAGTTGTTTTTTCTGTTTTTTTTTTATTATATATATATATATATATATATATATATATATATATATATATATATATATATATATATATATATATAAATCAAAAGAAAAAGAACAGTAAGATATATAATCCGGTGTTCTTATAGATATTTTTATTTTTACAAAATAGTGCTCAATGTAAATTTACAGAGCATTATTATTACAAATTAATTGATTTAAAATATAGTTTTTTCCGCTACACAGTTTTAACCATGTTTCAAAAATAGAAGCTAAAAGCCCCTAATTTAATTTTGCAATTAAATGGAATGAAATGGAACTAATGCTTTTAGCATTAGTTCCATTTCATCCTCAAAATTCGCTTGAGGATAAAATGGAACTAATGCTTTTAATTTAATTGCAAAATTAAATTCGGGGCTTTTAGCGTCTATTTTTGAAACATGGTTAGAACTGTGTAGCGGAAAAAAACCATATTTTAAATCAATTAATTTATAATATATATATATATATATATATATATATATATATATATATATATATATATATATATATATATGCTTCAACGTAGACCTCGGCGTCTAATTTTATATTTAAATACGGTCTATCTCTGATATTGAACACTTTATTTCAATAAATATAGCATACCTTAAAAGCACATTTTTGTCACATATATATATGTATATATATGTGTGTGTCTGTGTGTGTGTCTGTGTTTGCTGGGGGTCTGTTTGTCCGGGTTGATGATTAAACAGGGAACAAGTCGGGAAAAATTTATATCTTTCTATATTTAACTACATCAGAATTTTGGGGGAATAAATATTATATGCAACTA
>CAHIKZ030000220.1:807500-877500 GCA_903632075.3 Acanthosepion pharaonis | reverse complement strand
GGAAGGAAAAGGAAGGAAAGAAAGGAAGGAAGGAAGGAAGGAAGGAAGGAAGGAAGGAAGGAAGGAAGGAAGGAAGGAAAAAGGAAGGAGGAAAGGAAGGAAGGAAGGAAGGAAGGAAGGAAGGAAGGAAGGAAGGAAGGAAGGAAGGAAGGAAGGAAAGGAAGGAGGAAGGAAGGGAGGAAAGGAAGGAAAGGAAGGAAGGAAGGAAGGAAGGAAGGAAGGAAGGAAGGGAGGAAAGGAAGGGAGGAAGGAAGGAAAGGAAGGAAGGGAGGAACGAAGGGAGGAACGTGAAGAAACGGGAAGAGCGGAAAACAACTAAATGAAAAGAAAGTAAAAGGAGATAAAAAAAGAACGAACAAAAAGAAAAAAAAGGAAAAATAAACCTATAAGAAAGAAATAGAGAGAGAGAGAGAGAGAGAGAGAGAGAGAGAGAGAGAGAGAGAGAGAGAGCAGAAAAAGAAACAGATGGGCGATAGAGAGAGTAACAGAAAAAAGAAAGCCGAAAAATAGATTGAAAAATAGGATAAAGTAATTTGAGAGAGGAGACCAGAAAATAAAATGTCAACGGATTTAGAAGAAGAAAACAAAGTTAGACATTGCCTCTCACATTATTTGATATTTCTAATTTTACTCATTTTTGAAAACTAATGAAGTGATTAACTGACGATTAATGTACAGAATATTTCACACAATACTAGTAAACTATATGTCACTCTTATGATGTGGCAACTACTTTATGATGTTTAACTAATTTTACAAGCTTCATATTCACCCTTCAGGCCAGTGCAATATCATTGTCATTAATAATTATAATTACAAAATGTGCAATTACAAAATGTGGCCAAGTGGTTAGAACGTTCGTATTCCGACAATAAAACCCTGGATCAAATCTCACCGTGGTCGATTTTCCAATTAGGTGAGGTCTTCTTATTATCGGCCTGGTGAGGCGATCCCAGTATGTGGCCCCTTTGGAAAGTGCTGGAAAAACCATATAACGGGTTCACCCAAGCATTGTGAGTGGAATTGGGTAGACAGAACTCATTGGGGAGACGTCGATGGTTGTGCTAGCATGACGTCACAACAAATCGGGAGTGACGATTTGAGCGTATTGGCCTTGTTTAGACTGTTGGTCTTGTCGGAGTTACCTCCTCCTTCTGTCCTTGAACCAGCAGAGGAACAGGTCTTTTCGACCTTGACCTCTCATTCATACTCCTCACACACTGTTAACACGTCAGAGGGACTAGCAAATCCCTTTTTAGTTAGGCTATATTACAAACCTAGGTGTAATATACATCTAGTCATTTTAGACATTAGTTATCTTTGGCTAACCTTGTAGTATTTTACTATAGAGACTTTTCGGTTAGCTTAGCCAATTTCTCTTGCTGGTCCCCCTCGACACAAGACAGTGATTTCTCCCAAGCTTTGAGGCTGTCGGCGGCCGCAACGGTCGTTCAAAATCATTGGCCAAGGGCGCCGATCTACGGGCTGTGTATTAAGTTACGCTCCCATTTCTTTTGTCTGCCAACTTGACGATAGTTGGGAACTTTCTTTCTCTCTCTTCCTTCCCAACACGTCAAGTTGGCATCCAGGCAATGACAAACAACGTTGGCAACACGAACTGCTGCAACAAGTTGGCACCCCGGCAATGACAAACAACGAGTTGGCAACACGAACTACAGCAACTAGTTGGCACCCTGGCAACGACTCAGCTTCAACAACCAACAAAGATCATCCTGGCATCACTCAACATCAACAACCTCCAAGCGATCATCCTGGCAACAACCCACGTCAGCTTCAACCCCAACAACGATGATCCTAGGCCAACCTCGACCATCAATGCCTGCACTAAAACTTCTGCAGTTTCCAGCTCACCCTGCAGCTTCCGGCTCGCTCCTGCAGCTTCCTGCAACTTCTGCAGTTTCCAGCTCACCCTGCAGCATCCGGCTCACCCCTGTATCCAGAACTCCTGCATCATCCGGCTCACTCCTGCAGTATCCAGCACTCCTGCAGCATCCGGCTCACTCCTGCAGCATCCAGCACTTCCACCGTTTCCGACCATCTTCATTTCCTTTTCCTTTTAGAATAAACCTCTATATATCATATATATCCTCGTTCTGTCGTCCATATTGTTTCACGGTCAGATTTAACGTCTTCAAAAATGTTAGCGGGCCTCTTGTGACCTCGTTCACCCCTTTCCGTGATACGGGGCCACTGGACCGCCCGCTACAGTCTCACCAGATAACACACTCTCTCCCAAAAACTGTAACTAAGGTTCGCGCAGTAACTAAGTTGCAGTATAAACTACAGTTGGGCTCTATGGGTGTTGAACAAACGTAAATGTGCCTGAGCAGGCGTCTGGAACAGGGGTTGGCTGGCCGCCTAGCAGACAGGCATACTCAGATACCAGCCATTATAAAGATGAATTTTTTTTAACAAAAAATTGAAAACACTGTCCTTTTCATGACGGAATATTTATTAAGACAACCTTAATATAAAGTGTATGCTTCATGTTCTGAATCTATTTTTAAAAGCCATTCCTTTTGCTTCATAAGCTGTTGTATTCACAGGAAATAGATTGAGAGCAATAAGTATATAATTCCAAAGTTAATCGTTGTTGGTAAGATGCCGTCCGGTATTTTAAATCTTTCTCTTTCAGAATGTGTCACAATATTTTTCACTGGGATTATATGTCGGGCGAACAAACCGGCCGTTTTATCAAAAGATTCCCATTGAAATAGGCCTTCTTTTAGATATTACTTTTGTCATTATCGTGCATGAAATTTCCTGAAACATTGAGGAAAAAAAAATCAAGTACCGTTCTAAAACATTACACTACCTCCATCTTGTTGATGCAACACTCAGTAACGGGAGTTTCCACCAATCAGACCTTGTTCCATTCGACTCATCCATCTAAGATAACACAGCATTCGCTGGCGAAATGTAGTGTGTTACTCATTACATTCGTTTTTCTTATTGTCCTTTGCAGGAGTCCTAGTTGTCGGATGGTTTGGTTTGTTTAACGGCATATCAAATGCTTACGGGCTATTTAATGCCGAAATTTTACGTGAGCTTTGAAGTAATAAAATACGATATATGTTATTTTGCTTTCACAATTGACGATATGGTAGATGGCACCAAGTGTTTTTACATGTACATTCTTTTTTTGTGGGCGTAATTACTGGAGGCGGTGATATGTATATTTTATGCTGTAATTTTTTTGAAGTTATATGTTGAAATACAGCTTGATATCTTTAGGAAATTGTGGGATATTATATGGATTAATGTCATAAAAGGACTCTTTCATGTTGACTGATTGGTTTTAGCAGCATATCAAGCTCTATGGGTTATTTAATGCCGAAATGTAAATATTTTGAACACAATTTTATGGTATCAACAATATTTTTAACGCAGTTGTATGCCTTCAAGAAAAGATAAAATATGTTGTTGGTAATTTTTTTTATATAATAATGTATTGCTGGTATTTTTGCTATAAAGATATTTTTATATTTTCCTAGTGTTTTGTCTCCGTTTTAGCGTTCAGTAGGAATTAAGAGGTGGTTCTATGCTCCTTAAAACCTCCAGTCTCTTGATCAGAAGCCTTGGTGCTGGATGTAGCTTAGTAGTCGGTCTAACATATTTTGTCACTTCAGACACAAGACGAATGTTGATGACTTTTCTCTTTATACGAAACAATTTCAAATTGTCTTTATCAGGTCTACATCAGGATCCACTAGGGCTTTCTTCGTAGTTCGATGGTACAGGCAGGTATTTTGTTGTCTGTTTTGTAAGATTTGAAGGTATTGAGAAAAAAAAACTCTTTATATATCAGCCTTTCAAGCAATTTAAAAGATTCAAACTCACGAAGTCATTGTTAATTTGAAACTTCGAGAGCCATATAAAATGCCTTTCGTTATTTAGATAATGTAAACAACGGAGCGGCTTTCATACCGCAGCCGAGTAGATAGATGTTGTGATCATGCAGAAAGAAACGCTTAAATTGTAGAAAGGACTAGAAATTGCTAACAATTTCAACCGCAGAACATATATATTTTCTCTTATTATTATAAATGTTATATTTAGTGGATACATGTGTTGGAGTAGACATTTTTTCGAAAATGTTTATTAAAGAATTCGGTCGAGTTCGAACCCGCATCATCTTTATGTAGGGGAAACCAATGTATAACGCTACCTGCATTGAGATCTTTCAGCTACGAAGGACTTTTACGGCATATATATATATATATATATATATATATATATATATATATATATATATATATATATTGAAACGATAAGATTCAAGTAATCATAATATCAACGTTTTCAGTTACAATCAAAATGAAGTTTGTACAGTTAGGTGTTGCAGCGTCTCATTTTTAGAGAGCGTAAATCATTTCTGTAGACAGTGACGTTCTTCCGCCAAGCAGATGCATGATGTATGTCGAAACGTCATTCTTTGCTTCAATATCTCTTATCACTTCCTCTTGTTGTTTACTCACTATCACTTACATTACCTGATATTCCCAAACACCTTTGCGATTTTAAATGTAACCGGAAAGGATACATTTTGTGGTGACATACATACTTTTCTTTTCCTCTCCCTCCCTCTTCTTCTAATCTTTATAGCTCTAACATTCGACCCACACTCTCATACTTACACTCTCTCTAAATTTTATTTTTTATTTCCGGAGTTGTTTTTTCTGTTTCCTTTTGAATTTGTAGGTCTGATGAATTGGATCGTATTTACGATTCCAATGGAATAAATTATGACCATGGAATATTAGTGTTTAAGGCCTTTTTATTATATCCTTACTCTGTCCTGGACATTGAGTTCTATCTGGATTCTATCCTCTTGGAATTTTTATTCAAAAAATATGTATGTATGTATATATATATATTTATATATTTTGCATATGTATGTGTATCTTTAACAATAACATTATCTATCTATCTATATATATATATATATATATATATATATATATATATATATATATATATATATATATATATATATATAATTAAAAAAGATGCCAATCCTTTTAAATGGATGAACGTATAAGGGATGATCACGTTTGTCTGTCAAATTGCGCCGGCGCGTCGATCAGTTTCATTCGTTTTCGTGATAAATGTATTTCTTTTGCGTTCTTCTCTGTCTGATACAGAATTGAACAGTGATCAAGATAATTTGTAGATGGTGATGAGTGTTATAAAGGAAAGCGAGAAGAAAAGACTGATAATCAAACATAAGACGACATCATCAAAAAAGGACTTCTCAAAATGCGAGCGACGAATTGGAGACAGTTCAAAAATTGAACTGTCTGGAAAGTGTTAAAACAGACACAGACAATGTGTCAGTGGAATAATGAAAGAAGCCTTCCAAAAACTAAAAAAAAAAAGAATAATAAGAAACATTAAATTTGGTTAGAAACAAAGGAAGGGCGTTGAAGCTCTATGGAATATCATTAATTCTACATGACACTGATTACTAGACCATTTCCTCACAGAATGACGTGAAGGTTTGAGGCAACAGAAATGTGCTTCTATGAAAGGATACTGAGAATACCATAGATGGCACATATGAATAATAAGGACATTTTCTTGTTCTTTTTGGTCTCTGTTTTCTTAAATGTATTGCGTTCAATTCTTTAGAAGGTTAGGAAGAGAGATTTGAAATTTGTAGGACACATAAAAAAAAATTCGAAACTTACAGGATGTATTGAACGCAAGACATTTAAGAAAACAGCGAATAATCTAGCTAACGAACTTGTGTAAGTGAACTTTAGAGCAGGAACAGAAAGTGATAATAAAGGGAACCCACATTGCTTTGAAAAGTAAAGGATAGGATATTATGGAGAACCAAGATCGCCTACGTCCTGAAGAGACATGACCCATAAGGGAAGGAAGGATATGATGAGTGTTGTAATAGTTCCGAAGCAGCTGATGTGTAAATTTGCTGGCACAACGTTATATAAAAATATCCCATTTCTAAGCATTTAATTTAATGCAACAGCAAATGCCGTTTTCTTTTCTGTATCCATATCTTTTTATAGACACATGAAGAAAACAAAGGTTTTGAAAATTAATTTAGCTATTACCAACGATTAATTGATCTCTAGTATTCTGGGTGACAGGATAAATTGTCTGTATGCTTACTGAGTTCCAATTCACATAAATCACTGCGTTTGAAGAGCGAATCAAAGAAAGAAAAAAAATTACTCAAGGAGATTTGGTAAAACAAAATCTTAGGGGTGAATTGATCTTTAAATTATGGTTGAAACACTATTCATCCGGGTAGATTGAATCTCTTGAGATGGATTTGGTAAGATCAACTTTACGTTTTTCTCAAGTTCAACACTATTCACTTTTTCTTTAATCTTCATCCAACAGAAGAGAACAGAATTTGTAATCTTACTAATCCTCGCTCATTTCAGATGACATAATAAGCTTAGAAGATATTGGCAACTAGAGGTACCTAAATTAGCGGTTTTTTTTTTTATGGAGCTTGCTTCACAAAACACGCATTAATGTAGTGAATTTCATCATCAGGAGGAGTTCCTATACTTCATTCTTGTGTCAGTTTAAGAAAAAAAAATTCCGCGTGAAAATTTGGTGCATCAGACTTCTATTGGCTAAGATAATTATGTATTTTACATTGTAACAGATATAACTTCTTGAATCCAGGTAAGAGCCATGATTTTAAAAACTGATCTTTAATAACGACCCTCCGTATTTGGGATATTAACAAGATATTACATTTATTAAATAAGAAGAAGGACTTTTCTATCGCTCTGAAGTAGAGTTGGACAAGCGATTAGGGATATGCGGAACTAGGTGATGAGAAAAATGCAAGAAGAAAGAACTCAAAGTTCCGGAGAATGAAAAAGAATATATTAAATTTGCCATAAAATCAATATAAAAGTAATTTATAAATAATAGAACATAAAATTCGATATAAAAAATAATTTAAGAGAATGAGAGAAGATAAAGTAAGACAAAGAGACTGAAAATGAAAATGAAAAAGAAAAGTAGTGGTAACAGGGTTAAAATAAAAAAAAGAAAAATTGTCTGGCACAACTCAGTGAACCAATTTTCGTAGCAGCCGTTCGAGCAGTTAATTCAGTATAATCACTCCACTTGATTCTAAGAAGGAGCAAAATGTTGCTCGCCTGGAGGTTAGCAACAGCCATGTTGATAGCAGGTAGAAAAGTGGTGATAAATGAAAGCAGTTTTATTTTGAAGGCGTTAATAATTTACAATATTTTCCTTGTCCCAGATATTGGAAATTGAGAAAAACGTTGAACAGAAAAACCAAAGAAAGAAATTCTAAATATTGACTAGATAAAAATACCTAAAAATGGCTTTAAGATTGTCACGAAATGCGATCTGAGAAAAATTATAGATGCAGAATACTAAAAAATAAAGAATATTAAAATCACTGTCTAAAGATATGGAATCAAGCGACTATCACATTTAAATAAATGTTCACATGTGAGATGGCGAAGCAGTAAAGGAAAACTGAATCCGCGACAGTAAATTTTAGTGATGAAGGTAGAGCTACATAGGATCTATTTGATAGCTTGGTTAGATTTTGGATCCACCATGGAAATTATTATTCTAAGCACAACTTATAAGATATCACCGGAGAGGTGGAAAAATGTTCCGAGCTAGTGTTGTAGGAAATAAAAATATATATATATTTCCCTTAAAGTGGATTATGCATAAAAGTGAATTTATACTGGACCCGAATGTTATGAGTGATACAGGTCACAACCACTAGGTTTTGAACTAATTAGCTGGACAGCAATGCTGTCTTTAAAAAAAGGTTTCAAAACACCCAATTAATTGAATGTCACACGGTCTTTCGAGGTATTAATCCAATCGAAAATTTTGGTTCCATCAATTAAAGAGATGTATATGAAAATGAAAAAAAACTATTTAAGCAAAGAAGATCATTTATAATCATTGAAAACGGCTGAGAATCAAATCAATAAAAATCATTTTTATAAAATCAATGGATGAAAAAATTATCAAAGTAACATTATGTGCAGGAGAATATATCAAGATTTAAAATGATAAAATAATGATTTATTTCAGAATATATTTCAGAATATATTTCAGAATATACTTATAAAAATATATAAGCTTGTTGGATTCTCTTCCGGTTTTTAGCTTTCTAGTCAACATTGATCTCTAAAAATTTTAATTCAATGTCAATCGTCGTATTCTGTCTCCGTGAATTTTGTTCTTTTATTCTCTTCGATCCTTAATGATTTTTCTCAGATCTTGTTACTCAGTACGTCCACCTTGCGTCTTTGTAGATTTATCGCTTTGCTTGGGGTGTACTTTGAAAATATTACTAACAATATAATATAAAAATATATTCATGGGTTTAAAAAAAAACCATCTTCAGTCACTTCCCCACAACAATAACATGATTCACGTGTGCCTTTTCTATCACTACTTTCATAGTAATTGTTCCGATGAACTCTCATCTATGGTACCTAGGCTTTATGAATTTAAGCGGAGGACTAGATTGGCGGAAAGGTTTCATCAATTTTACAATTGAAATGGCCGCTAGATGTAACCGTAAGTTCTATGCTAATAGTTTCTTCTATAGCACTTCTCGCTTCTGGAACACGCTTCTGGCTTTTTGCTTCCTAGTCAACTGTGATCTTCAAAAATTTAAATGCAATGACAATCATTATCATAATTTTGTTTTTTTATTGTTCTCTCACCTTGTTTTTTATTGTTCTCTCAGTGTTTTTCTCATATTTTCTTACACCCAGTAACACCTTGCATCTTAGTGTCTTTATTACCTTACTTAGGATGGAATGATTAAACAGCTATGTATATGTACTAACTCAATATATACATCTTCATTTCTTAGTCCAAGTATCGCAAATTGTTGGAATTGCGTTATTCTGCATAGGAAATTTGATAAATTCATTTTTGAGGCAATTTTTGCACATGGTCGATTTGATTAATTAATTACCTGGTAAAATTTTACCGAATGTAAATATTTTTAGACATAATCATCATTAGCATGAACCTTCATCTTCATTGAATAAATATTTGTTGAACGTGAAAAATTACTTTAAACAAGGTCAGAACCATAAAAGGATCTGAAAGCAAGAATCCTTCTCAGACCCGATGAACTCCTGCAGACTATTCATAAATTACAATTCAGCTGTTGTTCTTATGACTTGTGTGAATAAACAGGTTTCACTTATTTTTATTTTTGATTACGTCCTCAAATCTAGTTTAAATTACAACGTGTAAGATTTTGTTATTTTTTTCTTCTTCGTTTTCGCTGGTCGCCACCTGCGGATCAAACATTTTTTTCTTTAGACAATATTCATGAGCATCTGCGCATGCGTGAATAACGCTGCTTAAATGAAGATTGCTTTTTCTGCCTATCAAACTGCATGATGTCTTGCAGTAGGATTCGGATTGACATATTACGAAGTAAAATAAATAAAAATTCAGTCTACTGCGGCATATAGCTTTTCAAATGGAAAACACATACACACAAAGCTTTTTGTAACTGGTAAAAGTATTTCGTGGTTCCCAAGTCATATCCATCTACCTCGTAACATTTCTGAGTTATATGATACCATCATCAGGAAGGGCTTCACCCTTACCCAGCAAATTGAACTTCTAAAATTGTCTAAACTGGATCTCTATCACTCTTTTTGACTTTCGTGTAAACTGAACTTATATCTTACTTTTTGACTCTCGTGTTAATCGGGCCTATATTTATCGTTCAGACTTTCGTGGAAACTGAACCTATGTAAATCTTTGTGAATCTCGAGCTAATCGAACATTTGTTTGCTTTTGTTGCTCTCGTACAAACCGGGCGTATGTCTACCAATTTATTGTTTAGAAAAACGAAAAAAAGTCTCTGTATCCCACGTTATATCTGTTCGTTCAGGTCACCCACTGAAGTGTTCCGCTGACAATATATATATATATATACATACATATATATATATATATATATATATATATATATATATATATATATATATATATATATATCATAATTTTTCAATCTGAAATTATTTCTTATTGCTATAAACGTTATTTTTAATGGGTACACGTGTTTCAGTTGATGTCCCTGTATTTTTATTTTCTTACCAATGAAATTAATAACAATCGGCCTAGAGTGAGAAGTCCTAATAAATGAAGATTGTACCGAAACGTTTGAATTACCTATTGAACGAAGGCAAAGCCCTCCTTCGTTCTTGTACGAAACTATATCTGCTAACTTCATTTTTGTATCCGAAACAGTAATTTTTGAATGGATTTCGCAATGTCGAATTACAAAATTCATTAAAAATACTGTTGTTTATATTTCGATATTTTTTCTGTAGGAATCATCGTTCTAGACCGGTTGCTATTAATTTCACTGTTTAACAACAAAGACAACACGTATACCGACTACAAATAACGTGTAATCGTAATAAGAAATATCTAAAGTATTAATGGATTTTTTCATTTTAATCCTACATTTTATTACTGCAAAAGTTAAATTTATCGTATATCAGCATTTGAATAAACACCCGTTTCTATTTTAAACTGTGTATATTACGTTAATCGACCTGCGCACTCGAGAAATCATAATGAGCACATTTTCTTTAAGATTTCACTAGTACGCAAAAAGAGAAACGTAATACACACTGTTTAAAAGAATAACGGGTCGTTTATTTGAAACACAAGTATCCACTAGTAATTATGTTTGAATTAATAACAATAAGAAATAAGAAAAAAATATGTGTTTGTGTGCGTGTGAGTGTGTGTGTGGGGGGGTGTAATGTATATTTCTTACATTTGGTCAGTGTGACCCATCGGCAGAAAGAAGTTTGCTGTACCAAGCTTTCATATAATAATATCTTAGATGCATTTTTGTTGATTTTTTCCGACCTAATGAAAATAGCATAAAACTACTCATCTATGAATGTATACAATTACTCATATATACACCTTGTCACTATATATATATATATATATATATATATATATATATATAGATAGAGAGAGAGAGAGAGAGAGCAATAGAGATAGAGGGGGAGAGAAAAATGTAGTTATTGGCTCTTGTTTCGAGCCAAATTCTAGCATACGCATCTTTATATACAAAATCTCCCGCCCACCGAGGTGCACCCATGGTGAGAAACGCACTGGTTAATTTGTTTTATATATATTTTTATCGCTTCCAGCTCATTGTAAGGTTTACTTTGTTGCCCATGACATCAAATGATTTCAACAACTTTCTCTCAGCAAACAGAAACAACCAACATATAACAAGAAAAAAAAAACTCTCAACAAATCTAAAAGACAAAAAGAAACAGAAACTCATAGAATAATTATGTGAAGATGAAAAAAAAAAGAAGAAGGAAACCGAAATTGTGGCAAAGTTAATTTATTATCAAAGCTAGCGGTTGTCCGGTTTCTGCTCAGGTGTGTGTCATTGCAATGTGATTCTGTTTTTCTTTCCTCTTGCGGCATTCGACTCGCGTTAAATGTTTGATATTTGATGATTCAATCAATCATTTGAACGCCCTTATCTGTGTGCGCCTGTGTGTTTTGTTGTTTATTGCCTAATTAATGTTGGCGAGTTGAAAACAGGTAGCAGAGAAGAGTGGATTCCGGAGGTCACGTTATCGGCCAAAATTATTGGCAATGGCATAGCAACTAACAAAATGAATTTCTGGGAGAGAAACAATTGAATGGAAAGGATCTAAACATGCAAATGTGGACAGAGAAAGAAATGTTCTTCAATGTTTGTTATAGAATAACATCTATTGAATCAGTTTTCTCTCTCTCTCTCTCTCTCTCTTTGTGGCAGCAGACTTCTCTAAATTTCTCTATCTGTCTGTCTGATTATTACTATAAGACATCTTTAGTAGGTAAGCTTATTTCAGTAAACATCCTTGTTTTTTGAACTAATAAAAATAATATCTAACGAACGAGATATCGAAAATGTACCTCCGGACAAGAATCGAACCTGTATCGCTTTTTAAATCAGAGAATCCAGCTTTTGATCACTGACCAGTAGTTATTAATTTCAATGATAAAATAACCCGGATGTCTACACAAACATATGTACCCATGAAATATAACGTCCATCGTAATAAGAAACAATGTCGAAAATCCACTATTTATTTATTTATTCATCTATCTATCTAGTTAGCTAGCTAGCCATCTTTTTCGTAGTCACTTCATACGATCTATCTATTTATGATTAAATAAGGGACGAATAGTGCAATGTTTATAAATTTAAATTGTTTTGCTTTTATTTTAGATGCAGCTGGTATTTTTTGGAGCTAAAGACCGACCAGATTGCTGCTGTTAGCACTACGAAATGGGCGATTGCTTTCTCGAGGAATGTCTAGTTGGATTAGGTCCAGTAGTATCGGGGTTATGGTCAGTTTGGAGATTAATCCATACTAGTTTGAGGTGTGTTTACATGGTAAGATTTGGGTCCACTGATCCACTGAAATACTTCTTTGGCTGTTATGTTTTACTGATGCATGACAAGTTGCATCCATTCATGGACTTTATTTATCCCAACAACGACGGTTTGTTCAAACAGGATAATGAACCGGGTATACAGAACCGTCTTATCAGAACCATGTTGCCAGAATTGTTTTGAGGGGCATTCTGGAGACTTCTGATGGACTGTGAAGAGTATCCTGGAGACTTCTGATGAACCGTGAAGAGCATCCTGGAGGCTTCTGATGAACCGTGAAGAGCATCCTGGAGACTTCTGATGAACTGTGTGGCCACAATTTTCATCCGACGTGAACTCAATTGAATATTTATGATACGTACTGCATCTAAAAATATCATGGAGATGTAGACTGCTGTCGAAATAAAGTGGCAAAAATATTCTCTTTAGAGGTCTTCCGACACAATACAAGACATTTATTCAATGATTTTGTGCACATTAGGGTATATAAATAATAAATATGCATATGCATATATACATATATCCGTATTCATATGTATGCGTGCGTATATGGATATATACAAGGGGAGCTGAAAATTCCTCGGCTCGCACCTACTTTGCAAATTTCATCAAATGACAAAAGATCAGTTTTCGGGAACCGAGAATTTTTCTGCACATATTCTGTGTTCTTTGTTCAAAAAGTCGTAGATATAAATATTTTTGAAAAATAAATCAGCTTCGATTACCAGTTGAAAATTCTTTCCCCCATGAAAATACATTGTATACATACGCTCACGCACACACACATATATATATATATGTGTGTGTCTGTGTGTGTATGCGTGTGTGTGTGCGTGCGTATATATATGATGGACCCTCTGATAGATTTCGGCGTATCAAGGCCTAACTGTCTAGATTTATAAATTAGCCGTCATATTATCATACATAGGATTTGATTGTAGCGATGAAACCTTTGTATAACACAGGCTACACTTTTCGGGAAAAAACATAATAAAAATTGTGCACAATGTGCCAGGAAGTCCTTAAACAGTTCCCCTACGGAACCAGACTACTTTGATATTTAATCCATAGATTAGGGGGGAAATAGATTCACACTTTTGTCAAGAATATTTGTGTGAAAGTAAACGCAACGACCTAGACTGTAAATTGATCTCTGCGTACCATTCTCATTGTTCTTGTCGTTAACCATTACGTTACATGTATCATATATATATATATATATATATATATATATATATATATATATATATATATATATATGTGTGTGTGTGTGTGTGTGTGTGTGTGTGTGTGTGTGTGTGTGTGCTGGTGTCTGGGCTGTCGGTTCCTAGGAACTGAGATTCTTGACCCTCATACGTTGAACACGACGGAGAGTCCACTATATATATATATATATATATATATATATATATATATATATATATATATTTTTACCTTTTTTTATTAATTAAAATTATTTTTTAATTTATTAATTAATAATTAATTTTGATGTTACATCAAAAGTATGTGAAAATCGCTACACAATTGCAGTCGTGTTTCGATGCATATGAACGCATCTCATCAGGCGATTGTAAATTACTAGCGAGTGAACGATTTATTCATATTTAAAAGCAAAATACAGACTCTTTACGAAAAAAGAGAAGAAAAGGAAAAAGGCGTGTGGTTTACTCAGATCAACCAATCGAATACGACATACGTTATATGCTTTGAGAGTTTCCTACATAAAAAATGCTTTAATATGCTTCTGTTAAATATTTTTCTAAGAGGGTTACTTTTAGGAAAATGTTTATCAATCAATAGGAGGAACTTACAGCCTTAGTATGAATGTTTGGAATTTGAAAGACGATAATAAGATTTCTAATATAAAATGGAAAATTTTAAAAATGGCAAAGGCATATAGAACCATATATGAAGCCTGATTTTATGTTTACATGAAAAATTGCAAATCATCAAGTTCTTTGATAAGTATGCTTTATTAAACGAAAGAACCAAGTTAACCGTAAATTGTAAACACAATCTACATTTTACCATACAATTCAGTTAGACTTGGAATTTGGCAATGCTTTTTCTTAGATTTTACTTGAAATGTGTGGCACCATATATGACTTATCTCTCTGTTGGTAAAATTAATTTGGATTTAATATAATTATTTATTAATCACCTCGTGGTGTTAGTAATATCTTGTACGGATGTATTGGTATTTGGTTGGTAATTTGACATTTTGCATTGAATGGCTATTATTATTAACACCTTATATAAAGAAGTTGTATATTAATTTACTAAGTAAGTCTATACGTTTAAATTATTTACTGGTTTCTTAAAGAAGCTTTATATTTTTTTAATAAACTCACAAAGCATATAACCTGTCTAGCATTTTGTCAGATTATTGCTTCATTTTTCTTATGAAATGACATACGTCTAATATGTATCCATTTACATCCGCTCCTGTTTAACGTCTGTTGCTGCCATTGATTTAAAATCTACACATTTATGAAAAATAATATCTTAGTTTTTAGTTGTTTTAGTTTAAATTTAACCTATGTCATATTCGATTGGTTGATCTGAGTAAAGCCCAGAAACCTTACAACCATCTCGTCTTTTTCCATTTTTTTATTTTCATAAAAAGAGACTGTAATTTGTTTTAAAATCTGAATAAATTACTGGCCAGTAATTTACAATCGCCTGATGAGATGCATTGATACGCATGGAAACACGATTGCACTTGTGTAGCGATTTTGGCATTTTTGCGATGTAATATCCTAAAATAAAGAATATTGCTCTACAGAGCCTTCTTTTAAATTGAACGTTACGAACGTTTGAATTGTACTCTTTTCGTTCTCATCTCACCTGTATATATATGTGTGTATGTGTGTGTGTGTGTATTTCTGTGTGTGTGTGTATATATACATACATATATATATATAACGGATGTAATAAGAAAATTGTCCAAAACATGTAAAAGCAAAATTGTCAAATTGTTAGATTAAGTTTGAAACGTTGTATCTTAGAAATAATTGAATATATTTTACTGGATCTCTGAGGTTTTAATAACACAACTGGACTCTACTTAGAACAATAATTACTCTCCAAGCTTAACATAAAAATATTGATGAAATCGATCATAAACGAAAATGACATGTTCATCATTAATTAATCATAGCTAAGGATCAGAAGCTCATGAAGAATTGAAATTAAGTTCAAATATATATATATATATATATATATATATATATATATATATATATATATATATATGTGTGTGTGTATTGCAGGATAATTTTCTAACGTATTATGATGATCTTAGCCTTCTCTAACTTTTTGTCCTAGAGTAACAACTTTCCTCACAAGTTTTCACGTAGGATTTCAAGTCTTTTTTTACTGCTCTTCGAACTGTCTCACGTGCCAACCGTCTTATGGACAGGGTTGGATCTTTTCTAATTACTCTCTTTAGCTCTAAGTTGAAATTATGATCCCTCTTCTTGTTGTGTCACCCTGATCCAGTTTCCTCTCTACTGTTCCCTAGTTTTTAAACTTATTCACCGTTCTCATGATGGTTCTTGAATGGACTTTGACAGAAGGCCTGAATGATCTTTTCCTCTTACTGTTGCGGATATGGGAAGACTGTGGGTCTGACAGAAAAAGATTGTAACCTGTTCTCTTTCTAGTTGAAAGTGATTCTTGTGACAAATGGTGTCAAGATGGCTAAATGTCTTATCTGAAAACCTGGAAAAAATAAACTGAATTAGTTTAGTGTTTTCTTATATATTAAACATTTTGTGGGAGGGACAATTATGCTGTTACATAATCTGGACAATTTTGCTGGGCACAGAGGCAAAAATGCATATTTAAAAAAAATCAAGAATATTTTATTGAATTGGAATATTATTGTGATGCAAAGGTTTATGCACTTTGCAAGATTCACATGAACTCGATGCAATAACTCCACATTGCCGTGTGTTGAATTTGTGATTTCATTGAGTAAACCTTCTCTTTTAGCATACCCAGGAAAAATAAGTCTTTCGACAAAACCATGTTTAATCTGTTCAGATAAAAGAAATATGAGATTTCCTATGTGGCCAGATTTTAAGTACACACTATATATATCCTCACTCGATGCTCAATAGTTTTGGACTTGTGTCACATATGAGCTACGCTTATTAAATCACTCCCCTATATATATATATATATATATATATATATATATATATATATATATATATATATGTGAATCTAACGCTTAATTGGTAACTGTGTATTTTTTCGGAGCTAGAATTTAATGATCGAATTCAGTTAGATCAAGGATTAACATCGGGGATTTTCAAGATACCAATCCCTACTGTCACGAAAATTTGGCGTAGCACAATCTACCTTATTAATTTTGCTGAAGTGAGCTAAGTTTATCAGATGCTGAAATAAAGTGAATACGAAGAATTGAAGAATTATTTGAAGAAACCAAACTCGATTAAAAGAATGAAGGAAAATTTTAAGCAATGAAAGAATTACAGATCGAAATTAAACAAAAGTTAAAAAGGCACGAAAGAAAATTGTTTTGTTCTAAAAATAAATAAAATGAATGAAACAGTAAAGAGAGATAAAGAGAATAAAAGTAAAAAAAAAAGAAATCAAATGTAAAATGTGTAAATAAAAGGAAAACGCAAAGCTAAACATTCGATTCGGAAGTATATTTTTCTTTTTCCAAGTGCAGAGTTAAAACATATTTATCGATTTCCACTCGCGCATCGAAGAAGTGAATGTGAGAAGCTGTAGCGAAGCCTCTTTATCAAATCTCAACAATGTTCCTGTCTCAATGAATTTTGGCCTCAAATAAAGACTTGATGAATCTTGCTTGTTAAGGTGGGTGTGAAGGAAATGATTGCAAACACTTCACATTCGACCAGGACACAGATATTAGACTGGATCTTTCGAGCAAAAGAACAAGACTGGCACAAGGATAAAGCATCACTCATGTTTAAATAATTATGTTGTCTCTGAAAGAACAATAGGAGATTTACCGTTAGCTGATCGCAGAAATTTGCTAACAACATTACAGGGTTGGTATTAACAAAAAATGATATTGGGTGGAATTTATAGTCAGAAAAGCTTATTTAGTCTTTCGCAAGTGATTTTAATCACACGTGTATAACACTTCAAACACATCTCGATCTCGCTCACGCGCACATACACATGTATTTGGTTGATTGGTTGATTTGACAACATGAAAAATATTGTTGAGTTATTCAATGTTGTTTTTTGATTGAGACACCATGTGAGGAGCAAACTAACTACTAATGTGTAACTATAGTAGCCTTCTCAAGCATTGTTCTATCTTGATGCATCAAATATATGCACGAGAGATGTAAAGAAAAACCTCAATTGAAATACCGAATTAGGCGCATATTTGCTGGCTGAAAGGTTTTCGGATTTTTCAACCCCTAGGGCGGCAAAAGTCGGTGTTCGAACCTATGTGAAAAACAAATTTTAAAATAATTTATTTCAAAATAATTGAGACGGGCAATTATTACACTATTCGCTATTTAATTCAGAACGATCATTATGGTTGTTCTACGCATAAAGTTTCGGATTATGTACTCTTCGGCTTTCGTCAGGTATCAGTCATACTAGGCAAACGTTTTGGAATTTGGCACCGAACATTTTATTCAAACCACGAGAAGAGAGTGTTCTTGTTCTGATTTCTGGTTTACCACATATGGAGGAGAAAATCGATATGACACCTTGTGGAATGAAATAAAGTTATTAGATACCCAGGCTGGAGGATAAGAAAGCTGAAAGAATCAGTACACATGTTAGACTTTTACAACTTGCTCAGTAGGTCTGGCTTTGAAATGAACATCATCTGGGTGTCGTTGATCAAGACAGAAAGGACACTCAAACAATGCACTATTTGAATACAGGCTTGAGGTTTCAAGCCCCTCAAAATTTTACTATTTTGCAACGGCCTAATAGGAAAATTGTCAGGTGAAATATATTTGCTTCTTAACAGTTGTGTGTTCAAACATTTATTCGGATATTTCGAAGGAGTTATATGCTTTTATTCAATGGAAGAAGGTACAGTACACAGAAATATAAATAGAAACTTTTTAACTACTCTATTATTTCAGGATTTAGGCTTCATTTTCTTGATTATATGTAAATTGTCATTCATTATGGGAAAAGATTGTGGCGTGATTTAAGAATTTTCTTTTCTTCGACATGTTATTATCTAAGGCGAAAATTTGAAGTCTATCCTGTTAGCTCATAGCTGACGAGGAAAGAGATGGATTCGTACTTTTTCCAAAGACATTTGTGCGAAATTAAACGCAACATACGACTCGACCGTACGACCCGAATGATTCCACTTTCCATCCAGATATTCATTACACGCTCAACCCATGTATAGTGTGAAATGATTGATATGAGGCATTCCTTAAGGATGGAATGAGAATAATATATTCTCGTGGATCGAATAAAAGGCTCGTTCCCAAATTCTGAGATGGCTCTTGAGTACGACAGACATTTGGATAGAACAACAACCGAAACATGGTGAGCGTAACGAACAAGATGAGAATTAAAATTCGAATAGAAAGCCATAGACAATTCTGAATGCTGATCAATCAGAACCTAGCATCTTAACTTTAAAAACTGATGCAAAACCCTCTCTTTTTTCGAAAATGTTATTGTCCTGTATAAAGCTAAATCTAGCAACATAAATATGACATCCGTAACATTCTGGTTGACAATCTAGTTTTCAGTTGGATACTCAAATATCAATCTATCTATCTATCTATCTATCTGATATGTCCTGGAAAGGGATATATTTGATCGAAGTAGCTAAGTCGTTTTGGCTACTGTAACCAAGTAGTACAAGGTAGCAGTAATCGACTGGTACTCGTCGTAGTCGTAGGTAATATGCTTAGGAAATTGGTGTGGACCAATAGAATAGCCAATAGCGTAGGCCAATGGGCGTCGTCATAGGCTTAAACTCTGTCATAACTACACATCCGTCTGTATTTATGACGGACACCAGCGAGGGGAAACTCAGGTGTATGCATATTCCATTATATCACTATCTCTTTTAATTATTTTAGTCATTTTTAGCGTTATTTTTATAATTGCATTTCATTTTTAATATTTTAATTTTAATATACCTAACGTTCAAATATAATGATAAGAAACAAACACAGCAAATTCTTTGTGAAATTAAACCCACAGTATCTAAATACATGTCCTTGTAAATAATTGAAGATGGTTGTTCATGGAAATATCTTTACGGGTAATTTTTAGACATTGCAAACAAAATGTGTGTTTTTTTTATATGAAAATATGCCGAAATGTCAAAAAAAAAACATTATAAAGTTATTTATGAATTTGAGAATTATAACGTTTATGCGTAATAAGAAATAATGTCGGATTAAAAAACCATTAATTGCTTAATAATATATATATATATATATATATATATATATATATATATATATATATATAAATATAATTTTGTTTTCACGTGACACTAATGAACTTTTAAATGAACCCTCATCATTGTATGACATAACTGAGAATTTTACTTTGGACTCATGATGGAATAAATCAATAACTATTTTAACAACGTCAAGAGAGAAAATCATTAAATGCTGTCTACATTTCTGAAATGAGATAACTATTTACACTATATATATTGTTCAGACTAGTGTCCTCATCTTTATTGTTACATTCACAACGCTTGTACGCTTCAAACTTCTTCTTTTGGATTTCGAACCAAACCCAGATCAGTCTATCTGTATGTTAGCGTTTCTGAAGATTTGTTCGATGGCGTTTGTATTGACGCTCTTCCCATGTTTATTTCCTAAAATGGGCACACATATAACCTTCACTGGGCCGTTCAGTAAAGACACTGAGAATCTGTTCCATTTCCTCCATCCATGCTTACAAATAATATTAAAGTGTTCTTAATATCCTAGTTCTTCGACAAGATATAGTTTAATTGGCCATGGTAAACATAAAAGGTTTGCGTCCTTCAAGTAAGACAATTTAATGCATCTTAATTAATAAGATGCATTAAAGGATATTAGAAAATATATTCTTGATTATGAAAGTGTTTAATTATCTTCCAGCTAATAATCAAGCTTGGTATTAACAATAACTGTGTATATTGCTGATTTCTTTTATTAGATAAATATGAGAAACGGAGCTAGCTAGCTCTCTCACTCTCATATATATATATATATATATATATATATATATATATATATATATATATATATGTGTGTGTGTGTGTGTGTGTGGGAGGTCAACACCAAGCGGTGACAATCTGTTTAATTAAAAATCTGTCGCTGCTTGGTGTTGACCTCAGTGTCTACTTTTTATAATTTCTATTTAATATTTACATAAGCTCTATCTCTGATATTCATCAGCTGTACCCATAAATATAGCATACCTTAAAACTACTTTTTTATATATATATATATATATATATATATATATATATATATATATATATATATATATATATAAACAAACTTCAAACGTTATTACAGTGGATACTTCGTATTTAAAATAAATACATCATTTTTATTTATTAAATATTATGCATTACATCTATGAATCTGAGCATTTAAGAAATCTTAGTAATGTGTTCTCCGGTAGGAACCATATCTACGTCCCCTTTTTAGGGGAAAATCCTTTTCACGTTTGATTTTGCGTAATTTACCGCTCGGCCACGAGGAACGTCACAGTAACTAAGGATCTATTTTCTCTTTTGAACGAAAGCACATCCTCTTCACTCAGATTATATGCTCGGTTTTGTTGCAAGTCCTAAAGAATTGATGAATTTATTTTTATCCAACATTTTTATTACTTTAAAGTTTTTTGGAAAAAAAGTCAAATATCGGATTAAATCATAAGAAATTATATATATATATATATATATATATATATATATATATATATATATATATATATATATGAGTGTGTGTGTTTTAGTTAGTATTATTAACAACTTACATTGATTAATTGGTATTAGTTGGTATTATTAACATCTGATATCAATGCTCTTTATTTAACGGTTGCATATTAATTTGCCAAAGTAATTTTATATATTTTATCGATTTTTGTTTTCAAACGGTTAAGTTATTTAGCAGTTTCTTAAAGGGTCCTTTTATTTATCAATTACAAAATGTTATGTAAGAAGCTGAACGAGCATATATCTGGTTAGCATTATGTCAAATTACTTCCCCACCTCTTTCTTAGGAAATTTGAACGTCAGACTTCGATACAAATAACGAAATAATGTAACAACCTGCATCTGCCCATAAGGAAATTATCTATGATTTATATACAGACAACTTCGTGTCATGAGCTATATGAAACCTTTTTTCCGGTGAATTTGAATTTAGCGTAGGTCACATTCGTCACATCACGACACAGTGCACAAGCCTATTTTTAAAAAGTATTCTGCTTTTTGCTATATATATATATATATATATATATATATATATATATATATATATAGGGGCTTGAGGTGTGTGTGTGTGTGTGTGTGTGTGGTTAACAGCCAATGAAAGTTCTTTCTTACTTCCTTAAAGATGTATTTATTTTTCTATATTTCGGATCAATTTCCTGGTTTCCGACAGATACTTAAATATAAATTGCCCAATGTCTGAGTCTTTTCGACATTCATAAACCATTGTAAAAGGACGTTTTTGTTTGCGTTTTCTGAGTTTCATCATTTGCAACTATTGCGTCTTTGCATTTCATTTTCATCTAACTACCGGAGACAAAAGAAAAGGTAAAACTAGTGAGTACTCGTCCCAAATAAAAAATAAGTCATTAATAAACAAATTACTTGGTTCTTTGCCAAACCCCTTAAATTCTAAAAGCCTAGATTTAAACTCCTTTCGCTGTTCCTCTTTATATTTTTGGTATAAATATAAAGAGAGAGAAATTTCAATTTATTCATGGTGGAGAAATTGCAATTTCTACGATATAAGAACGTGAATAATTTACTAAGCAAAAACAAGAAAATTAATTCGAATTCAGGACACATTGACGTATTACTTTTGAAAAAAAAAATTTAAAGATAAATAAATATCGGGAGTGTTTAAAATATACAAGAACCAATTTCGAAAAATAGCGGTGTTAAATAAATAAATAAAATCTTATTTTTATAATTGTTTTTTTTTTATCTTTCTTACACACACACACACACACACACACAAACACGCGCGCATATGCGCGCGTGTGTGTGTGTGTTGAGACAGACAAATAGAGAGAAAGTTAGATATAGATAGAATTATTCTAGGAAAATGTTGGAAAAACATGAAAAGAACAATAAATCTCGATAGAGTTTTAAATAAATATCAACTTGTTTTGAAAAAAAAAAAAAACAGCTCTGTTAAATAAAGTAACATTTTTAACCTTAGATTAAATCATTTAGTATATTCCAAAAGAAGAATTATATTGTTTGGATTGAAATATTTAAGTAATTTTTTATTAAATCTTTTTTTTCCGCTAGTAAGATTTAATAAAAAATTACTTAAATCTTCTTTGTCAGCCGTCTTTTATGAAAGGGAGATAGATATACCCTATAGACAATGACTCCTCCTAAATTATTGATTGGTCACTGAATAAGATGCTCTGAGGCTGTAACATTGTTGTTCTACCTTGAAAAAAAAAGCAAAGGTTAATGTCTTTTTACATTTCCAAATTTCCACTAGCCAAAATGTAATGAAACAAAGAAACATTTTCTTACCCGATGAGTAGACAATAGAAAAAAACTAACCAATAAAAAAAAAAACAATGCAAGGAAGGTTGCTATTGTGCCGTGATTTCTTTACTCACTGTTAATATCATGAAACAATCGAAACAATTTAAAGACTTTGATTTCCTGTACACTTTTAGTGGTCGAGAATGTTAATGTGAAATCGGCTTTAAACCTTCTTTTTTGTCCTTTTGTTTTTGATGTTGATTTCAAACAGGAATTGTTATGGGACAATAAAACTTCAGGACATCAGAATTTTCAATTGAAACCCTGAATGCTGTAAACCGTTCTGATCTTTAAGGAAAGTGTTGATACTGGGGTTACAAAGTATTTACTTAGATGATTCTGGCAAACAGACACCATTTCGGAAGCGTGTGTGATGTGTCTTAGAATTTGTCTTCACTTTACTCGTCTATCGATCTTCCAATGAAATAATCCCGCTGCAGTCATTGTTGTCAATAAATTTGATGTATCTCTGTTCTCGTGAATGGTTCTAAAACAGGGGACAAGAGGAAATTCTATGAGGGATCAAAGCATATTTGGTGCCTGTTGATTGAATACTCGAGTGTTGAATCAACAGAACAATGACCAATCAGCAATAAGAACGCAAATGATTAGCAGAAGTAATTCAGAGGTTTTTGTTAGCCGTAGAAAAGACAGTAGCAGTCGTAATTTTGAGACGAACGGACGCTGTGCTTGCTTTTTCGAACTTTCGAACGTAGTTGAGTAGATTAACGAAACAAAAAAGGTCTGTAACCATAAAAAAGCTTTTAGTATGAGAGACTCTACTTGCAATAATATTATTCCTTATCTTGAATTGGGTTACATTATTTGTTATAACTCGATGCGTATATAAATGTAAATCTACAATAAATTTGTGCCCTGGCTCTTAATTTTCATAATTCCTGTTAAACTTCTATTATCCCAGTGAAGAATATCTACTAACAAAAGTGATAGAAAGAAAAAGAAAAAGAATCTAAATGAAATCGGCTAGATTAAAAGACAAAATAAAAAAATTAAATTCCCAGCATCCTACGTTCGTGCACAGGTGTAATTTGGAAGTGCTTCGACGTATTTCTCCTCCGTGTAAATAATCTGATGTGCGTATGTGTAGTTCTACCAACATAACACATTTACTCCGATGAAGTTCTAAAGGACGGAACGTGTCACAAGATAACTTTTCCACTTTGTTATATGCTTTCCCCAATATTGTTCTTGATACATATACACGCGCGCGCACACACACACACACACACATATATATATATATATATATATATATATATATATGTGTGTGTGTGTGTGATATATACATCATCTAGTATATAAATGCATATAAATTTGCTTGCTTTTTTTTTACTTTTATATTGTGTTGTACACACTTAAAAACACACACCAATTCATTTGTAAGCTTAGTTTTGTCTCCAGTCTCTTCAATTTCTCTAACCTTGAGCACGATGGCTTCATACACAAAAATAAATTGTTAATCTTCAAAAGTAAAGTGCTCACGTCATGGCAGCAGATAAACCAATATTAAGCGATGCGACTTCAAACTTTACTTTTATTCGGAATTCCTTTTGCATAATCCCATTAATATACGTCTTCATAATTATTTTCCTGGTACACTAATGTCGAAGAAACGTGACGCTGTTCAAATCTGTTTGGTTGGAAGAGGATTTTAATTTATTTGAGATCAATCTAGAGTGTTGATTTCCGACCTTATCAAACTGTGCAAATTTTCACTATCGTTCTTCTTAATGTACAGATTCGAAGGCTTGCTTTGTAGATAACGGAATTGTTATATTTCTTATTGATGATAACATTCCAATTTCATTGACATGATAAAATTTTTCACGACCCATTTTCCTACTAAGCTAAGAACAGAGAGTTCAAAGCCGAGTTAATTTTTTGATTCCGGATGTTTTTTTTTAAAACAGATATTTCCATAACCAATATACAGTCCATACTAAATCTCTGTATATAATTCTTTGACGATTTACTAATAAACATGAAGACAATTTGGAAAAGAGATGCTGTCATATGTCGTTATGTTTAAGCGGAAATACGAGCTTTTCCACCTTCTTCAATTAATGGTCTTTTTATGGACAAGCTTTTAAACAGTTGGTAGTGACATCTCGGTAAATACCATTAGTGTACACAACTAAAAAATTAGACAAAATATCGTTTAACTACCGTATTTTTCAGTATTTAAAACGCACAGGTGTACAAGATACAACTTTATTTTGAAGACAGAATTGAAAAAAAAAAGAAAAAAAATGAATACAATCGTATTTGGAAGATTTTGGTTGAACAAAAATTTAATCTGATACTTTAAAAGTTGCTATATTTGTTTCTAAGCACAAAAATGCTCAAAACACATCCCGTAAATAAATAAATAAATAAAGGAAACAGACTGTTGCCTCTGGTTGTTGACTTCAATTTGCACTTTTATATTTACATACGCTCTATCCCCGACCTTAAAACTATATATATATATATATATATATATATATATATATATATATATATATATATATATATATATATATATATACTTCTAACGTCTCCACCTAAGACTCTGAACTTTTATTTACCATTGAATTAATTTTTCTTTTTCTCAGTAGGAGTAGATAGGTTCACCAACGCCCAGTTCACATTCATTCCTGGTCTTTTGAACAGCAGTAGAGGTTTTCTCCTGTTTCCTGTTTTGGACTGAGTTTCTGTTTCCTTCTAAAGATTTTCCTTATGTAACTCTCTACCTCAAGTAGGCCTTGTACAGGGTGAATATTATTGTAAAAACAATGTATGTCCAAACAATACGGTAGCTTTACCTTTTGGAAAATTCATCATAAATATTTACATAGATGTACGCATATTAAGCTGGGTATATATGTCAATCCCGTATTGATAAAATGATTAAACTGACCGAATTCAAACATAAATGCACTTATGACTGTATAAAATAATTAAGAAAAATCCGCTTTGTGGTCACATTAAGAACTATTCGAGTCAGCGTAAAAGTAATGAGTTTGTATATTGATCTTCAAGGTACACAATACTTGCTTAATTTGGAATTTTGGCGTAACGCAATCTTCTTTTTTTAATCTAGTTGCGCTGGATGATCTTATTTTAGACAAGATTTAGGAAAACAAGGCATGATTTTTGTGAAATTTCATTTGCCATTGTCGAACGGTCATAAATCCAATCATCAGTTGACAGGGATCAACAACCATTGTTCTTGTATTTGGTTCAAAATGGAGAAGATTGAAATGAGGAGACATCGGTGGTAAAAAATAGAATTTGAAACTTTTTCATGGCCTACGGTAACAGTCGTCATTTGAAAATACCATTGATAGACAAAAGAAAACAACCAAGATATTAGTTTAGGACATTCGAGATTTTACAAATATATTAAAGTATGGAAATACTGAAGTAGGAAAAAGAACAGAGTGGAATAAAGAAAAAAAGGCAAATAAAAGAAAAGAAGAAATAGAAAGGAAAAAAAAGAGAAAATTAAAAAAAAGAGAAACAAAAGAAAAGAGAAAGAATAGAAAAGAGAAAAAATGAAAGAAAAGAAAGAATAAAAAAAAATAATCAAAAATAAATACTATAAATGATTGATTAATTTATTCGTTTTCTATGGCTTATCAATGCTTTGCAGGTTATTTAAAGCCAGAAAATATTTTTAGATTTTAAGAAATTTTTTTGAGATAACAAGGATTTATTGATACAAATCTTACTAACTCATACTTGTGAGAAGAGATGGATTCATGCCCTTTCCCCGGGGGGGCATTTGTGTGTAAGTGAATATAATGAACCGGACTGGAATTCGAACTCGGCTCACCTGATTAACAATTCCTGAATCATTATCCACTTGCACATCTAGGCCTACAGCACCTGGTATTCCCAAGCAGTCACCCATCTAGGTACTGACCAGGTCCGACGTTGCTTAAATTCCGTGATCATACGCTAACTGGTGTTTCAACATGATGTGGCAAAGATAAATGAAAGAGAAAAAAAAAAAAAATTTTGAAAAAAAAAAAAAAATAACAAAAAACGATGTAAACGAAAAAAAGAAGAAGAAAGAAATTGAATTTTCCTTGAAAATCAACACTTCATGGTGACTGTCAATTTCACGCGATTTTCCAACCAGGTTTATGCACATACACACGGGTGAAAATAGACCCACCACCCCACAGATTTACACACATTCACATGCACACACTCACTCCCTCACACACATACACACACAGTTATATATGTAAGTATATGAAAAGAAGATATAATTATGAAATGAAGAAATAATCACGATATCCTACACATCCACACACATACACACACACACGCGCGCGCACAAAGACGCACGTATACACAAAGAAGAAAAAACAACCCAATAAAAAACACCTAATTTTTGACATAATATAAAAATAACGAAAACAAGAAAAATGACAAACATTTCCTGACGAGTGGACGAAACAATTGCAGAAAGAATCCTCCGAAATTCTGGAGTAAATGTGCTGAATATGATATAAATCAGGTAAGTGATCCAATATATATATATATATATATATATATATATATATATATATATATTGTCACGTAGCAACGATTTCATTAACCATATAGGCGTTAGGCTAAAGTAAAATCTTAAATAAAGAGAAAATTAGTGTGATATAAAAGAAAGATAAATAAATAGATAAAAACAGAAATTTAATCCAATGCTTCCGATTCGCGAGCGAATATATTCTATGATCAGCCATACCCCCCTCTTCTCTTCACAAATTCTTTCTCTCCTATCCTCTCTTCCACCCGCCAGCCAAGGGCCCGTGAACTTAGAAGTGACCCGACGCGAGGATGACCTGGTTCTAAGATTTCGCGTTTGACCATGAGTAAACTCCAGACACCATCAGGGTCTCATGCTGCGATTCACGTGATCGGGACGTACGGAGCATGCGTTGAACTTTTGGCCATCACACAAACACTGCGTGATTTGCGCCCTATTCTCCTGCGTACCCGGTCAAGGACGAAGGGAACCCACGTGACTGTCTGTGGGGACAGCGAAAACCAAAGAAGGATTTTTCAGTTTCCCTCTGACCAGCGGCAGTTGAACATCGCTGGGCAAAAATCGTCAGACCGCCCACTGAGATGAGGAAGACCACGAAGTCTATCGACCAGTGATTGAAAGGCTGCTATTGACTGATCAACCCAACGAAATGCCTGTATGAAATGCTGGGGACCCACGAACACTTGCGAAAAGAAGAAGAATCCAGGAACATTGTCGGCCGGCCAAGATACTGATTTATCATCAGAACTCTCGCCTCGGCGAATCAAAACTTTGTGAAGATACCAGCCCGACTGCAAGATAAGTTGGTTCTTTTGGCTCGATCTATTTTCATATATGTATGTATTCGCTCGCGCCTTCTATTCTTTACTGATGTCCTCCCCCTTTGTTAAATGAATGTTCTTTTTTTTTTCTTTCTTTGTTTCGTTATATATATATTTATAAATAAATGTTTAATTTTGAAAGCCATCGTCTTGTGTCTGTTCTTCGTTGATTCCCTTGTGTCGCTTCCATTTCTGAGTGAAGACCGAGAAAAAAAAACCACGTTTTCCTTTTTTTTAGAACCTGTGGTTCATCTATATGTTACAAGTTCGTAACATATAAAATTGGGGGCTCGTTCCGAGAATCTTTTCTCCCTGTTTTTTTCACTCCGTAAGAATCGCACAACTTCAGGGTGTCGGCGAACTACAGGCCAAGATGTCGGTTATAGATAGTTTTCTCGCATCGCCCTCTATGGAAAAAATTATGTAAGCTTAAGAAGGATGATATAGTTGAAATAGGGAAGGAATTAGAACTAGAGGCAACGAAGTCTATGAGAAAAACTCAGCTAGTCAGGATAGTCTGTGAGCATATGGTAGATAACGACGTTTTCGACGTAGAAGAATTAAGTAAATTATCACTAGACACGTCGGAACTTTCGCAGGCACAACTCGAGCTCGAGAAAGTGAAAATTGAGGCCGAGGCTAAGGTCAGAGCCGAAGCTGAAAGAGCAAAGGCTGAAATAGCAAAAGCTAGAATCGAGCAAGAAACTAGATTTCGGGAGTTAGACGAAAAGCGGGAACTTCACGAAGCTAGAAGTAGTGAGTTCGACTTAGCGAAGCAAGTCCGACTCGTACCGCAGTTTAACGAGGCTGACGTCGACAAATATTTTCAGCATTTCGAAAAGGTCGCCTCAAACCTAGCATGGCCCATAGAAACGTGGCCAATTTTACTGCAGACCGCACTAAAAGGCAAAGCTCAAGAAGCGTATGCCGCGCTCTCAGTAGCAGATTGCGCTGAATATAGCATTGTGAAATCGGCCATTTTAAAGTCGTATGAGCTTGTGCCGGAGGCATACCGGCAAAAATTTAGAGCCTGCCGAAAGGGAGACAAACAGACTTATGTAGAATTCTCTAGACAAAAAGAAACCTATTTCGATAGATGGAGTTTATCGAAAAACATCGAGTCAGATCACGATAGGCTAAGGCAAATGATACTGATAGAGGAGTTCAAAGAATGTGTACCTGATAATTTGAAAACCTACCTCGATGAAAAAAGGGTAGATACTTTATATGAGATGGCCACCCTCGCTGACGAATACGCGTTAACACATAAGCGGGGTACGTTCAATCATAACAACCCATCCGAATTTGGAAGCGGTCCACACCCAAGACGTGGATCTGGTTCTGATCCGAATTCGAAGTTTGGTCGATCGGTTAGTTCAGGCCAACTACCCAGTCCGAGAGATACCAAATCTCAAAATCCTAGTTCTCCGTCACTGGTTTATCGGCAGACGAATAGGAGAGAGAGGAAACTCCCGATGTGCCACTACTGCAATAAAGTAGGACACCTCGTGTCGAATTGTTGGACGAAGCGGAATGCCGAGTCCAGAGCCCTAAGTCAAGAGAGACCCCAAGGGCTAATTTCTTCCGACAGCGTTACCCTAAATAGGAAACCGAATGAAGATGTGAGGGAGGAGTATAGGCCATTTGTGTCTAATGGTGCTGTATCCCCGTTGATAACCCCACGAAGAAGAAATCCGTGAAGATCTTGCGGACACTGGGGCCACTCAGTCCCTGATTGTGGAGAGCTTCGTGCCGTGTGGATCGGATTCGGCCACTGGCGAATTTGTTATCATACAGGGTGTTAACAGCAACTTTGTTAGCGTTCCCCTTCATCGAATCCACCTCACGTCTGGGTTAGTTTCTGGCCCTGTCGAGGTCGGAGTAGTTCCTAGTTTGCCTATGAAAGGCATATCCATGCTGTTAGGGAAACGAATTGGCGGGTGGTAGGGTGATACCCCACCCTAAAGTAGTTTCGAACCGGTTGCTTGGGTAGACACCGAAGATATCGAGGAAGAGAATCTCGATATATTTCCCTCGTGTGCAGTGACCAGAGCACAGGCCAGAAAGAAGGCCGATGAAAAGACAAACGAGATAATCGATAGGACAGAGGACGAAGTGATAGACCTATCGCAGACGTTTATAAATCCTGATGTGGGATTAAATTATCCTCCTGATAGTAACCCAACTGGAAATAGCGATGGTATTGTTGAGCCCGCTATGGACATTCCATTATCGAGGAGAGCACTTATAACAGAGCAGGTGAGTGATTCTGAGCTCACCCCACTCTTCCGTCACGTATTGCCCGAGGATGAGTTGGAGAAAGTTCCAACTGGATACTTTATTAAGAATGAGGTACTAATGAGGAAGTGGAGACCCCCACATCTCCGCCTCAGAAGACTGGTCGACAGTCCACCAAATAGTACTCCCTAAACGGTACAGACCGGAGGTCATGAGGACAGCTCATGAGATCCCATTGGGGGTCACCTTGGCGTTAACAAGACGCACGATAAGATCGTCAGATACTTTTACTGGCCGGGTATCCGAAGGACGTGTCTGAGCATTGCCGGACTTGCCACATCTGCCAGGTTGTAGGAAGCCGAACCAGAAAATCCCCATCGCACCCCTACATCCCATTCCTGCCTTCGAGGAGCCATTTTGTCGCATTATCGTAGACTGTGTTGGTCCGTTACCCAAAACTAAGTTAGGGAACCAATACCTGCTAACGATCATGTGCGCCTCGACCAGGTTTCCCGAAGCGATACCCATGAGAAATCTATCCGCCAGGAAAATAGTAAAGGCCCTTGTTAGCTTTTTTTTTTCACCATGGTCGGCTTACCCAGGGTGATACAGTCAGACCAGGGATCCAACTTCATGTCAGGGGTGTTTCAACAAGTTACGAGAAGTTTGGGTATAAAATCCATTAAGTCAAGCGCCTATCACCCCCCAGTCCCAAGGTGCCTTGGAGAGGTTCCACTCCACCTTGAAGAGCATGATGAGAACATATTGCCTGGACCACCAACACGATTGGGACGAAGGTATCCCATTCCTAATGTTCGCCGCTCGCGAATCCGTACAGGAATCGTTGGGGTTCAGCCCATTTGAATTAATATTTGGGCATTCAGTCCGCGGTCGTTTAAAGGTACTGAGGGAAGGTTTGTTGCGGGAAGACCCAGTAACAGAAAATTTGCTGGAATATGTTTCACGTTTCCGAACCCGACTAGCAGAAGCATGTGAACTGGCCCGCGAGAACCTCCGGTCGGTTCAGCATAAAATGAAAGATCGATACGACCGAGACACAGTCGAACGAAATTTCAGTGTCGGGGATAAAGTACTAGTGTTATTACCCTTGCCCGGACATCCTCTCAAAGCTCGATTCCATGGCCCGTATGAAGTGGTCAGGAAGGCCGGTGACCTCAACTACGTCGTAAGAACCCCTGATCGCAGGAAGTCGACGCAGATTTGTCACATTAACATGCTTAAGCCTTTCTATGAACGGGGAAAGACCGACCCTGTGTTAGTAATCAGTGAGCCTAACACTATGCCCGAGCCCACGGAGATCCGAGGAGAAGTTATGGAAAGGGTGACCACCCCACCAAAATTTACAACTCTGAGGTACTAGCTGACCTAAGTGCGAAGCTGTCGCATTTAGCCCTTGAGGAGAGGAAGGATTTAGCCTCCTTATCGAGGATTTCAGGGGCCTGTTCCCTGACGTACCCAACCAAACCACCGTTACTTATCATGATGTGAAAGTAGGAGATGCCACCCCATTAAACAGCATCCTTACCGAGTCAACCCACGGAAAGCCGAAAATCCTACGTGGAGAAATAGCCTACATGCTAGAGAACGGCATTATCGAGCGTAGCCAAAGCAGTTGGTCCTCCCCCTGCGTGCTAGTGGACAAACCTGACGGCTCAGTTCGGTTTTGCACCGACTACCGAAAGGTGAACTTCGTCACTAAGACGGACTCGTACCCCATTCCCAGGATGGACGACTGTATTGATAAAGTAGGCAAGGCTACTTATATTACGAAGCTCGATTTGTTGAAGGGTTATTGGTGTGTGCCCCTAACCGAGCGCGCTAAGGAGATATCTGCTTTCGCGATTCCGGATGGCCTGTATCAATACCGCGTGATGCCTTTTGGGATGAAAAATTCCCAGGCCACCTTCCAGCGAATGATGAACCATTGCCTGCGAGATCTGGCTGGTGTAGAGACGTACATCGATGACATAGTCGTGTACAATAACACCTGGGCTGAACACATGATATCTCTACGAAAAGTCTTCGATCGGTTAAAGCATGCCAATCTCACCATTAACCTTGCGAAAAGTGATTTCTGCCAGGCAGAAGTGACGTATCTCGGACACGTTGTCGGCCATGGGCGGATAACCCGATCGAGGCAAAAATACAAAGTATAGTTAAGTACCCAGCCCCGACCAATGTAAAAGGCCTGAGGAGATTTCTCGGAATGGCGGGTTACTATCGCAAGTTCTGTAAGAATTTCTCTGATATAGCCTCACCGCTTACCCAACTGTTGAGGAGGAAAGCCAAATTTGATTGGACACCCGACTGTCAGAGATCCTTTGATCAAATAAAAGCCCTATTGTGCTCAAACCCTGTCCTCAAAGCTCCTGAATTTACCCGACCGTTCAGGTTAGCTGTAGATGCAAGTGACCATGGCATTGGCGCAGTATTACTACAGACCGATGCAAATGGTATCGAACACCCGGTCAGTTATTTCTCAAAAAATTCAACAATCACCAGAAAAATTACTCTACAGTAGAAAAAAAAAACTCTTGCCCTTTTGTTAAGTTTACAACACTTCGAAGTGTATGTGTCTTCGTCCAGTCAGCCTACTTTAGTATATACTGACCATAACCCACTAACCTTCCTCAGGAAAATGAAGAATACGAACAGGCGACTACTGTGCTGGAGTTTAGCGTTACAAGAATACGATCTAACTATTCAGCACATAAGAGGCATCGACAACGTGTGTGCTGACGCCCTGTCCCGTATCTGATCGATAAGCCTTTTGAGGATCAAACGGGGACGAAAACAATCTCTTTTTTTTTTTAAAACTGCCGTTAATGGCATTTTTTTTTTTTGGTAGGGAGGTGTCACGTAGCAACGATTTCATTAACCATATAGGCGTTAGGCTAAAGTAAAATCTTAAATAAAGAGAAAATTAGTTAGATATAAAAGAAAGATAAATAAATAGATAAAAACAGAAATTTAATCCAATGCTTCCGATTCGCGAGCGAATATATTCTATGATCAGCCATACCCCCCTCTTCTCTTCACAAATTCTTTCTCTCCCTATCCTCTCTTCCACCCGCCAGCCAAGGGCCCGTGAACTTAGAAGTGACCCGACGCGAGGATGACCTGGTTCTAAGATTTCGCGTTTGACCATGAGTAAACTCCAGACACCATCAGGGTCTCATGCTGCGATTCACGTGATCGGGACGTACGGAGCATGCATTGAACTTTTGGCCATCACACAAACACTGCGTGATTTGCGCCCTATTCTCCTGCGTACCCGGTCAAGGACGAAGGAACCCACGTGACTGTCTGTGGGGACAGCGAAAACCAAAGAAGGATTTTTCAGTTTCCCTCTGACCAGCGGCAGTTGAACATCGCTGGGCAAAAAATCGTCAGACCGCCCACTGAGATGAGGAAGACCACGAAGTCTATCGACCAGTGATTGAAAGGCTGCTATTGACTGATCAACCCAACGAAATGCCTGTATGAAATGCTGGGGACCCACGAACACTTGCGAAAAGAAGAAGAATCCAGGAACATTGTCGGCCGGCCAAGATACTGATTTATCATCAGAACTCTCGCTTCGGCGAATCAAAACTTTGTGAAGATACCAGCCCGACTGCAAGATAAGTTGGTTCTTTTGGCTCGATCTATTTTCATATATGTATGTATTCGCTCACGCCTTCTATTCTTTACTGATGTCCTCCCCTTTGTTAAATGAATGTTCTTTTTTTTTTCTTTTTTGTTTCGTTATATATATATTTATAAATAAATGTTTAATTTTGAAAGCCATCGTCTTGTGTCTGTTCTTCGTTGATTCCCTTGTGTCGCTTCCATTTCTGAGTGAAGACCGAGAAAAAGAAACCACGTTTTCCTTTTTTTTTTAGAACCTGTGGTTCATCTATATGCTACAAGTTCGTAACATATAATATATATATATATATATATATATATATATATATATATATATATATATATATATATATATATATAGTTAGACTCTGACTGATAAAGATTTTATAAAGATTTATTTTATATATATAGTTAGACTGTAACTGATAAAGATTTTACCTTAACAGTCATTCACAATATTAAAATATTTCTATTAATAGATTTTTATTTTTTATATTTGTTCATTAATATAATATTCGGTTTATATTAAATCCCTAATTTATTTGTGGAGAAGTTACATTTTTAAATTTCTAACAAACATTAAACCTAATTTCTTTGTGGAGTGTTTAAACATTTAAATTACTATCAAACGTTAAAATCTGTGTTTATCTAAATTGCTAAAACTATACCACCCCTTTCCTTCCTCTTAAAACCCTACGTACATATCTTATCTCTTTACTTCCCCACTTTTTTCTTTTCGCTTTTTGTCTTTTTTCCTTTTTCCCATATCATTTTCGTTGAATTGACCGATTAAATAAGTCAATGTTTGATCCTTACCCCCTCCTCCTCAATATTAAGTATTGTAATAAAATAAAAATAAATTTTAAAACTCTCCCTTCCCTCTCTAAACGCGACCATGTCTCCCACACTATTCTTCACCACCCTCTATGCCACCTTATATAAGCTTAATACTGCCCTTCAAAAGTGTAAATTTTAAATTCCTTTTTTCTTTTCACCTTTGAAAGTGAAGTCTGAAGATCCAGCGAAAATAAAATTCTCTGCTGAAATAAATTATAACTAATGGAGCCTTAATGTGGTGTGTTTTTTCTTTAATATATATATATATATATATATATATATATAAGCAAGAGAGAAAAAAGAAATTATGTAAGAAATAGAAAGAAAAAGTTCGTGTCAGAGAGAGAGAGAGAGAGAGAGAGAGAGAGAGAGAGAGAGAGAGAGAGAGTCGGAGTGGGGACAGGGAGAGGCGAAGGCTAAAACTTTAATATGCAATTATTTTGTCCTGGTCTCCATCTGGATACTGCTGATTTTCTGTCACTTACCTGAGTGCTATTAACGGCCAAAGAACGAGGAACGCGCTCTCTGGTCTAACAATAACTACTTTGTCCTTGGCCAGATTCTCAATCAAGAAATAAATTTAGTGGCACAAGTCTAATTATTTTTCCCTGGAAAAATCCTCCTGGGATTCTGTCGCAGCAGCTTCTATCCATCAAATTACGATCTGGCCTTGTGCAAAAGAATCCGCAAACAAAAGCTGATCAAGGGAGAATACGTCGATAAATGCGGTCTTTTTTATTATTAGCGAGAAAGTTACGTACGTGTTAGCAAATAATTGATAGCAGCATGCAATGCATTTTTCTTGCCTTTGGACAGATCTATTACATTTCGTATATCATTAATAATTTCTAATTTTAGCTTTGTAAGGTACAAGGTCACACATTTGAAGCTCTCAGCAAGAGGCGAATTTATCTGTCGCCTATATATTCATTCACTTCCGCTAGGTGTTGACACACTGTTCAGCTTGGTTCAAAGTCGGGAATAGTTGTGGAGTGTAATGGCCGAGTATCGAAAGGTTCTTTTTTTAAGTTTGAAGGCTGAGGCAAGCAATGGGAGTCATATATAGACACTTGAGAACCTTTTCAATCAGACACTCTCTGAGTGGACTGTGTTAACCAACCTGAAGTTAGGTCTAACTGGACCCCCCCCTGCAATTTTATGTGCTTCTTTTATCAAAACCTGTCACCATATAGTGCACATTTTGCTGTGATACATGTGTTTGGTATATTCTTACTAAACTTAATATAGTTATGGGTATATTTTGACTTCGTATATTTGTAGAAAATTGTTATTTGTTAGCGTCTCACTCAATAATACTAGTCAAAAGGACATTCCTATCATTCAACAGCTGTACCTATACGATCCTATTAAATATTCATGGTTGGGAAAAATTTGTAACATGCTTTCTACATTCGAAAATATTATTTAATTTATTTCATTTCAAAAATATCACTAGAGCAGCAAATAACTACTCTCGCTATAAGCGCTTTGTTATCTTTCTTTGACGTTCTTAAAATTACAACTTACTTTAAATATATGTTCGCAGTACGGTAGATTCGTGTTAGCATTCAGGAAAAATTCCGGTGAGCTTTCACATTCAATCTCATTTTCCTGTTTTTACGTGCCCTGTATTTGTCAGATAGGAGCTGATAATTAAAAATAACAAAGCCTTTTATCTTGTATGATCTATATTTCTCTTGTCATTATGTTTGGTCTGCTATCAGTCACAGACCCACGATTTGCGTTATGCTTTTCTTTTGCTACTACCAGCAGGGCAGAATTCTGGTAAACGAATCAAGAGTTTACCGTCACTATCGCCTATCTGATACAGGAATAAAACAATACAGATTTGTTTTGTTAAATATGCTACAAAAGTACCAACCGATAATGTTTTTTCAATTATACCACCTATGGATGAGTTTATTGTGATACACAAATTTCATTCATGCCAGTCCTTAATATTAAATACGGTATGTGACTAAAATTTAGACAACAATAAGAGAAACAGACATTGTTTCGAGTAGCTGTTCAAAGATTAAAAATCCAATAAAGCGCATGGAAATTTGAGAGATTTTCAGATGAAATATTTACATCGTTGCATGTATTTTATAATTATTAATTTTGATGTGTTTTTTTTTCAAAGATATTCGAATGTTGATAGAACATTTGAGCAACAAAATGTTCTAAGGAAGATGGAAACAAATAAAGTGATACATAGGGATCAAGAAAAACAGTTGAAATTCTAGGACACACAATAAGAAAAGAGGGTCTAGGAAATTTGAAATTAACAAGGCAAACTGAAATCAAAAGGGTCAGAAGAAAGCATAGAGTAACTTAACTAACCAGATTGTTTATATCAATGCCAGAAAATGGAAAAAATAGTAAGGTTACAGCCATTGTTTAGAGCTATGAAGGATAGGAAGTTCTAGAGAACTACCATTGCCCATATGCGGAAAGGACACAGCACATAGAAAAACAATAGCCAGAATCAACGTCTTTTTAGTGATTTTAAGATTTAGTGTCAATTTAAAAGTTCAGCAAATAAAAGTATGCGCAGTGGTGTGATGGATAGCAGCAAGGAATCGGAGAGCCGAGTTTGAATTCTAGTTCCGAGCAAAAACCCTTGGGAAAGGTATGAATCTGTCTCTTCTATCCCCAGGTAAATAGCATTATAAACTAGTTCCTATAGCGTTGGTTGGCAGTCAGTCTGCTGGCAGAAAGTCGGGGCAGAAAGTCTGCGGGCGGAAAGTCTTCTGTTAAGTCAATCACCAAATCATAAAGAGACAAAGACATCTAAAAATTCCTACTTTGAAAACGAACGAAGTGACCACCGACCGTAGTGTGGTTAGCTAGAAAGCAAATCGTTTCGACCAATTTGATAGTGAATCAATCAGATCCTCGATGCGGACCATACTAAACAAGTTCATTATAAGTTTCTCATATAGCTGTGAATCTATATTCGATAAAATGAACTTTAAAATTGCCTGCTTAACTTTTTTTTAGCTTTTCATCGTCACCGAAAAATGAAAGTATGCCTTGTAAAATCTGGTTCTCGACATCTACATCAAGGCATACGTATATATATTTATACATTTGGGTACTAAAAAAGTGCTTCGTCGGCTCTAATTACAAGGTAAACTATGACGGAAATACTTGAATATTTGAGTCAAGAAAATTTACACCAGAATTATATATATATATATATATATATATATATATATATATATATATATTATAAACGTCTATCAGAGAAATCTTAATAAAGAAAATGTGGTCTCTGTCACGCACACATTGTTTGAGGTTCCTGTAGAATTCAATAATGATACAGTCACTACTTCATTATATAAAAAAACCACTAGAAGAAACTCTTGCCACCTTAATTTTACGAGTGAATGCCCACTTAAATATAAAAAATATCAGTTATAAAACCTTTCCTAAAGTGAGCATATGAGATTTGTGCACACATTGGACGTTTGAAGGTTAGCGTGACGTCATTTATAACAGTTATTGGGAACGAGGACGCACCAAAAAGAAGGCGATTTATTTAAATATTTATTTTATTTTATTTATTTATTTAATTTTAATACTAATATAATATACTATTAATTAACAAAATAGAATTCAACACTTATATTGGCCACACTTGTAAGACACCCTTGCGCAGATTGACCTGTAGCCGACCCAAACATCACTAGCACGTCATGAATAACCTAAATACAACTACCGGCATGAGACAAATATTAGTAGATAGCACCAAAATATTAGTAGATAGCACCAAAATATTAGTAGATAAAAAATATTAGAATCAAAAATATTAGTAGATAGCAAAATAGTCGACAGCACCCAATTAAAGAATTAATCACAAAAAATAAATAATCCACATTAAATAAAATGTCATTTCCCAGAGGAGACGGTATCTTGAAGTGCATGTGATGTATTTAATGTGCACACATATTACACTAGTATTAAAAATAAAATCTGTTGTTACTATTATTATTATTATTATTATTATCACTTTTAGTATCGTGTAATTATGTAGTCAACGGAAATTCTGTTCTTAAAATATGGCTTCAACAAGATTCTTCATATCTCAAGAACGTTTCCGACAATCCACACAGCATAAAAGAAAAAGGATGACATTTTCAGGAGGTCTACAATCTTGTGCTCAATTTTCTCCAAGAGTTTTTTTTTCCATTCTTTAGGTGATGTTCAAAGTGAATCCATAGTACAGGGATTACTTAAACATACATCTTGTATAGCTTCAACTACCTAGCGAAATCCTGGTATTTTTCCATTTTTTCACTTTCTTTATTAGTCCACTCTTGTATGAAATGGTACAGCAAAATCAATAATTTGATACTTGCTACTTTCCTTATCTAATATAATAAACTCGGGTCTCTGTACTTTAGTGACAAAGAATTCCCATAATACCTTATGACTGTCATTTTTCTTCTATTGCTCTTGACAGATATTCACACTATCTCTTTTATATTGAAGTCAAATTTACGGCATACTTCCCAGTGGATTCACTTACTAATCCAATGATATCGTCGCTTATACTCTTTTTGTGCCAACTTTACCGAATATTTGTTTAACTGTTTCATCTGCTTACCCACACATCCTACTTTTACTTTCTTTTGATTTGTTCTATCTTAGCTTTAATTTCATTTGTATTGATGGCATGCCACCATATTTATATAACCATCTTTCATACAAAGTCACCTCTGGAGTTCAGTGACTATCACACTCTGCTACTCCCCCCCCCAAAAAAAACAAAAAGAAAATGACCATGAAGCTGTTTTATTTTTTTCTTTCAACTTGCCCTGCTGTTTCGGTTTACGCATAATATCAGCTACCTTCCCCAAGATATTATCAATTCGCCTAGTTGTGGTTGGTAGCCTATGTTTCTGAAATTCAGTGAATGCCTGTAGCCGTTCATTATTACAAAGTATGAATATTTATTTCAACTTTTCAAATATCGCCTGCTCGATATCTTCAAGGATTTCGCCATCTTTCTACTACAAACTATTTTCACTTTAATCAGCTGGAATATCTTCCCTTGAGGGAAACTGGGACTCGCTCCTAAATGTTGACAATGTTTCAGACATTTTCTCTGTCTTCATCAAATCTAAGAAATAAATCCTATTTTCCATATGAATCAAAATCAATCTTTTCTCTTGATTTCTTCCAATTCTGTAGTAGTTAACCAAGTTTTTCTTTTCATAATTTGACACTTTAAACCTAAAAGCCTTTAATGTAAAAGCTACATTTCTCCTTTCAGATCAGGTGTATTATTTTCTATATCCTTTGCTATTGTTGGTTCACTAATATAATAACACCCCATCAGAGTTCTATTCACCTGATAAAACCATTTTCACCTCATCACTCTTGCAGTAGTAGGATGACAAATGGGCCCACCCTGATAGACAATGGCACACCAGCCGGACAAAATAACTCCACCACTGATTCCAGTAGCAATTACACCGTAATTTTTAATATTTTGATTGGATATTTCACTCATAAGAATGTTGGGGTAAATTAAAATTGGGCAACCCCAATTTTTTAGGAGGGCTCCCGACTAGGGCTTCAGGGCCCTCCCTGTCCATGAGGTACGGTTATACTCCACAGAACTTCAAGACCATAGAGAAATTATTATTATTTTTATCATTATTTAATCTGTCTTTACAAGTCTTTATACATGGCTTTGCAAAGTAAGATTTTTCATAGCGAAATATGGACTGCATAAAAAATCAACTAACCAAATATATCAAATGATTAATCAATCTGATCTTTCTAAACGGAGGTAGATTTGTCACATTTTGGTCTTCCAGAAAAGACGCAACAAAACGCAACGTTTGTTCACTGTTGTTCTCTAAGTGGCACCTGGGGAGATTAAGTACTGGGTCTCTTGTAGGATTAAATGGACACAAACAAAACGCTCACAAGACTTAATCAAATCGGATGGACGGGCATAAGTGTTAAAAGACACAGGCCACTGCATCTGTCGCTCTAGACTGGCGTTAAGGCACGTCACACTGGCGAATAGTTGATATTCACGTCAACTGCAATGAAAACATACGTTTTTATTGTTTCGAAAGACGTATTTACTTTCAGATTTTGGTGTTGCTGTTCCGTTCATGAAGTTTTAACGAATCTTTTATGAAGGATTAGCGAGGTTAGCTTTTGGGTAATTTTTTAGATGGTAGAAATACAGACAAACAGACATAGAAAATAGACAAATAAATAAACATACAAGCAGAAAGATTGATAGACTCATCAACACTCCCAGAAGTAAACAGGCAAACAGGAGAATTGACCAAGGGAAATAATTGTTCTTATGCATAAAAACTTTAATATGAAAAAAGGAAAGAATAAAAAGAGAATATATTTGCCAGTGAGAGATAGATACTTAGAAAACATGACAAAAAGATGAGTATATGTATGCTATAGAGATAGATGGGACTTGATAAGCTTATAGTGGAGTGAAGATAGTAATACCACATATTCACATAAACACATACATACAAATATATATCGTTTCAAATGTGCTATAACGTTTTTTTACAGTAAGGTTCACTCAAGGTAGAGGGTTACGTTAGGAGGCAAATTATGCAGATAGGGATGAAAGATAACGGTTAACGCTAGCCTTGAAGAGGTTAAGATTGTAGTAATCGGGGAACATTCTTTAGGGATTCGGTTATACAGAGCAGTGGTCCGCGGGAAGAAGCTGTTCGAGTGGATCTTACTTCTCACCGATGAAGTACGGTGGGAATATAGGTGGTTTTCTACTATGTAAATGGCATGGCGTGTTCTTGCCGTGAAGGTTTGAATTGGCGAGACCAAGGAATTCGTTCGCCCGAACACTTTCCGTGGAAGTAGCGATAGAACAGCGAAAGGCTTGCCACATGCCGCCCACTGGAACAAGGTTAGGAGGGGAGAATAAATTGTTACACACAAGAGCTCGGAAACGTTTTCAGACTCAGAATCCCCAGTTCAAATATCACAGCAGTAGTCTATTTTTGGCCTGATTTGAGACTTTCAAAGGTAAAGAAGAGCAGGAAAAGTCAGTATCCTTAGCAATGGATCGTATGTACGATTTCCAATTGAGGTCAGGCGTGAATTTGAGGCCTAATAGTCTTTCAAGGCACAATGCCTCCTCGAGGGACATCCGTTCATCCTGACTGGAGGTAGTTCGAGGTCTGATTGGTGAATGAGGAAAGAGTGCTCAATATGTGGGACTGTAGCTATAGACAGTATAGAGATAGGAATCAACATATGACACTATTCGTGTCACAGGATATATATATATATATATATATATATATATATATATATATATATATATATATATATATATGTGTGTGTTAGGCAGCAATCCTTTCATGCACATTTCATTGAATACGACAGACAAGGTGCTTTGATCTAGTTTTTTATACAATTTTTCATGTGATGTAAAAATATTTTTCTTTTCGGATGATAAATTATATAAAAGCTCTCCAATTGTTCTTTTTATCCGAGCGCATTCCGCTATACATGTTGCCATTTTCAAGGTTTAATTATATTAAATGTTAACAAGAAATACTTTGTTGTATGTATGTATTTATATAATTTTTTAATTTTCAAAACACGGTCAAGATATTTATTGTATAAAAAACTAATGAAATGTGCATGAAAGAAGGATTGCTGCTTACATGCACAAATTTTAAATTGCATCACATGGTAGCCAACAAGGAAAGCAGCACTATAACCTTCAGGAAAAATCTTGTTTTACGACAAATAACTAAAGCTAAGAACGAAATCCAACATATACATACTGAAATCTAAAAACATAATACTGTACGAAAAACACTTTAACTGAAACTGAATATAAAGAAATACATTATCATATCAACATAAGTATTAATAATGATGAACTTAAACATAGACAAATAATTACAAATATGTTGAGCAACTTATACGAAGGAAATATTCTACTTCCCAACAACCATGATAAATACATAAACCTATCAACTCACATATTAACGGATGATCAGAAGGAATTTTTAAATCTAGGACTAAATTGCCAACTCCAACCTAAATTCGACCTTTTCACAAAGAAGACTGAAATTGAAATCTTACATCAATCATTATGTCAACTGGAAAAAGATAAATTAATAATACTCCATCCAAACCTCAAAGATTTTCTCTAGGTAAAATGTTCTCGTCGATTTTAGTAATAATACTTTTAAAACTCATTTTTATAAAAAAACAACAAGTAAAGACTCTTGCCATCTTAATTTCTCTAGTGAATGCCCTCTTAGATATAAAATAGGTGTTATTAAAAATCTCTCCAAGAGAGCGCACGAGAATTCATCATCTCGCTCGCTTTTCTTTAAAGAATTAAATAACGTAAAATAAACGCTCATTAATAACGGATTTCTAATCAATTGTTGGATTTCCATATTAGGCGTTTTCTGTCTAAGGTCAACGACGTGAACAGAAACATAAGCAAAAAGATTAATATTTTTTTATAAAAATCAAATGAACGAAAATTATAAACAAGACGAAAGTAGAATTAAGAACATTATTTAAAAAAAAATGCACAACACCAGTTGATATTAGCAAAAAAATTAGATTAATTATTTATTACAAAAAATTTTAAACCTCTAACCTTATAGCTAAAAATAATAATTCACCTCCTAAAACAAAATTAAATAGGGCATATATTATTTACGAATTTAAATGCCCATTAAGAAATTGTATTCCTGATCAATCAAAATTCGTAAATAATTATATAGGCCACACTACAACATGTTTGACACGAAAACTTACATTACACCTTTCTGACCATAGCTCAATTAGGTCTCATTTAAATACTCATGGAGACCTACCGGACCCTATTCGTAAGATACTTGTTGACAACACAAATATAATAGCATCATCTACATGCAAAAAAAAAAATGCTAAAAATAACGGAAGCCTTATTAATAAAAAGAAAAATCCAACACTCAGTGATATCAACTGTGAACATGGACACAATATCTTGACTGTGTTTTGAAAATGAAAATATTATATAAATATATACATACAACAAACTATTTCTTGTTAACAGTTAATATATTTCAAGCTTGAAAATGGTTAAATGCATTTAGCCATTTTCAAGCTTGAAATATATTTACCGAAAGCGTTCGGATAAAAAGAACGATTGGAAAGTTTTTATCTAATATTATCATCCGAAAAGAAAAATAAAGGATTAAGGGAAATGAGAGAAGACAGAAACCGACCCCGTCCCAGAGCTTTTGGACGATTTCTGATCTTGATCTTCTTTAGTTTGCACATTTTATGTATGCATTTATTTATTATTTGATATTTTATTCAAGTATATATTTCAGTTATTTATTTGTTTTGTACATTTTTTATTCTTATATTTTTGTTAAGCCTGGAAGAAGAAACTAACTCCTAATTCGCTTCTTGAAAATATAAAGAGAACTAAATTCTAAAAACAAATAAAGTTGTATTTCTGCAATTCTAACTCTAAAACGTTGACCACCGGTCTACGAAGAAGGATGTGAAGAAAATGAAGAGAATATTAGTTTCATTCGCCCAAGCTCGCATTCTCTCTCAAACTAAAGTTATAAATAAAACGAAAACTATAATTTAATATATATATATATATATATATATATATATATATATATATATATATATATATATATATACTATCAGGTGGCATTAAAGCTAGCTCCTGCTGAGGGCTCTTGATTTGGCCCTTCATCGCAATAGGTAGGTAGGAACAGATAAACTACAACAATAAACTACAGAAGAACTCAAAACTGATCGCTACAAATTGCATTATTATTTAAGCTTACCTTTCAATAGTTCAACGATAATTCATCTGTTGATACAAACAGTTTGATGTTCGTAGTTCCTTGCTTTCGTTGGATTTGGCAATTGATTTCTATTATTCCTAAATTATAAAAATTGTTATTGTACACAAATTCTTCCGAAAAATCACGAAAAAATTCGCCGAAAACAATCGCAATAATGAAAACTTGTCAATCCAAAGTTTGAGGATTGCTTGTCCTGATCTAACCCGGAATGTTTTTATCTTTCGGAGTCGGCCTGATTCCAAAATTGTATGATATATTGGACTACACCCTTGAGGAGTAAAGTTGAAAATACGGACAATTTCATTTTGAAACATTGTAATTTTCCAACATTATTTTTTTCATTTGAACATGGCCTACTGAAAGTTTAAAAATGTTGTCCCTTTAATTGTTTTTATTAGTACAAACCAAGATGGCGGAATCCGAAAACAATCGGAATGTTCTTAGTTTGCTCACGGAGTCGGCCTGATTCCAAAATTGTATGATATGTTGGACTACGGCCTCTAGGAGTCAAGTTAAAGAAGTGTGACACTGACACACTGACATCGCATTTATTATCTATTATTAGAGAAATATATATATATATATATATATATATATATATATATATATATATGTGTGTGTGTGTGTGTGTGTGTGTGTGTGTGTGTGTGTGTGTGTGTGTGTGTGTGTGTTCTCCTCTTCCAGGATGGTTTATTGAACATTATTTAACCCTGGAGGTAATCATTATTTTTCAAGAGAAGCTCCGTCATTAACTCCAAGTTTTGATAAAATTTTTCAACCTTTATTTTTGTAAGAGTTGCACAGTTGTAACGTAACCTAAACGAGCCAATAAAAGGCTAGGCAAGAAATGAGAAATTATGTGCGTCATGTAGAAGTAAGTACATATCTCTCTGATCTTTTGCAAAGATATTTTGTTCGAAAATCATGTAGCAGTTAATGAATGATGAGCATTCGACATTGTTGGAATTACGACAGATCATAATCTTCGTCTTGCGAATCCCACCGAGATACATCACTTCCACAAAGTAACTTTTTAAAGAATACGAATATTCAAATTAGAGATAAGATTTTTAACGGATATTTTCTCAAGTTGAATTCTTGGTTTTCTCACGAATTGTTAAATCTCCCTGTTATGGAAAAAATACAGACTTGTATATTCATGCTGGTCGGACCTCGCTTTGTGTTGTTAAGGAAGTTTTCTACATTCTGATTCCAAATTCCAAATGGGGTTTATAAGTAGAAGACGAGTGGAGACGAGTGGAGACGGACAACAGAAAAGATATGAAATATTTATGAAAAATATTTATGAAAACCTTATACGGTTTACAAATCACGTTTTGTTTAAATTCATTTTCTGTTTCGTTCTTCTAAATGCAAACTGTGTCGTCTATGAATCACTAAAGTCTTTCAGTATAGATTATAAGGGAAGGAAACAAAAAATCGTCCTCACATCATCGACTTCTTTTTAATGTAAGCAATTTCCAACGTTTTTATAGTAAATTTAATTGTAGATCCTATCTTTTCTTAAGCGTATGTATTTTTTTAAAAATAAAAAATGGTTAAGAATTGAACAGATTTTTTAAACATTTATGTAGTCATGTATGTTGTCTTGGCAAAGCGTTAATTCTTTCAGGAACGGAGATATTTGATATTTTAATCCGAGGTCCTTCTAATTAAGTTACTTTCTCTTTAATCAGTGTGACATTCTTTATATCAATGTCATGGTTGGATTTATTTCTATGTATAACAAATTCATTTGATAAATTGTTGTGTATAAGATACTTTTTGTGTTCATATATTGTTTCTTTTAAAATTTCCCCAGTTGAATGTGAGGGGCGGTTGTGACAGTTTATTTTATATACACCTGCTTCAGAATTATTATTGATATGGATATTTTTAGTTCTGATAACATCCATAATAGTTTGGGATGTTATTGTAATTATTTTGATATTGTTAAGATTGGATAAATGTTTTTGATAGTAGATGTTGATATATATATATATATATATATATATATATATATATATATATATATATATATATATATATATATATATATATCTCAATATATCTCAATATACCTTAAAACACACACGCGGACACACACACATATATATATATATGTATGCCATCTATGAGATACACATTTAAAAGATATATCGCCAAAGTTTCCCATGCCTCCTATACGATGAATATCAAATTTGAAATCTAATAATCTCCAACAATCAGGTGTAAGCTATTTTTTTTATCAAACTGCATCAAATCCAGTTGAAGTCATTCATCATAAGGTCGAGTGTAGATGATGAACGTCAGTTGTAGCTGTTTTCCTCTTCATGCCTTTTCTTTAACGTGAAAATCAGTAAAGGAATTTGAATGAATACTATCGTTATAGTTCAAGAGACAAGTTGCCATCTGTCAAATGGCGGGAGTGACTTCTCGAGCGCAATCAACTTTGAGATCCCAAAGTCAGGAAAACATGTCGATTGTCTTTGGCGACAACAGAATTAAACGTCAGTTGGGTACACTCGTGGTATCTGCGTTTATCTCGGGAATCATGTGTACTGAGTTAGCTCTTAGTAAGTTGACTATTATAAAACTCTTGTTTAATCAAAAATTAAAATCTACACTCGCTGTAAAGCAATTCTTCGGAAGCTAATCTTGTATAAGGCGCTCCTCAGTAAGGGTCTTTGGAAACAAGTCAGAATTTTACATCGGGTCGTTATAAGTTCAGTTTGGAACGTTAATTGAAAAACCTACTCTTAGACTCTTAATAGAAGAGGAGAGGAGGAAGTTTTTGAAGTTTTTTTCTGATATCTGCCGAGCTTATTAAGATCACTTTTATTAATTTTGCGTTCCTAACAACAAAGAGAAATTATCTAGTTCGTTCCAGGTTTTACATATTGAGAATTTATTACATATTGAGAATTTATTACATATTGAGAATTTATTACATATTGAGAATAATTGCAACTCCCAATTATTAAAACCACCACTTGTATTAGGAACCTAAGGTTAGTAATTGCAACAAAAGGTTTATGCTTTCAAGTAGCTTTTGGTGTATATGTATCAGAAAGTTTTGTGATTTGTAAGTTGACTCAGCTTGTCATCGATTATCGAAGTGTGTACAGCGTTTCATGTCTCTACTTTCTACTGGTACAACATGAACACATTCGCCGGGTCAAGAACTGTTGAGACTTTGTAAGGAAACTTCTTGTGAAGCAGAGAGAGTTTGAAAAGAATGGATCGTGGACGAATAAAATACGGTCTGAAACCGCCGATGCCACCTGCTTTTTCTTTGTCTGGAACAACATGACAAACACGATATATAGAAAATACTTCGAAAGAGAGAACCCTTATTTATAAATCGATATTGTTAAGAAGATGCATGTATTACACGTTTGGCCCCTAGTGAACGTTACTCTATTCCAGTCAGTGGGAACACCGTTTGTTTATCTGCTTTCTCTTAGTTGGTTGACTGAAATAAAGGCAATTGCTTTTTTGTCTTGTCAAACTTAATTTAGTTTCTTATTGATCAGAGGCCACGAGGAGAAGATTGTTTTCTTCATTATCTTTCCATGCGACGAAAATATATTGTGCAGGTTGTTTTGTCTGAACTAATTTATTAGCCTAGGTGTTTTAGATATTTCGATAAGTAAAGTTTTTTTTTCAGAAGGTTTTTAGTAAATGTCTAGAATTGGGAGTTTAAAAAATATCGTCGCAAAATCTTTGTAAAAATATATAAAATATTCATAGAAAAAGCGATTCAGTTTTCGGATGGTGAATGTCAGCTTCTTTCTTTCTTTTTTCTTCAATCATAAAAGTACGAAAAAAAGAAAAAGAAGCCGACAAAACGACATCATTTTTTCAGTTTCATGAAATCTATCATACAAAACTAATTTTTTTTATAGCATCTGAATTGACAAAAAGAATCGGCCTACAGTTTAGGCGGGAATTTTTCTTTTCTTCATTCGTTATTAATAGTTCTGCGCCCATCGATAAGCCCCTGAGTTGGGCCAAGAATCTTTTTTTTTTTTAAGCGTTTCACTTCATGGAAGGCGGGAAGCCACTAGCACGCAAGGAGTTACAGGAGTGATAGAGGAAAAGATGAAGAGAAGCAAAGGGGATAGATCAGGGCATCTGGAGACGTCGATTGACATTACATTTGAATAGTTGGAGATTATAGCTATCAGGGAAACAAGAAGATGGGAGGGAGTAATTACGAGAATTTAACAATTTATGCTTCTTTATTCACATTATCTTAAGTCGAATAAAAGTAATGGTTAACATTCGTTTCATGTCTCATTTCACATTTTTTAAACATTAAAAGCTGAAATTAATTCCAACCTTCTGTTTGTGGTTAATCGATATTCAGTTACCAAAAACACACGTGTATATATGTTTCCATATTTATTCCTAGTATCCTCGGCCTATTTTATGAGCTGTAATTAGTTTTAATAGATAATGGATATTAATGATAGCTAAATCTAGTGCTTGTTTAATTTCATTTCATTTTCTTTCCATCACCATCATTATATACAGTTTGCTCAGGATTTTTGCTTGTTAACCAAATATTGGTTAAGCGAACTCACGCTTATATATATTTTATATATTTATTGAAGATGAAAACGGCTATCGGCCTAGAATTCGAATCGTGTTAAAATTCCGGTCGAGGCTGTTGAGATGACTTCGTACTAATGTTTCCAGAGAAAGCATTAATTCTTCTCCCTACAAGTTATAGCATAATAAACTGGGTTGTTAAGCCTTATCTGGCAGACAGTCTAGAAGAACACAGTCTCAATTTCAAAGAAGAAATAAAGCAACGACAAAGTCCTCCAATGTCTTTCCTAAGAAATGGAAATTCCCATACAATAAAAGTGAAGCTGTGGAGAACGATGAAGGGAAATGGCATTAAAAAATTGAAAATTTACATACGACAAACGGAATGGATGAGGAATTTCCTAGAACTACAACTGATAGGTGCTTCCTGAGTATCGTATCACTTTCATGTAGCAACGTTTTAGCTGCAAGGTGAAATCTATGGAAATTTGATTTCATCGTTTCACAATTTGTTTCACCAAAAACGCTTTCATTCCATCTTGAAATATGTTAATTCCCTATTTACTATTTACATACGTTTATTCCAAATTCCAATACTTTCTGTTCAACTCTATAAATAATCACAGTCTACACACCTACCGACACATCCGTTACCGACACTGTCTGCCTCCTCCTCCTAATGGAGTTGATATTTTCTGGTTTCAAATAAATAATTCCATTCGATTAGATTTTATCGCTTTTTATAAATACATGCATAAAGAAATTTCGATAATTGCTTTGTTATTCTGATCAGTGCTCTGATGTAAAGTGAGAATTGCGTGTGTGTAGAACGAGAAAAACGATTTTAATTCGACGAGCCAAATTTGAAACGAAGATCTTGCTATCTTTGGATGTGTTACAATTATTTTGAGATGGATTTATGTTTTGTAATATTCTTGGTGAAGTGCAGAAAAGACAAGATAGATTTAACAGGGAAACTAGAATTTCTGCTTTGTTCCCAGATTTCTAAAAACAAAACAAAAAAACGCACCAAAGGATTATATAATAACTATATTTGAGTAGATGACCCTATTCTTTTTCTGTTTTAAAGTACGAATTACGTCTACAAGCTTGGTCAATTGAGAGACTTAATAAATATAATGGGCTCTCTAAGTAAGAGAAATCACTCTGACCCGACGTGCTTTAGACCGCTTGGTCACAAAGACCATCACAAGCCAGCAAGGTTCAATTACCCTTTTGATCCTTTGTAGTATATGTAAAGCCTAAATATATTTTGGATTGTTTGAATAATTCTTTCCCTTTTTACGAATGAATATTGCATTAACAATATATTGGAAATGAAAACGATTTCTTCAGATACAATTCCTAGTATTTTACCCATAGGTGGGAGGAAAGCAGATGAATCCATATCTTTCGGAAGGGCATTTGCGCGTATGTGGATGTCTGCTATCTCATCTCTCATATCTTCAGGATAAAACACTCTCAGACAGTAACAAAATACAGCTTCTCTGTATTATTTGGATTATATGTCACAAAAAGGCTATAAATATTTTCTATTTTCCTTATTTGTCTAACTGTTCCTTTTTCGTATTTTTAATTAAATGTAAAAAAAAATACGTAATCAAAAGAACAGGTAGGAAAAAATGAAAATTTTGTTTCTGAATCTTTTCAACTCTTTTTTTTGCGTGGGGTGCACATAGGAAGATCGTGGAAGATCTGGGCTTAGCACAAGTTTTCTTCAAGCGGTAAAAATTAGAACAAATAAAATGTTAAAATATACAAGAAATAACAATTAATAGCGTCTCACGTACTTGCTTCCAAACATAAACTACTATCCTCTTTCAGGTGTTTGAGATTAACATCCGCCAATAATGAATCCTGTTAGGACTTTTAATTTTCACAGGATCGTCTCATTGTCAAGGTTGAATAAGTCTAGTGAGAAGACACATCCTTGTCTTTTGCCCTCTCTCTATTTTTATGCATTTAGAGGATTCATATTCTAATTATATGCACGCGGATATCTCGCAGTATAAGTTCTGGAATTTTCTAATATCCTAAATAAACCCTACTTAGAATTTCCAAAAGTTTCTTGGCGGACTTTTAAAAATACATTTGCATAATATATAAAACATAGATATACTTCTTTTTGCCTTTGTATTGCTCTTTCTGATATCATTCTGGGCATAAATATCATTGCATTCCTTGTTCCAGTTTCTTAAATGAACCAACGCTGTTCTTGTCATATTCCCAGTCTGATTATGCTGCACACTATATCCATCAGAATTCGGATGATAAGTTTTGTTATATGGCTCATTAGGCTGAGTGTCCGATGGAGTTTACATTCGTTTACATTTAGTTTCTTAGATAGCACTATGCAAAATGGATCTACTAGGGCTTCCAGTATATCACCATTGTCGTATAATTCATTTATTATGTATGTAATCTTCCAGCATCTCAATTGCAATTTCGTCTGGTCCTGCTGCCTTGTTACTGTTCAATTTGGCCAGTGCTGATTTTACTTCAAACTTTAATATTTTTGGTCCTTCCATATTTTGGGGTGCGTTTAATGATGGACCAAAAGTTTCTTATTAGATTAATATATAAAGAGACAGTGGATCCCTTCATTAATTGGGTAATTTTGAAACTTTTTTGACCATGTGCGAAAGAGCTTTGCAGAATTCGAAAAAAAGTTGTCCTGTATGAATTGGGTTGGGTCATTTATTGGCTTGATTCGTTTTGGCTTTCAGCCAATGAAAACTGGTTACCTCTGTCCTCGTTTCAATAGATTATAATATATATGTGTTTGCCAAAAAGGTTGCATGATAACATCACACAAGATCAAATATGTTTTAAATGTTTCTAATAAAACACAAGTTAAGTTGAGCTCAGTCAGTTATGTGTCATGCGTGATACTTGCTTAGGCGATCATATATCTTTCGATATATGACTGACGAAGCAGATTTTTCCCGGAGTAGGTGAGGCATTTTTTCTGTGGTAGACCAGTTGCTATCCAAGGCTACAGAACCCTGTCTATCCTGTTATTTACCTCTAGCTGGGTCGGGGAGAGAAGAGGAATCATACCTTTCCCAAGGGTATTAGCACGTAAGTGAATTTAATGGATTCGACTAGAATTCGAACTCGGCTCTCTGATTCCTCACTCCGAGCCGCTATCTATTACTCCACTGTAATGCAAAAAGGAATATGCATCAGTTAGTAGCAATTTTATTGTGAAAACATTAACTTTAATATGAAAATCTGACAGAGCATTCTAGTGCTTATATATATATATATATATATATATATATATATATATATATATATATATATATATATATATACACCGAAATAAACACTGAAATATAGGTTAAAAAGTGCTCAGTTTCAAGTAGGAAAACCAAATTTGCAGAGCGATTTAATACATTAAAAAGATAATAACGCTAACCTTAACACTACTGCGGTTTCGACCGCCAAGGTCTCGTGAAGTGGTTTGTTCAGCGAATCAGTGAGAGGCAAAGCAAGAACTTAAATGCCTGCATTCGACACCGGAAGTAATGGAGGGAGATTTAGGGTGAAAAATAAAATAAAAGTGAAAGTGAGGGAGAAAAATGTTTTTTTAAACTTTATCCAGGTTCGTATAGCCAAAAAACGAGTCTACATTTAGCCAAGATCTCAGACCTTCTATTGAACATCTCAGTACCAGCCTTGTATGTTGGAATAGGTAGCTTCCCCTCCTGACACAGCCTACACGCGTTGCCATTCACTTGCTAACCTTTACATTCCGTAAAATGCTATATTTAATGGCCGGGCTTCTGTTAATTCTTTCCCTAAAGTTCCAATAGTAATTTGTCAGTTTCGTATTGAACTTGCGTTCTGGTATTCTAAATGATGAGGTATGGTTATACCACCTCTTTTTAAATTGGCCCTCAGGGCAACCAATGTATTTTTGCACTGCCATTGTCACTTTCTACTTCGGCACAATACACGACCTGTTCTGTACAAGATGCCTCATTTAATGGACAATTATTTTTTATCTTACAATTACAAAGGACCTTGTTTTCACTTCTCACGTCCTCTTCAAGGTTTTATTTTTTTTTTTGCTAAGTTTTTTGATAATATTGCCTATATTGCTAGTGTAACTGTAACACTATTTGATTTTATTGCGGGTAAATAACTTGTACATCCCAGACGCTTTCGGGAAGTGCTTATTTAGAAGACTAAAAACATTTTCCCTATGTTTGTTTTTACTTGCACGTTAAAGAGTGGGTTGACTCAAATGATATTCCTTTTTCTTTATCTATTGTCATTTGTTCTTGGCTTTGTTTGGTCCTTGAAACAAAGGCTGGCGTTATGCCCTCACTACTCTTAAGGCAGATATATTTTCATTTTTTTCGTTGAATATTTCTTCATTTCTACGCCTAACGGTATTTTTTAAATTACACTTGAAGGGTGGTTGGATGTTGTATTAATATATTTCAAAGTCGTATTAGATTTTATGAAAGGAGGGATGGTTTCAGTCAACAGGTTCAGTTCTATGTCCAAAAACTGGACTATTTCCTGTTGAAGTGATGTTGAAATTTAGATCTTTAAATATAGGTACCTCCACTTTTTCGCGGAAAACTGCATAAGTAATGAAAAAGGCCAGAAACTTAATAAAAATAATGTTTTATCGTCAAAATGTTTGTTATTATTAATATGAAATACCAAAGTATTTTTATTATTTTTTTAAATTTTTTAATCCTTTCTAACATGTTCGAAATTTTGGTTAAAATGTTGTTTTGTTTACGTCATCGGGGTGGCATAATAATTACATTGACATTTTTGCGCTTTTTTTCCGTTGAAAACATTGATTTGCAAATTCTTATAAAAATCAAATAATTGTCCAATTTTAATGAAATTTTCAGGACATATTCATAAATGAAAGAAATTATTTTTGAATTTTTTTTAGAAAATTTTGGTAAAAATTTTTTTTTTACATATGTCACCTCCAACTTAATTAATTTTATAAAATTTCGCAAAAAAAAAAACAACAAAAAAACAAAAAGCTTTCTATTTCCTGATTTTTTTTTAATTCCTTGGAGAATCTAAATCACCTAATTTTTTTCAAACTTGCACTATTCGAACTGAAAATCTCCTCTGAATTGAAAAATAATGAATGCAATACAGCTATGATATTTAATTAGAAAAGCTTTTATTTGCTTTTGTAAATAAGTTATATTAAGGACACTATTGTCTGAAAAAATAAAATTTTTCCGATGAATAATGAATTTTTACAAGAACTTTTTCATTTTTTAAAAAGTTTTAATTACAATACTTTATAATAGTTTAAAATCATGTAAATTTCCTGGATGTGATAAGTAGAAACAATATTTACGAATTCAAAAAGAGTAATAAACGCAGTTACACTATTCTATTTTAAAAATATTTTTTAATTCTTTTTTACTTAATTTGTTCCTTTTTTTCATCTATGAAAGGCTAAACGAGACATTACTAGGAAAATGTCACGTGATCTAAGATTTTGTCTCTTTACAGAAAAATTAATTAAAGGAAATATATTATTTTAATACTTTTTATTTTTGCATAAAGCATCTTCGAAAGGTAAATTAAAGTCAATAAATTATTAGATAATTGTGGAAAATATGTTCATTTGTAAAAATTAGTAGGTAGTTAAAAACCAAAAAATGCGTTCACTTAGATTTCGTAAATTTTATGTCAATTCTAGTCAGCCATACTAGATGTCATCGCTTCGTCACTTCGTCACTCAATCGTCCATCAAACATCTCTTCAGATAAACAGAGCCAATCAATTGAAAAGGGTTGTATATTAATTTTTTATGCTTTAAGTGAGTAATATTCATTTCAAATCAGATTAATTTAACTTTAAATTTTCTAATTTTAGTCAAATAACGTGTCAGAAATACATATATATTTTTGGAAGAGTTTTAAAATCGATACATTTGTTTAGAAATTTCTAAAAATTAAGAAAATGTCCGCTTAAAGAAAATTTTAAGAAATCGAAATTAAATTTGACATTCCAATCTATATAATTTCTAGTTGAAATACACCAGAATATTTTACTTACTGAAAATAATAAATTAGATTTCAATTAAAGCTGAAATGAAATCTTCAAGAATGCTTTTTCATTTTTAAAAATTCATTTTAAACTTTAGCTATCGAAAATTTATGCCGAAAAAGTGGAGGTACCTATCATGTTTAGCTTTTTTCATGATGGAATCGTTATTTATTCTATTATATGGTACCACCATCATTTCATCATCCCGATATTCCATAGTCGTCGATGTGGATAATTGTATTTATTTTACTTAAGATGTATATTCCAATCAGTTTAGACAACTCCGCCCTATCGAATGATTATTGAGGGACATCAGAATTACTAGCTTTGGATTTTTTAATTCAGGCTTCAGCACCATGAAATAAAACTGATATATATATATATATATATATATATATATATATATATCGTGCTGTCTTATTCAGACTGTTGATCATGCTAGATAATGCGCTCTCTCCCAGAAACTGTAACTAATGTCCGCTCAGCATAGATGCAGTATAAATCACAGGTGAGCTGTGTGTGTGTGTGTGTGTGTGTGTGTGTGTGTATTTCCTTTTCCCTCTTTCATCTTTTCTATCCTCCGCGCCGTTTTAGTTGTTGTATTATTTACCCACCTCCTTTTCTGCTAAGTTTTGTCTCCCTTCTTTTCTTTTCTTCTTTTACCTTCCATTAATTCTCATTCGACATTCTTTTTCTTCTTTCTTTCTTCGTTCCTATTCTTTTTTGACGTCTTCTCTTCCCGTTCCTATTTTTGTATAACCACACGTAAATGGAAGCAAGCTAGAAACTGTGTATCCGATGATCTTCCAATATATAGTCCCCAGCTATTGTGATGCCAAACAGGAGGAAGAGATGTTTAGAGCCTGCAGCAAATCTTCTTACAACGTTAGATTTATTGCTTCCAGTTTATTAACAAAGCTCAATATCAGAGAGAACTGATGAAAATGATGAAAAGAAAAGAAAGAAGAAAATATTCCAGAAAGAAACCCTAAAAATGATTCCCTTAAAAAAAATCTTTCATATTTTTATCCTATTAGTCTCATTTGCCATTTGCCCGTTTTCTTTATCGTCTTCTCTTTTTTGTCTATCTTTCTGTTCAGTTACCCACGTATATTGTTGTTTTTTTCTTCTTTCACCTTTTTAAAAGTGTTCTTTTCTTTTTATTATTTTACCACCATCTTTTATTTCCGCATCTTTTTCTTCATTTTCAGATGAAGAGGTGGCGGAAGTGAAGTAATGATACGACAACCATGGCTTTTCTGGTTTCTGATCTTCTTAACATGCGCATGCTTTGTCTTGGTAAATTAAGATAGTCTCCTATAAATAACCTGTCCAGTATTAGAGAATTGCTTCTCAGTTGCTTGGCCATAACCAGTCGGCCATGTTCCCCAGTGGTTGACGTATTGGGCATCTTTATTCACAAGCGGGACTTGTGGTCGAGGGTCATGTATAGGTGTCTAGAGAGTATGCTTTATTAAGTTGAAGGATGATGCAGCCAAGGCGACAAGGAAGTCACATGTAGATACTTAGAAACACCTTTAATCGGAGACTGTATCATCGAATTCGATTAACCGACGTATAAGATATTTCTAACTGGGCCTCACCTGCAATGCTATAAACTGCTTTTACCAAATCTTCTACTATATTGTGCACATTTGACTGAGATGCATGTGCTTAGTATACTCTTATCAGACTTGGTGTCAACATAGGTATATTTGGTTTCGTATATTTGGACACCAGCGTCAATTTGATGACATGATGGTCTCTCACTCACTCACTCACACAATAATAATAATAATAATAATAATAATAATTCTCATCTAAGTAGGAGGAAAGGAAAAGAAAAAAAAAGTCGGGGTAAATATAATAATGTTGAATATAGTAATTCTAGTAATAGTAGCAGTTATGATTCTAATAGTAGCAGCAATATTTCTAGTAGTAGTAGTAGTAGTAGTAGCGGCAGTAGTAGCAGAAATAGTAGTTTTAGTAGTAGTAGTAGCAGTATAAGGTCCAGTAGTGGTAGCACTATTAGTTCTAGTAGTAGTAGTAGTAGTAACAGTAATAGTAGCAGTAACCGTAGTAGTTCTACTAGTAGTAACAATTGTACTACTACCGGTAGTATCAGTAGTAGTTCTAGTAGTACTAGCAATATTAGTCCTAGCATTAGTAACAATTGTAATACTACAAGTAATAGCAGTAGCACTAGTAGTAGTATCCGTAGTAATTCTAGTAATAGCAGACGGTGTATTAGTAGTAGTTGTAGCAATCATAGTTCCAATAGTAGTACCAATTGTAATACTACTGGTAGTAGCAGTCGTACTAGTATCCATAGTTGCCATAGTAGTATTAGCAGAAAGTGTAGTAGTAGTTCTAGTAGTAGGAGCAATATGTGAAGTAGTTTTAGTAGTAGTAGTTTTAGCAGTAGTATCAGAAGGTGTACTAGTGTTAGTTCTAGTAGTAGTAATTGTAGAATAAGGCGGTTATATGATCATTAAGTTAAACAAGAAATCATTAACCAGACACAATCGAAGTAAGAAAAAACATTAAAATTTGCAGACTGTACATACTCTTAGATATTTATAATTAAAAACTATTATTTATCATCTGCTCTCGTCGCCTTTCTGCTCATCCATATATTACTATTACGCCTTGCATAGATACTTGTCTCTTCATAAAAGGTTTGCATCATCAAAAGCTAAAAGAAATTTACAGTTTCCATTATTCTATCAAGTTAGAATTGACAACTTGAAATGTTAAGATCATTAGATCGCTTGAGATGTGATGGAAGGTAGAATCATTTGTTCAAGGTCAACATGAAATCATCTTTCATGGCTGATAAGTTTGAATGCTTCTCTTTAAAATGACACAGACACAAAAGCCTAAATATTTATATTTTTCATAATGTTTATACTATCATATATAATTTGTAATATTGTGTTGTCAATTGTATTACGCCTAGCCAGTGTATCCTGGAGATTGGTATATGTCAACTGTGAAACCCAATGACTCTCGAACAAGGAAGAAAAAGCGTTTACTGTTTGTATGTGGCACGGATCAATTGTCATGGGTGATCTATATTTTAATTATTTTGTTTTCCTTATAATGATATTAATAAACAATGAAATATTAACAAAATCTTTATTATTTTAGATTCAAAATCAACTATTGATTGCTTAGGCGTATATATCTCTGATTTCTGCAGAAAAGACATACATTCGTCGTGAATGAACATCATCAAAATGATATTAAACTATTTCACAGTTGTTTGTTCTATTGGAAAAAGCGAATATATATATAGATATATAAGAGGGTTGATGATAAATTCTCGGCCTGAAAGGATCCTACCGACAAAATTACCATGTTTTGGTCATTCGGTTAGATCTTGGCAAGTAGTTTGGACAGTGGAGAACATTTCGGCACCCCCTCAAATTTTCATAAAAACAATTATATATATATATATATATATATATATATATATATATATATATATATATGAATAAAGACGAAGGAACTTTTACCTTTGCCAACACGTTTCGTCCCCTGTAATACTTTATCAAGCTAAATGTAAGGATTTTATTTTGCAATATGTATTTAGAGAAAGAAATAAAAAATATTGTTACGTTTTCAAACATTTTAAATTTAAAAACATGTCTGTCTGTCTGTCTCTCTGTCTGTCTGTCTGTCTGTCTCTCTCTCTCCATTATATATATATATATATATATATATATATATTTCTATTTATTTGAGTTGGAGGGGAGCACACCAAAAATACTAAGCTTGTGTACTAATATGCGAAACTTATCATTATAGTATTATGAGTGTGTGTCTTTGTGTGTATATGATTAAATATGTATATTTACAAATAGTATAGTCTCTCCTACTTATGTACAAGAGAATACATATAAAATTTTTTAAAAATATCATTATTAATGTTACTTGCATTCGAAAACTTCCATCAATGTTATCTCCGAAATGTCTTTCCTTTTATTGTAATGCGTTTCCTATGATGTATAAAGATGAGAGATGTCTTGGACTTATAACATATCATCCTAATCTTTACCACAGCTTGCCATTTGTCTGATCAATGCGTCAGTTGTATCAAGTAACATAGACTATTAGGTACAGTCATTTCAAATATTGTAATAAAAATGCTCATAAAGTTGATTTTTCCATTCGAATTGTAATTGGATTTAACAATTGATGAGGATGTTAACACTGAATTGCTAAGCGTATCTACTCCATGATGGAATCACTAACAACTGAAGGAGGTATAGAGCCGTCCTACGACCAAGGCGAGCAAACTAGAGCATAGAATTGGGCTGGGATCGAGCATAGAAAGGAATTAGTCCAATCAGGCTATTCCTGATTACGGAGCGTGACAGAAACAACGTTTTCCATTTAGGTAACCGATTAAAAATTTCGTTTCTATGTTGACGTGTTATCATGACAACAAAGGACAAACGCTGAGATAAAATGTAATAAAGTATTCAAAAATTGAAATATATATATATATGTTAAGAAATGGACAAGGTCCGACAATTTATTCATTAAAGACATTTTTATGTTTAACGTTGTTATTTATGAATACAAGTATTTTAAGCAAATACTCTGTTTATGATAAACATTATTAAATAACATTTACCGGCCTGAATGTCCGTTAGAAATTTTCTTACGGCAAATATTCGTTCTTTGACAGGATTCGAACCTGTCTCTATGGAACCGTCATATACGCTGATATACGCCTCCGCTCGGACAAAAGAACCTTACAAAAAAAACAGGTCGAATAAACAATAAATTCGACCTTTCAGGCCGGTAAATGTTATTTAATACTCAACATTGACGGTTCCGTATAAACAGAGCAAATGCTTAAATACTTGTATCTAAATAAATAACGTTAAACTATAAAATGTCTTTTAATATATATATATATATATATGCTTATTTGTAGTATCTCCCCACAAAAATGTGGAGATGATGAGATATGGTAGAAAAAACTTTTTGTTTTTTTTTTAAGTCGGAATGAAATAAGCTGTAATGAAATGCGTTCGGTCTGTTCAGGATAAAAGGGCCATATCATATCCGACAACCAGAAAGTTAGTATTTGTTATATATATATATATATATATATATATATATATATATATATATATATATATATATATATATATATATATACAAGTGAGTGCTATTTGAGGACATATTGTTTTAAGTTCACTCCACACTCAAATCATCTGTAATATTATTTTTTTTTATTTCAGATAACCCAGTCAGAGGAAGATGTTACCCCAAGAAATGAAAAGACATGCACTCATTGTTACTTTAGCTGCAAAACATAGTGATTTAAAAATCAATAACTTTTTACATGTTGCCAGCTCATTTGTTCATAATGTTCGGTTGGAGCTAGGTGGATGTGATGGCAATGTTTCCCCTGTAGTAAAAAGAAAAAAGTATTCACAGCGCTCTGATACCATGAGAAACACCAGAATGTTCAAAACATCATCGATGAGAACTCAGGAAGATCAATGAAGTCCATCGCGAAAGAACTCCAGAGTCTAGGTGATGTTCATACCAGTTTCTTGCAGTTTCTTTCGCGTAAAGGTTTCATATTTTCAGTTCGGATATTGGCACAGTCTATCACGTCAAGTTTTATAGTCAGTCAGTGCACCTCACACTGTGTATCTTGATAAATGATCGTCAATTGTTTCTGGATATTTATCACGGAATCTGCATTTATTATTATTATTATTATTATTATTATAGATGTTTCATTGAAACAATATATCAATGATTCAATTTAAGCCAAACCTCAATTTAACACCGTGACAACGGTAGTAATGTGTTTTCTGTCTTTTAAAAACACTCTCAATATGGAATCACGACCACATCTCTTCTTGCACAGCTTAAATTCCTACTACATCTACACAATACAAATGCAGGAAAACATATTAACAACGAGCTCCTTGAAAATGGCTGATGAAATTTGTCGAAAGCGCTCGTGACGATAATAAATACGGGCAGTTTCTGCACTGTAAGAGTATTAGAAAAACCTAATAGAAATGTCATAAGATTTCTCTTTTCTGTCAAATTCAGGGAAACGTGTATAAAGAAAGGTTGTTGCTCTCGTCTCTCTCTATCTCACACACACATTCACACGCACACACACACACATATATATATATATGTGTGTGTGTATAACGATAACAGTTTTTTGAGTAGATGCTCTGTTTTTATTTATTTATTAAACAATATATTTCTTTATTTTATCTATGCATTAAAAATAACGTTTAGGCAATAAATTATGTCGGACTAATAAATGAAAAATCCATTCCTAAATGTTTCTCTCTCTCTCTTTCCTCCCCCTCTCTCTGGGTGTGTTTGTTGTCCCTTTTTTCTTACTCCTTAGTTCTATTTCCGACAATATACGCCTTAGTTACAACCGGTATGATTTCCTGTTTATGCACATCAGCACTTTACGACCCCTGATTACCTTAGTCAAAATGTGGCTTAGCAATGCAAAAATCAACTGTTTACTACAACAGTCAAAAAATTAGTATACTTGTAAAATCAACTAAGAATCTAGTTAAAAACGTTAATACTTTTTATGAATAAAGTTGTCACATTTGGAGCAGAACCGCATTTGCGAGGAACTTATTAAATACATAAGTGTCTGTGTAAGTTAACATCGCTCAACGTCAAATGACCCTCTCCATAACAGGAAAATATATTTAAGTTTATTAGTTTCATATAAGGCTACAAATAGTGGTGTTCAGTCATACATGAACTCATTTAGAACATCTTGTAAAGCTACCTATCTTCCAATGTAACTCTTGGTTAATCTGAACCTGGTTGAAACTGAAGCCACAAAAAAAAAAAAAAAAAAAAAACGGCCACTGAGGTATACTTCTTACTAAATAAGGTTATTTTTAAACTTAGTTTGTCACAAGATCACGATAACAGGACGCTTAGAAAAGAGCGATGCGATTTGCTCCGTCTTGAAAAATTAACTTATCATTTCGTAGCAATATCAGTTATATAGTTTTACTTGTAATTTATCATTGAACAGAAAAATTTCTCTAATCCTCCCTTTGCTCTTTTTTTCTCTCTTTTGCTATTCAGAACAACTGTGTCTGAATTTAGCCGTTGCTCTTACGTCCAACGTAAAAGTGGATTACGTCCAATCGACCGATGCACGTGATACTAGCTCGATGGCCAGTGGCGACTTTGTATTAAGCCGTTAATCATCCTGACTGTTGGCAAATGTCAACGGGACACTTATCACAGGTATCACACGTGCAAAATTACACGGCTAAAGACGATAAAAGATAGGTAGAACAGTTCGATTAAACAATGGCTTATGCAGCTTAATCGAGAGCTTACATTGGGTAGTTTGTCAAACGATTCATCCCTGGTCAGGTACTGAATTTTCGCGTGTCTGCATTCGCTATTGTGACTGTTTTAACGAAGTATTTTCATTATTCAACAGATCAGTCAGTGCTCATGTTTGCTCCTTAATCAGAATGTTTTCCTTTAAACATATTTCACGTTTTGATACTAAGACGTACCATTATTGCAAGCATTTCTCTATCGTTGTTGCTTTGAAGATGAATCGAAACAAAGTACAATCCTATTAAGAGATCTCTCATTTCCGGTGTTCGAGTAACTTGTGGTTTCTAATTGATTCAATTCTCTGACAAGTTTGCCATCAATTCAAACGTCCACCTTGTCCATTGTTTTTTTTGTTTTGTTTTTTTTTTGTTAAAACATTAAAATTTATAGCCACAATTTTAATGTTTTCTCCAGAATGAATAAGGAAGTAGTCACCAAAAGGATTTCTAAAAACTCAAATTATACAACAGTGGTTAACAACTTCTGAGAGTGTCGAAGAAACTATAAAAATTTCACGTCTAAATAAATCATGAATTCGTGAAATTATTGGGATCACAGGAAGTCCATATGTTCTGCGAATGTTGTCTCTAGGGCAACATAGCCTGACGGAACGCATTATTTTTTCACTTCGTCCTCCCAACTAGACTAGTTGCTGCTGTAGTTGAAAGCAAGAAAGCAAGAAATGTTGAAATCCTAAAAATGCATGCATTATGTCCAGAATAAACCTTTTCTTATCCAAGTGAAAATTTCTCAATATTTGGTGTAGTTTTAAATATGTCTTCTTGTTTCCATAGCAAGAGCAAAGATTCTTGAAATTTTATTTAAAATGTCTTATTCTGCGCATGACAATCATCTGTTTCTGTACAGAATGAGTGTAAATAGCATGAATGTATTATTACAAAGACCTTATTCTCAATGAACATAATCAAAACTGGTCGCTTTGTATTTTTGTCTTAATTATACGGAATTATGACTTATTCTTGTAGTCACACTAGGAGTCAAGGTATCTCATTTGTAGCAAGTTAAGCTGTTGAATCCAGGAAAAGCTTGAAAACAATTGATCTAGAGAAGAAAAGGCGAAAAAGATACATGAAATGACTTCATTAACTTGAATGCTTAAAAAAGATAGTGATCAAAGTCATTTAGATTTAAATTAAATTGAACAGATAAGGGGAGATAAATACGTAATCTCAGTAAGAAAATGTCTCTAAGGAAGCTGTCTCCTGAATAATCCAGCAACTGTTTCTTGGATTTTATCTCGATAAGGAGAATAAAGAAGTTTAAATAATTTTGTCAGGATGAAATGTCTTTTTTTAAGAAGAAATACTTTGCTTATAGAAAGTGAAACCTAACTAAATCAAAAGGATTAGTTGAATAAAGCTTTAGTAGAACACTCGTACACAAAATTTTTAATATCTCTTTACCAAACAGAATTGAAAAAAATGGTGCAAAATATTTCATACCATTTTCCTTTCTGACAGTTTTGATAAAAAGAAAATCAAAACATTTTTTCATTTCACTTCTGCTAGGAATCACGCTTCGTTTAAATTTAATTTCTGTCTCATTTGTCTCAATGCATACTATGTCGTCTGCTACTCACTAAAGTCATTTAGTATAGATTATAAAAGAAGGAAACATGCACAAAATCGCCCTCATCCCTTCGACTCGATTTTAATGTAACGAATTTCCAACGTTTTTATAGTAAATAAAATTGTAGATTGTATTTTTCTTAAGCGGATGAAAACGAATCGAGACTATCGAATGAGATTCTGTTCGCTTCAGATTGCTGAAATTCACTTGTTCGACTTCCAACACACACATACACAACGACATACACAAACACACACAAACACTCAAGTGGAATGATAAGATAAAGAACAAATAGGAAACGTTTATGAATCTAACATGTTTCACTTTTATTAAAGCTTCATCAGAGAATGAGATAGGGAGAAAAAACAATTTGTGTTACTTTTATTTTTGTGCTGTTTGATTTTCATTGATTAATCAGGCTTCACGCGCATTTGACTTGTTAAACAGCGTTAGTATAATTTATGGCGTTCCGAATTTCATTTTATATATGTTGAACAATATATGTTTCTATGTGTGTATGTGTGTGTGTGTGTGTGTGTGCAGTGAAATATTTTCATGAGCTTGAAACGTTTGTCTTTTCATCCTTGACATCACCAGAAATGTAGAATTCACTCACTGTGAGGATATAGTCAGAATACAAATAATGATAACACATCGTACCAGAAATTCAGATAAAAACTTTACAACTAAATCCAATTGCGGATAGCTTACTTAATCACAACTTGAAAGTTCACAGTTATATTTCCAGCCAAACACGAAGCAATGTCGTATATATCTAAGATATAGACAACTATCGAAGCCGATGGCTAGCGAGCTTCTCTAATCAGTTCGATTCACACCTGTGTCAGATTAAACTAATCTTATTAAATAGTTATTTTAGAGATATGGGTAATTGACTAAACGAATAGATAATTCTAATGCGTAATAAGTTTAATTCTCCCTATGCAATTTATAATATAACCTTGTGTCTGACTAAGCTAAGTTTACTATGCTTGTCTTCTACGGTGGCGTGCTAATTTCTGTTGCAGGCGCCTGCTCAGATAGATTTCGGTTTGTTCAACATGCACAAAGCTAACGTGGAGTTTATACTGTAACTATACTGAGAATACCTTAGTTACAATTTCTGGGAGAGAGTGAAAAATCTGGTCGGATCAACAGTTTGAATAAAGCTAGTACGATCAACTCACGGGTTACGATGGCTTTTGATTTAGTGCATTCACAATGATCAAATACTCCTGAGAAGTTTCATCTACTTAATTTGAGTCAAAAGACTTAGGTCAACCTGCGGTATGATTTTCCATGCACATTTCATCGGTGCTGCGCGATAAGAATTTTCCCCAAGCCGATATTATCATGGAATCATTTCTTTCTCATGGTAAGATTCGAACGCTGTTATAATGGTCAGAGCGCTAACTCTCTAACCACTCGCTCACCACTAAATATCGACAAAATGTGTCAGCTACAGTTTATAGATAATAAGCTTTTCTCACAAGCGTAGTGAATTCTGTTCTCACCGGTTATTATGGCCCTGAACCAGACTAAATATCTACTTATGAAACATTTTTAAACATTATATTACCAATTATCTGATAACATTTAATAAAGATTCACACATTGACAAAATCATTCGCACATATAATTAAACACATTTCTCAACGTCATCAAATTATTTTAAGCAGAGATTAGTCATAGACAAAATTCAGCGAGCTAATATCATTTAATTGACAATTTGATTAGTGAAAAATCTGTATATGTTTCACAGTATAATTTCATAACTCGGGTATCATAATTGTTTAATTAAGTTTCAATTTTCCATAAATTCTTACACATAACGAGACGAAGTTAAAAATAGAATCTTGCTGTTATATCTGAGCCGAGTCTGCTCACTTCTCACTTTTAGCCTTGACAGAGTTCAAAAATATTCCACGCGGTCTTGTGGAGAAAGACTTATTTTCTACTCTGCTTCCTGTTTCCCATTTTGGGAAAATGTAATGATGATGAAAGACAGCTAGGAGAATTTGATACACACAAGATATATTGAAGGCACTACAGACAGAAGGAAGCAACGAGCAATCTACCAACTTATATGGGTGGCATGTCAGTGTGTGGGAAGAATAGCTAAAACGTAAGCATTACTAAGAGTTACAAAGGATGAGAAGTTGGAAGGAGAGATGATCACCAACGTCCTGAACGGACACGACAGAAGAAGAACTTGAAAACAATTTGCCTAAGATTCTTCGTAGACAGTGTAAAACAAGCTTAAATCTAAGTAGTTAGGATTTAAAATAAGAGGATGTCGAGAAAGCAACAGACCACCTGTCTTTGGTTGGGGATGGGCAGGAAGCGGTGGCGAAGAAATGGCACGCGAGACGAATGCAGAAGAGAAAGGCCAAGCTAAGATCAAATTCAGGAAAGGACCTCGGAAGTAATTTACGTGAACGCGTCGTCTAATCCGGCTTAAGATCAAGTGCAGTGTCATTTATCTTCGTGTTAATCTTTGGCTTCCTTTTACATTTCCCACCTTTTCTTGTCCATTTTTTGTTCAATTGATTCTCAAATTGCTTAGTTCATGACGTCCATTTTGAAAGTACCTTTTCTCACGTCATTTCTCTTATATCCTCTTCCTTACCGATAACCTGTCTGTCTAAATGATGTCCGTGGTTGGATTGATCCGACGACGTGTCTGAGTAATAACAAGAAGAAATTAAAAGCGGATGATCCGTTAATAATGAAATAGGGAAGATAGAATCTTTAAAAAGGGTTTTTTATTGATTGGTGTTTAGCCCGTGGAAACAATGGACGAATTGCAATCGTCCCTTTGAGGTCGAGACGATAAGTTGGTTAGAAAAAGAGATGCAAAATTGAGGCGAAGAAATGATGGTGGTGGGCGAACAAGAATAACACAAAGAATTTGGAGATAAGAATAACGTGTCAAAAGAGAGATGGAAAATAAAGAAGTGCAGCACCATAAACTCGTTACAGGTTAAATGAAACCAGAAAATGTTCTTAGATTGTGATAATATCATTTTTTACGATTAATTTTGGAGATAATAGTAAGTTAGTGATACAAGTCTTACTAATTAACCCATTACTGAGAGGAGAAGAGGTGGATTCCTATCTTTCCCAAAAGTATTGACGTGTCTAGAATTGGAACTCGGCTATCCGATTGATAATTCCAAGCCATTATCCATTGCATCAACCGTTTACAGCACCTGGAACAACGTTGCTTAACTTCAGTGATCTTACAGTATTTCAACGTGATGTGGCCAAGAAGAAGAAGAAGAAAGGAAAACCTTTAAAAACCTAATGATTTTTAATAACTTTTTTCTTTCTTTCTTTATTTCCATGTTTTCTTTGATAATATCTCTCAGGCTGATTGACAATTGTTCGACAGGCAGATTTTAAATAAATGAGAGCAAATTTGATTAGTTTTCATTTTTTTGATTCTTTAATTTCTTGCACTTCAATGAGGAAAAATCAAAGAACATTTGTTTTGTAATTTCGTTCAACAGACTGACTGATATTTTGCTGCAAAAAGAAATAAACACAAGCGTGTGAACGAAAATAGAGTTTTAAAGAAAGTGCTGTAGAAGAAAGGCATGTGTAAAAGATGTAAATGTCTGTCCATAAATGAAAAAAAAAATTCAACAGTTAATATGAAATATGATTTAATAAAAGTGATTTGGATAGGGAAAAATAATCTTTAAAAATGTATTAATTTGAAATTGTGTTTTTCTAGGTTCCTAGAGATTCAGTCAAATTTATGCGATAGATCTTCTAAAAAAAATCATTTTTCAGCATAATATTTCTAATTTAAAGACAACTATAGAAGATTATATATAAAATTTCCAAGAGAACGATAGATTCACGTAAATATTCGGTAAATAAGACAATTTTCAGAAGTTAATTTTATCTGTGAAGAAATAAATAAAAAGTTCTTGGATTTAGTCCAAAACAAGTGTCATCAAATATTATAATTATATCCGGCAGATCAGACAAAATTATTTAAATTCCGTATATATATATATATATATATATATATATATATATATATATATATATATATATATATATATATATATATGTATGTATGTATTACCTCAGCTTTTATTTTAGTGAATACCCTTTTTCGTATAGATGTCCTGTTGTCTGTGCATTTGATAAAACTTAAAGAAAATAAGCTCAGTCGCAGCGTTCGATCTTTTGCTCGCCACTCCACCTTTGTAGGAGAAACCACTGTCTGATCCAGAAATACTTTAGACTGATTGACGTCACACTCTAACAAGGTTAAATTTATTTTTTAATGAATGCATTCGCCATATTCCACCGAAATCTCATATCTGATAGATTTCGTGAAACACATTTAAGTGATGTGCATCCCTTAAAATGTCTAACTAGAACCCTGTCGCAGAGCAATTTTTCTTTATATTTTTTCTCGAGTGTGCAGACTGGTAATAATGTGTATTAGCAAAACGAGACATCTATTCAAAATACGTGTATCCATTCAAAATAACGTTTGAAGTAATAAAAATGTCGGATTAAAATAAATACATTAATTCTTTTGAAATTACTTTATATATATATATATATATATATATATATATATATATATATATATATATATATATATACATATATATATATATATATATATATATATATATATATATATATATATATATATATATATATATATATATATATATATATATATATATATATATATATATATATATATATATATATATTGCTTACAATAATGTCTCAGGAAGAGAAGACGTATTGATGTCATTAGAGAAAATATCTAAAAAAATTTGAAAATTCGTTTTACCTTCGTCTCGGAAATCAAGCAAATCATTATAAAAGTAATGCGTACCTGTAAAAGAGAAAGGAAAATTATTTATGTAGAAATTACCGATAATAGAAATTATTTTGAGTACGTGAAATGGTTCCAAAAACGTTTAAACAGATCATACAAATTATCACATATGTACGCATGCACGTTTCCAAGCGTATACATATATTTCCGAGGAAATGATGAAATATTTTCAGCTCGGCCCACCTAAAATATATTCTAACCGAACAGCATATCTTTTTGAGAGAATAAATTCTTATAACTTTATACCACTCTCTCATATATACACCTATTGCTGTATAGGATGAATGGGCATATTTTGGAAAGCTAGCTGCTTA